>JANZXR010000172.1:12139778-12199124 GCA_027575705.1 Erythroxylum echinodendron
ATTCAAAATATACCTTATTAGACTCCAAAAATTCCTAATTCATACATTCTAATTTATTTTCATGCATAATAATTTATAAAAAAGAAAATAAAAGAAAAATATAAAAATTCTAAAAGCGGGATCCAACAACAAGGCTAGGGAGAGCAAGATTATCTTTTACTTTTATGTATGGACGATATCTTGCTTGCATTAAATGACTTAACTATACAATATGAGGTTAAGTAGCTTTTGGTCAAGCATTTTGATATTAAGGACCTTGGAAAGGAATCTTTTGTCCTAGGTTTTCATATTCATTAGAACAGTCTCATTACTTATTAAGTCTCTTATAGAGTGTATACATTGAACGAGTATTGCAAAGGTTTAATATAGTTGATTATGAACCTATTATAGCACCAATCTCTCATTGTGAGACATTATTTTTGACATAATGTCCAAGAATGCCATAAGGAGAGACGTTATGAAGATTGTCCCTTATTTTAGTACAATTGTTAGCCTAAGGATTCCCAATTATGCTTTAGACAAAATATTACATTTGTTATAAGACTATTGGGTAGATTTCTAGCTAACCCAGGATTAGACCACTGGAATGTAGTCAAAAGAGTGTTAGATATGTAAAAGGAACTAGGCATTATATATTATGTTTAAGAAAGTCAACAGTCTAGACCTGATAAGTTATACGAATCTAAATTTTGCTATGTGCCCAAATGATAGGAAGTCCACATCAGGATACATTTTTATGTTAGCAAATGATTTAATATCGTGGAACAATGTCAAGTAGACGCTAGTAACTTCCTCGACTATATATGTAGAGTTTGTGGCATGCTATCGGATTGCTTCATAGGTAGTTTGGCTTAGGAACTTAATCTCTGAGTTACCTGTGGTTGATTAAGTGATTAGACCCATTAATCTTTCTGTGGTATTGTTTCGTAAGAGCAATAAGAATATCACAGGTCTAAGCATTTAGAGGTCAAATATTTGATCATAAAGGAATCAATACAAAAAGGTGTCATTGAGGTGGAGCATTTGACGACTGAGTGCATGCTTGCCGATTCTTTGACTAAAGGACTTCGCCCAATTATTTTTAAGCAATATGTGTATAGTATGGGTTTACTAAAGTCCTTAGACACTGGTATTTAGAGATCATTGTATTTGCTCTTGATACATTTGTACAGATTTCATTTATTATAACAACATATTTTTGTATATATAGATAATCATCATTTTTTCTCATTCATACTTCTTGTTGTACAGTGTCATTATAGAGGTACAACATTTTAAAAGGTTGTTCAGCACACACACACACACACACACACACACACACACACACAAACACACACACACACACACACACACACACACACACACACACACACACACACACACACACACACACACACACACATATATACACAAATTTATCTTGAGCTTATATCTTCAAGACACATACTGATAATTATATAAATCCACGGATTTGATAAGATGTAGGAGGATATAAATTTTTAATTCCATAATAGTTTTCTCTAATATGGTTTTGCATTTAGCGAGAGAAAACAAATTTCTCTTATGTAGTTTGGCATACAGTTCGAAGAATTGAGACCAATAAACAAAAAGATGATACATTTTAGATTATACAGGTACCATCGTAATTTGTTACACTCCATTTTCTTATTTATATTAGCGACGTATTAAATACGTGTGATTGTATTGGATTTATGTTGCATATAACATATGCATTTAATATTTTTCAGTAATGGACTTTCATTATCTTTGGATCAAATATTTTTAATCAGTTGACCTATACATTGATTTTGCTTAACCACTTTTACTGTTTTTCTTTGTGTTACAACTAATATAATTAATATTTTTCCAAGGGAGAAAATGATAGTGATTTTATTAATTGGACAATTATTAATTATAAGGTTTTATAAACTTTAGGTTAAGAAAATCAATTTTGATTCAAATTACAGATAATAAAGAAGTATAATAAAGGATCTAGTTAAATGAGTTGAAATAGAATGAAAAAAATAATTCATAATCAGTGCGTTGATTATATATTGGACCTATAATGAAAAGGTCCGAATAAAGTTATTATAAATAGCTGCTAAGATCTCTCGTTGCCTACTTAAGTAAGTTTGTAGATATTCAGTTTCTTTAACCCGTTAAGAAGCACATGTGTTAAGAAAGACCCAAAAGACTTTAACCATTTAAAGATATACAACTTTTATAAAAGTTAATCAAAAGTTTCGTGAGATTTTTCATACAATGAGTAGCTTATTTTATTATATTTAATATTTTCAAGTTATATAATAAACATTATTATTTAATATTTATCAGGGCAGTGGAGACTGGATCAGAAAATTATTTCATGTTTCAAATAAAATAGTCCGTACCATAAGAGTCGAACTCGAAATTAGAAATTTCATTTTTGTAAACAAAAGTAGAATTAAATGCCGTTGACCACATGACATTCCTTGTTCCAACAACGCCCAACCGGACATGACTAAATAAAGAAACGATTATAAATTTGGAGTAAGATAAAAGCCGAAAGAGGCGGTAACTGTAAGGCATGATAATGAATCAATTCATTCTTCTACAGTTCCTTCTGATCTCTCCCCTTGATCCCGTGAGCGGGCTTATATCTCCCATCTTAATCATAGCAGTAACAAAGTCATTTCTGAATGTGCTCTCACTGTTGCTGTAAGTACGCACTATAGAATCAGTGGAGCCACCATTGAACAATTGTTGATCAGAGTGAAGGAGTCCTCCCCTATTAATCAAGTTCTTGAAGTAATTGTTCTCAAAAGAAGTAGGAGTCTGTAAGTCAAGTGGTGCCAAGTTGTTGTCCCCTGAGCCACTGCTGCTTGGGCAGTTTGATCTTCTTGTTCTAGCAAATGAAGTGTCTATGTTGGTCTCATTGTAGACCCTTGGCCTGAAGGAAGTGCACCGTGCTTGTCCGATTGTGTGTGACCCTAATTAATATGTCAGTAGCACCATAAATACATATAAACAAAATCTTCATAAACATCGATCAAGCATCCGTTGATTGAAGGAAACGAATTACCAGATAAAGCAACAAGGTCTCTGGTGGAAAGGCCAAGAGCGTTGAATCTAGAGACTAGTTGGTTCAAGTTAGTAGTAGGAGGTGGAATGCTATTATTAGCAGCAGCTTGGCTTGCAGTTCTAGCATCTCTTCTTCCCAATTTAACATCCCAGTGAGGGCCCCCAAGCTACATATGTGGGCAACCAACATTCCATTAGTCAACTGATTATTAAGCAATTAAATAATATTATGATCATAGATTAATGTTAAAACAAACTTACGATGTGGGTGGAGTCTCTAGCAGCAATGGCCAATATATCAGCGCATGAGACGACACCAGGGCACACTTTCTCCACAGCAGACTTGATGCTGTCGATCACCTCGAATCCTCGGGCAGAGTTGCTGTTAGGAGCTGCGTTCTTTTCTCCGGTAAAGGAAGATGTGTCATCCAATAGAACTGAGCCATCACATCCCTATCATAGAGACACTCAAAGTCCATTTTTAGAAGAGAAAAGAAAAAAAGCTTACTTCAGACAATATGTCTTAAACCATTTGAATATAATTAACAAGGAGGCTAATCCTAATATGTCAACCCATTTAGATTCTAGACGTAATTAAGTTTGGTCAGTGGATTAACTTCTTTGACCTTTCATGCAACCATCATTTTTATTATTCGTAAACTCGGCATGATTTATGTTTGTTTTGTGCTAAACATATTGCATGCATGCCCAAAACTGAAATTAAAGGATTAAGATTCAAATGAAAAACTTTGCACGAAAGGAATTACATTGACGAAGCAGTCGTGGAAGAATAAGCGAAGAAGAGAAGCACCCTTTCGTGCTTCCCTGTTAATGGCAGATTGAACAACGGGTCTTACGGCTGAAAGAAGAGTTGGGCATGAACTTGAGTAGAAGTTGGTTGTGAGTTGGGCATGACCAGTCCCTGTGAAAAGAGTAAGTAGTACTATAGCGACATTAACGGCCTCGAAGAATGAAAATGCAGCCATTGATAGAATTGTAGAAAGAATTTTTTTATAATTAAGTGCCTGCTGAGTAATGTGGTTGCATGGAAGATGGCAAGAATATATAGGGGAAGCATTCTCAAGGTGTCAAATGTCGGGCGGCAGGTTACCTAACACGTAGACTAAACACTAATTGCATGCCACTCTCTATGTTAAAGTCTACAGACACGGTACAGTAAACAGGATGGTGATGTTTTAATATTTGATTAGTGAAGTGAATATACGTGAAGGGTTAGGACTTGTTATGTCTAGAAAGTGGGAACGCCTCTTTTAGACCGTTAGAATTGCATGGCAAGAAGACTTGTAATGTGGAACATGGTGGATTAGTCAAAAGATTCCAGTGTTTTTGGTAACGAATTTTCAACAATTGGGGTGTTATTCGAACGCCTTCATTTGGTGAAGACGAAATAGACCATGAAAAGGAAAGGCAACGATAGCTTTCTTCACCATCCTGAAGTAGATGCAAAGATAGTTTGACCGTAATCAAAAATTATAAACTTCAACATCATGTCGGGAGCCTTTTAATTCACGCGGATTTACCCTAACTTTTACACAACTAAAACCCCCAAAACGCATAGAAGTTGATTGCATCTAGGTAGTTTGAATGAGTGATTAAGGAGGGATCGTTAACATATTGTTTGTAAAATTAATTAAACTAGATTTGATGCGATTAAATTAATAATATTAGAAAAAAAAACTACTGGCTAGAAACACTCTTATATTCCTAAATTTCAGCATCAAATTCGCCAATGTTCTCTAGTAAACTGTTTGGAAGCTTCGGCGTACATGTATACATAATTTGCACTTGGAAGACTTTGGTTTAGTTCATTTATAAAGTATACCTTAACATTTTACATTTTCCATTATAATAGAAAAATAAAACTAATATACTTGAGGGATCATCCAATTGAAAAGCACTAAATCTTGAAGTCCTCATAAATCTGCATTTGGTGAACCGATGAGCATGATGTGTCAATTTTTCCGTGACATGTCAAATGAGGACTTGCAACATTGAGCCTTTAGACTCATTACCAAATTATAAGATTAAGTCACCAATTGAATCAATTGATCAATCAAGCGAATGATACATTTCTTAATATATATCTCTAAACTATTACCATTCTATAAGCCTCTTTGGACGTCGCTTTCTTATCGTTAATCAAGTTCCTATTGTTGCTAATGTTCCCCAACAAAAGTCAACGTGATAGCATGTACATGAATATATATATAAAACGGAATCTTCTAAAGTGCTTACTTCACCGAATATGACTAATGCCTCCTCCCTCACTCCCTTTCCATCTTATGGACATATTATAGCTCTCAAATTCATAATTACTTATTGACTAAAACATCCCATTCTCTACTTTATTTTTTGTCTTTGATGAACTTTCCATCCACATGTAATATAATATGATAATAGCTCCTTACCATTGAGCAACGGCTCTTCAATGATTCATTGATCAACTCAGCGATTATATATATTTATATATGTGACGGGCTGACTCAAGTTTGCTTCCTGTGATATAAACTTACTTAAATGCTCAGATAACTAAAATTCCCAAACTTATTTGCCAACATGATCATAATACACATCATAAACCTAAGCACTAGTAATTTTATGGATAACGTACCAATACCTGTATCAGATTTGATTATGATACAGTAATGTATTAGGGTCAATATTGCGTATTGTTTTGAATAATTTTAAAATTTATAAAATAGTCCCTGAATTTTTTTAAATTAAAAAAAGTCCGTTAATATATTATATTATATATTTTATAATTTTATATTAATCTTGTCCCTAAAAGTTATAATAATAAAATTGAAATAGAAACAATGTATTAATTTATATTAATACGACCTTTCTCATATTGGACATATATTAATAGTAAAAGATCATACAAATATAAAATAAAGAAAAATATAAAGTACTTAAAATATTATACAATTTCATCATAAAATAAATAACATTACATCTAAACATCAAATAAAAATAATAATAAATATTCATAACTAGGAAACATCCAACTATAAGTACAATTTGAAACAAAACATTTACATTTATTTTTATATCAGATATATAGAATTTAACATATATATCAAATATAAGTAAAACTAAAAGAAGAGGAGAAATAAAATCATGAAACTTTATTCTAATTCTAAAGAGAATATGATTCTATTATTTTAACTCATTCATTTTTATAGAACTAACAATTACAAGTTTAAAGCTCTTACAAGTTATAGATAATTAGTATATCGCTAATACTTAGAGAATTTTAATTATTATTAGTAATTGTTACCTAAAATTTTATTACATAACTATATTTAAACCTTTGTTTTGTACAAATTTGATATAAATAAAAGAAATAGATATTTTTATTTAATTTTGCAATGAATGAATACAAGTATCTTGATGCAAAAATAAAGATACACTAGTTCATCCTCTAAACACATTATTTACAATTTAAATTTTATTATAAATTTGTCGTAATTAGAATATTTTAGGACAACTTAAACGATAGCAATCTCATATAAAAATATCTTACAATAATCAATAAAATATGAAATTTTAATTCACTCACACACACAGGTATTCATTTGTTCATATTAATATTCAAATTAATAAAAACAAGAAATTATTTTTTCCTTATATAATATATATAATTGTAGATATAATTATGTTATTAGACTTTTATTAAATATGATATTATTTTATATTATTTTTATCAAGAAATCTCAAGTACAAAAAAAATTTATATGAATATGATTGGGAGTACGAGAAAAGTCCTAATTTCTTATTCTTTTTTAGTGTTCCTAAAAGAATTTAAATATAAATTTGATCTTTGAAGAGAAAGTCATAAAGTTCATAATGTTCCAAGCATAAGCATACACAAAACAACAATATTTTTTACCTTTATTACTATAAAAAATTGCATTTTGACAAATTTTTTAAAGATAAATTAATATTAATAATTAAAGGAGTATAAATGGAGAAAAAAGAAAATAAGGGAAGATATGTGCCGCCAGAGCCTAGAAGTGTCTTTAGCTTTAGGTTTTTCTTTTTTTTTTAATTTAATATGTAAACTTTTTAAATTTACAATTCAATCCGATACTTTAAAGTATTGATCGATACGATAATTATATTTTAGGTACCATTTGACTAGCGGATACCGGTAGGTATGTAACTGTACCCATAACCATGAGCAGTAGCTGCATTTACAGATAATGGGCTAGAGTAAGATGTTGCTATTGTGCCAACTAACTGGAATAGGCTTTGTACATCCTGGATAATTTCTTTATGCTGTTACTTTCAAATCACCAGTTGTATTTGTGAGGACGAGTTTAAATGGTAAAGCAGATGTGTGTTTGAAGATTAAAAATGGAAAATATATGGTGACATGGTCAATGGTATTTGTGAAGGATCACAATCGTCCGTCGTCCAAGTAAACGGCTCGATACTGTAGTAGATATGTCGATTGCAAAACGGATTCGAGACCCTATACCTTCTAGTCGTCGGAGAGGCTGGATAATTCTATTGATGCCTAATAAACATCCAAAACTAGTTCTTCTCGTCTAATTCTTTTACTTAAAAAATGTAAAATTATATAACTTAACTTATTTAACATATTGCAAACTTTACAAATTATGATATATGTGTGTGTGAATGTGTTGTTGACGTTTCTTGCATAATAAATAATTCCAACAGGTCTCACTTTAAAACTATCTTTTCTTCTTCTTCTTCTTTCAATCCACCTTACTTGTACAAGACGGGATAAGCATTGATTGAGGATTGTGCGATACATAAATAATCAAGACATTAAATGCTTAGATGAGAAAATTTAACGCGCTATTTATGAGGTTTGATTTTGTATCAATCGGTTGGTAAGCTACTAGAGAAATTTCAACAATTCCGTTCAATGGTGGCAAAAGAATAGCCAATCGTCATTTACTCAGCATCTCATTGTTATGTCAGAATATAAACGTGTTATCAGTCTCTTCCAGTTCCAGCTTTCCCTCTTAAGAATTAAACTCAACAAGAAGCCTGGATTTCATGTCTTGAAACTAACAGAAACTGACCAAATAAATAATGATGTTGGACTTGGGCCTCCCTAACAGTGTACCAGTCTAACATAAGGGCTAGCTGTTTTGACTGAAGGCCGATTTTCTATTAAGAACACCCCCGTTATGACTTACATTGCGCCCTTGTGTTTTGGTGGATCCATAAACCATAGAGTAGGCAACTAGTAGATGAAATAAGTAGCATTTTATTGAACATTTAGTTTACACTGAAGTAAACTAAGGTACTAGTAGCACACACCAATGCAAACTTCCAATCCGATTCTTGTTTCAATTTCTGTTTGTACAATTGGATTGGAATTAGACTAATTTAAAGGAATGAAGATGCCAAATTATGCTGATTTACTTAGCAACGTCACTGAAAAATTACTATCCACTTAAAATCTATAACACCTTAACGAGAATATCAATCTGCTTCGATCCTTACACCTGAGGGAGTGTGTCCAACGTTTTGGCCTCCGTGTGGATACAGCCATCATTCATTTTCGTGGTTTCATTTTTGTAAATGAATCTACCAGATGCCCATAAAAAAGGTACCAAGTTGAATGTAGATAAAACCAGGAGGAATCCGTAGTAGTAATCTAAGTGACTGTCGTTCAAGTTGTCACCAATCCAACTCTTGCCTCCAGGTTGCCTTGTGAGTTTGTCAACCACTGTTACTAGAAAACTGTTCAGGAAGTTTCCAACTCCGATCCCACTGGTGAAGAACGTAGTTCCTAGGCTTTGCATTTCTTCAGGAGATTGATCGTAGAAGAATTCTAGCATTCCAATAGCGTTAAACACATCTGCTATCCCCAGTAGAACATACTGAGGCAAAAGCCAGAGTATACTCATGGGAACAATTTCCTTTGGTCCGATAATGCCTTGCACTTTTATAACATGCATTCTTCGAAGTTCAACTGCATAAGCAATTGCTATGGCTATTATTTGGATTACAAATCCAATCCCAAGCCTCTGAAGCAGTGTGATTCCTCTTGGGTTTCCTGTTCTTTTTCGCATGAATGGTACAAACCAACGATCATACACTGGCACGGAGAGAAGCATAGAGAGTGTCACAAAGCTCCCCAGCGAAGCCGCTGGAATCTGAAAGGTAGGACCTAGGCTACGGTCCAAGGTGGTGCCTTGTTTGACAAACAAAGTGTTGATCTGTGCCCATAATGTACTTGGGATTAAGGTCACTAGCCAGATCAAGGACATCCCAAGTACAAGCTTGGATTCCTCTACTTGAGTCACCGTGCATGGTAAGCTGATGTTGCCATTCTTTATTGCGGCTTTGTCCAAGCACCTGTCAACAGATCAAAATTTCGTTCACAGCCATATGTTAGCGATTTTACAAAGAAAGAGTTTTATCACTGTGATTGCTCTGCAACGGTGACCACTTTTGCCCAGGTACAATTAAGATAATTACAACAACTCACCTAAAGATTGGGGTGTGATGGACCTGACGTCTTCGGCTACCATTATAGTATTGCAACTCAAATTCATGAAGTTCAGTGGGACTGTTTGGGAGTTGTAGCCTCCTATTCTTGAAAGCGACAATGGGGACTCGAATTAGGTTGGTTGTTGGGCTCTTGTTAGTTCTAACTTTGTGCCTGTACATAGGAGTCCCTAAGTAGAATATGGACAATGACAACGCAAGGCCTACTGTTGGGATACCATAGCCCATGGCCCATCCCATATTTTCCTGAATGTAAACGAGGCCTATAGTGGCACATAAGGCTCCTGTAAAAGCGCTGAACATCCACCAGTTAAAGAAGGAGACCTTTAACCTCTTCTCATTTGGGTTATAATCGTCAAACTGGTCTGCACCAAAGGTTGATATGTTGGGCTTTGTCCCTCCAGCCCCTATAGCTATGACGTAGAGAGATGAGTAGAAGAATGCAATTTGTGATTGAGACGCCTTGCTGCATACTCCATTTTCACATGTTGGCTTCATGAATTTTAGTGAAACTGCCATAGTTAGCAGTATCATTCCCTGCATGCCCAGATGGATCAATTTCTCACTTGATCACGACATTCTACTGCTACCTAGAATGAATGAATGAATATGATGTCTTAACTCCGAACAAATGAGTTGTCTGTTTGGGAGCTGGTGAATATAACCTTTTTAATGCAGCTTACTAGACAACCGTTGAAACTAATGATGTGTTCATGGATGATATCATGATTGAAGAAATCAAATTTACCGTGACATAGATAAGAGAGGAGACCGTGAACGTCCAATATCGACCTAAGTAAGTATCAGCTACATAGGCTCCAAGAATTGGAGTGATCCACACTGATCCTGACCAGTTATTCACATTCCTAACCGACGACACTGTGTCTTCATGAAGCTGGGTCGTCAAATAATTCACCAAATTTGAAGCTATTCCGTAAAAGGCCATCCTCTCGAACGCTTCATACCCTGTTTAATTGATTGGGCTCAAGACTATAAGCAACCAACATAAACACTGAACGAACTAATTCAAGATTGTCCAAGTACTAACTCTTCTGAAGGTTTCGTTGGTCCTTTCCAAAAAGGACGGAAGTAAAGTTTCAATTTCTTAGTTTCAAAAAAGTTTGATTATGATCTTGTAGCAGAGTAACCAATGAATGATGAGCTTCAAAGAAAAGACACAAAAGTTTGAGTGTTTTGAAAAGAAAGTGTTGTTTAATCCTCCCTCCGATAGCTATTAACATGCAAAATCTATGCGCTTACCAACTAGAAAAGCGCAAGCTTTCCACTTTCCGGTATTAGATGCAAGGACAGGACGCCCACGAAGATCGACGGTTCCATCTTCGGTATAGCCTTTGTTTTCCATTGCAGATGTAGAGTTTTAGTTTTAACAGAGAAACTGAATCAGCGATGAAAAAGAAGACAAACATAGGATGTCTGTATCCATATCGATATATTGCAGTTGGTGACCTTGCCTATATATAGGCATTTTGCTTGTGTAATAAAGTCACCCACTTCTCTTCACCTTTGTTATTTGTTGTAAAAGATACGGTTAAACCTAATAATCTTAACATTAGATCATAACTTATAGCCCAAGCACGCTTGACCTGAATAGGGAATGTGTGCATAACGCTGTCATCAAAATGTACGGGAAATAAGAAAACGGAGGGCATTTGATACATAAAATTATAAATGGCTATATATCCAAGAAATTCCACGTTCCTTCATAGCGCCACGAGTCTCTTTAAGGAATAAACATACGTGCTTTTATATGAAGTGAACACCCAAATTGTTGATTGTCGCAATACAAAAGGAAAAACAACAAAGAAGAACTGATTTGGCTACACTCCAGTATTGTAATTAGTAAAGACTAGCATCCACTCCCTCTCTCGGTTGTAACAAATTAAATTTTAATTATTTATTTAGATTCGATAATTGTAACTTTATTATTAATTAAATGTTAAAAGTTGACTTATCTAAAAATTTACAACATTTATATAATTACTATAACAAAATAACAACAAATAAAAATCATTTTATTATAAAATCTGATATGTAATTAATTTAATTTTACGATCAAAATTACTAAATTCAAAACATAAATAAACTATGTTTATTTAATTACTGTTGTGTACTGTCATGAATATGGAATGTTTGAGAAAATTAAAGTACCACAATGATATCTTTGCTGATTAAACTTTTCATTTGGATGATAAAATTGCATACAATTGGGATGTTTTAATTGGTTCAAATCTAAACTAAAAGTTTAACCATTTGATCACTAGATATTAATACAAAGGAAGGATCCAACTAGGTAGCCACGAGTTCTTATCTTGACATAATGGATAATATTTATTTTTTAGTAATAAAGCAGTTTGAACACCTTTTTATTATTTTTTAGTCGGTGGCGAACCGCACCACCCAAAGCCACAAAGCTTTAATGGCATTAGCATGGATCAATATGTGCACCTTAACATCAAGCATTGGTTCGTTGTCAAATAACCATAAGTTTAACATCACTGGATGCCTTTGGAAGTGGGAAACTGCACCACCAGGGAATCTTCCCTATGTATGGGGTAGATTCAGGACCATTCAATCACTACAAGAAAATAAGGCTATTTGCTACGTTTTTAAAACGTTACAGAATGTCAAAAAACATCACAAAATACAATTTGTGATGTTTTAAAAAATGTCACAAAAAATGTGGTGTAGGTAAAAGGTTTCTACGACGTTTTATGTAAAACGTCACAGAAAATACTGACATTTCGCGACGTTTTTAAAAACGTCATTAAAAAATTGGACTTTCTGCGACGTTTTTAAGAAACGCCGCGGAATCTGTAACATTTCGCGACGTTTTCTGGAAACATCGCGGAAAGTCACATTCTGCGACGATTCTACAAACATCCCAAAAAGTCTTCCGCGAAGTTTCAAAAACGTCGCAAAATGTTTTAGAAAAATGTCACAAATACACTTATTTTCTTTTAGTTATTTTTTTATTTTTCAAAAATAATTTTAATTTAATAACAAAATTTTTAGTTTTAATAATTATTTTTTAAATAACAAATTATTTTAAACCATATTTATTTGATAACTATTAAATATTATTTACGAATTTTATTTATTTAATAATTCTTCAATTTTTTTAGTATATCATTAATTTTAATAATTATTCATGCATCACAAGAATTTTATACCCGCAGACAATGCATTATTTAATTGCAATTTGCAAACATGTCATAATACATTAATTAATATCAAAAGTAAGGGATGAAACATTTGAGATTCTGGAAAAAATAGAGAGGAGATACAATTAAAGCTTCTTTAATGTCAGCATCTACAATGCACTGGCAATAGATGCACAAAAACCATCATATCGTAACGTTTATCATATCTCCTACAGAGACCAAATTAAGGCAGCCCAAATACCGAGCCATTGATCAAGATACTAATATAAGAACATAAACACTCTTGTATCTATTAAGTCCACCAGATAATCGGAGTCCACGGACATTATATTAAGTCCCATGTGCATGTGTGCAGGTGTGAGGATGTTGGGTAGCAAAAAATATAAGCCACTCTTTGTAATCAATTTTAATCAAGTACATCATTTGAACAAAGGTAAGTCAACTAAATAAAAAGGAAGAGCCCAAAATTAGTTATTACTCTGTTCCCTCAGTATCATTCAATATCCAAAGTTATGAGCCCATTGGAATGGAACTTTACCATATCAAATGAAGTAAATATTTGTAAATTTGTTAAGGATATCAAATGAAGTAAATATTTGTAACATTGGTAAGGAGCTCAAATAGTTCAAACCAATAAATATACTGCTTCAATGGAACTTGTGAAAGCTACGAGTGTTCACCTTCTGCTATAAATCTGATGAAGGGCAGAAATCAACCAGCTGCGATCCTTTTGTTGGTCTTTTGATTCAGAAGATTCCGTTCCATCCACGGAGTTGATATCAGTGGTATCAACTATAAAATTAATTCTCATACTTGTAACCTAAAAGACATAAAAGACGATAAAATATCAAAACTAGATCCAATTATAATCAGTCTTAAGAAAAATAGCATCAGTTTCCAGTTTTCTTCATACATAAACAGGCAATAGTAAAGTGAGTTTACATCCTACTTCTGGTGACAAAAATCTTTTTTCTCGCTCTATTTTTGAAAAGCGATAGACAATCAAATGAATGTGTTGCACTTTTACGCATAACTATTGGAAGAAGATCCTCATACCACAATATATAGGATATCTAAGCTAAATTTCCAATGCACAGTCTACTTTAACCCATTCAATACTGCAGTCAATGGACAAGCATCTTACTTTTTAACTCATCCACCACAAGCTGAATTCAAATGTCAACAAATACTAACCATATAAGTCACTGCTATCTGCTTCACAACACTTATTACCAACAGTTCTTACAGACAAGTTTTCAAGTCTAACAGTATTTAGTGACAGCATCAAATGTTTTATAAACAATTCTTCATGGATGGTTGTCTTTTCTGGACAAATTTAACAAAAAAAGCCATTCCAAGCCTAATGGAGAAAACCTGGAAATAGAGAAGAGCATTTACTGGTAAGTACCTTGTAGCGAGCATCATATTGGAGGTAACGACAAACTTGACGCCAGCGAGATTATTGGCTAATCCGATGAGACTAACAATAATGCCGATCAAGAAACAGAGCAACCACTTCATGAACACGTATTGGAATATCTGGATCCTTCCTCGACTCCTCCAGTCCTGCTTAAAGAAATCATTCTATGCAATCTTAAAACAATCAATCAAACCAAGCAAATTTCAGAGCTTGTTCACCAATCTCAAACACACAGTATGTTCTAGTAATCATACTTGTAGTCCAGGCTTTCGACGGGATAGAAATTGGCACCGACGATGGCCACCTGAGACGTGGAGTTCCTGACGGAGCGGAGCAATGGATGACACGAGGAGTGGTCGCATGAGGGACTCGAGCTCTGGAAACCCGCTAATCAAATTCAACGACATTGCTACGGAGTTCTCATCTCCGTAGAACAAGAGAGAGAGAGAGAGCAGGACAAACAAAGTTGCTTGCTTCACCTTCTCTAGTTGTGGTTTTAAGGATTCTGTGTAAACGAAGAAAAGAATCGGGGAAAAACAAAAAAGGCTAGGTAATTTAGGAGATGATGGGTTGGGTTATTATTTAGGGTTAGGGTATAATTTTGGTCAACAATGACGTTTTATTCAACAAAACGTCGCAGTTTCTATTTCGTGACGTTTTATTAATAAAACGTTGCAAAAAATATTACAAATCTGCGACGTTATAAAACATCGTGAAAATTTCAAACTTTTCGTAACGTTTTATAAACGTCACGAAAAGTCTTCACAATCCTATAAAATTAATTCTCCTACTTGTAATCAAAAAGACATAAAAGACGATAAAATATCAAAACTAGATCCAATTACAATCACAGTCTTAAGAAAAATAGCATCAGTTTCTAGTTTTCTTCACACATAAACAAGCAACAGTAAAGTGAGTTTACATCCTACTTCTGGTAAAAAATCTTTTTTCTCACTTTATTTTCTAAAAAGCGGGATACAATCAAATGAATGTGCTGCACTTTTACGCATAACTATTGGAATAAGATCCTCATACCACAATATATAGGATATCTAAGCCAAATTCCCAGTACACCGTCTACTTTAACCCATTCAGCGCTGCAGTCAATGGACAAGCATCTTACTTTCTAACTAATCCACCACAAGCTAAACTCAAATGTCAACAAATACTAACCGTATCAGTCACTGCTATATGCTTCACAACACTTATTACCAATAGTTCTTACAGACAAGTTTTAAAGTCTGACAGTATTTAGTGATAACATCAAATCTTTTATAAACAATCCTTCATGGATGGTTGCCTTTTCTGGACAAATTTAACAAAAAAAGAAATTCCAAACCTGCAATAATCCAGAACCAAAAGGAAAAGAAAAAAACTTATTGTTACCGAAGTCAATAACAACCAGCCTAATGGAGAAAACATGGAAATAGAGAAGAGCATTTACTAGTAAGTACCTTGTAGTAAGCTTGATGTAATGACAAACTTGATGCCAGCGAGATTTTCAACAGCGAGATTATTGGCTAATCCTAGGAAACTGACAATAACACCGATCAAGAAACAGAGTAACCACTTTATGAACACATACTGGAATATCTAGATCCTTCCTCGACTCCTCAAGTCTTGCTTGAAGAAATTGTTCTTCGCAATCCTAAAACAATTAATCAAACCAAGTAAATCTCAGAGCTTGTTCACCAATCTCAAACATATAGTGCGTTCTAGTAATCATATTCGTAGTATAGGCTTTCGATGGGACAGAAATCGATACAGACGATGGCCATTTGAGACGTGGAGTTCGTGACAGAGTGTAGCAATGGCAATGACGTGAGGAGTGGTCACGTGAGGGACTCGAGCTCCGAAAACCCGCTAATTGAATTCGACGACATATCTACGGAGTTCTCAGCTCTGTAGAACGAAAGAGAGAGAGAGAGAGAGTAGGAAAAACAAAGTTGCCTGCTTCACCTTCTTTAGTTATGGTTTTAAGGATTTTGCATAAACGAAGAGAAGAATCAAGGAAAAACAAAAAAGGCTAGGTAGTCTAGGAGATGATAGGTTAGGTTATTATTTAGGGTTAGGGTATAATTTTGGCCAATTGGGACGTTTTATTTAACAAAACGTCGCCGTTTCTATTTCTTGACGTTTTATTAATAAAACGTCGCAAAAAGTATTACAAATCTGTGAAATTTTTATAAAACATCGTGAAAAATTCAAATTTTTTGTGAATTTTATAAACGTCATGAAAAGTCTTCACAATCTGCAACATTTTATCAATAAAATATCGCAAATTGTGTTGTTTTTTTAGTGAATATGCAGAAAGTGGTTTGTTTAAATTATTTGAGACACAAACTCTTTTCTTACACAGCAACAACTAGACTGAGCAGTAAATTTTATTATCAAAATTTAGTATAAATTAACTCTGCCCCTAACAAACGTTGAATTTCAATAATTAATTCGGTATCTTCTAAGAATTAGCCAAGGTGGAGTTTTTACAAAATGGAGCAAAGTTGAATTAACTTAATGGATCTCTTCAACAGAAACAACACACTTATTAGCAAAAGTCATGTAATCTAAAAAAATCTTTGGAGTCTTGTCAAACCTACTGATCTCAGCGAAAGAAACGACCAATCCCATGTTATGCCACCAATCATTGCGTGGGAGAAAAAATGGACACGTGTGGGATAGTTGCCACACACTCATATTAGTAATTACTTGACATAGGAAGAAGATAAGCACACAATTTTGATCCATTTTATTCCCCCACGCAATGATTGGAGCCATAACGTGGCGAGTCCACGAGTAATTAATTTAAGATTATTTTTTCGAAGCATCCAATAGATTAACCAACACAGTAAACCTTTTTCATGTTGTCAATAACCAGATGCATAGTACTAGAAAGGATTCTTAAGGTGCTTTTTACTGCTTTCATTTTGAACCCATAAGCGTTTCACAAGTGGTAGCGGAACGAAGTCTTTGTCAGCCACTGCTTGCCTCTGATTCATATACAGGACGCGTACTGCATGTCTGAACAATTCTGCAGTATAATGGTTGTCTAACCAAAAGTTATATGGTTGGTTGCCTTTTTTCTCTCTAAATATAATTTGCTAATCTGCTATATTGCTTCCAAGTTCCAACAACAAGGTGCACTTCTTTGTTATTTTCACTACTATTAAAAGATTCTATAATAGTGCCAATGAGCTCTACATTGTTATCGCAAATGCTAGAAGGTTGCAGCAAAAACCTTGGCAAGTCTTTGCATTGTGATATAAATAGAAACAGGATAAGAGATACTTACAGTAAGTATTCACCACCACAATCGTAAGTTTTCGTATTGCAACAGTCATTTTCCCACATAATCAACTTTTTCGAGGAAACATGTATTAGAGTGGTACAAAAATCTTGATTTTATTCATTTGATGCCTCGTGGAAAGAAGTATAATGTTGGAATTGCTTGGTACAGTAGAACTGTCATAAATGGGAGGCAAATAACCACTGACACAAAGTGGTCTCTCTAGATTCAGAGCCATAGGAATTGGGGACACTTTATCTTCGTAAGGTTTTGGTTGACCTCTAGCTATGAGCTACTTCACGTTACCACCTTATATTTAAGGAATCATTCCTTGTGAGGCTGATGAACGTTTGAAATAGTGATGCAACCTATGATGTTCAACTGTGCCATCTGCGATGAATGACATATTGAATCATTTAATATGATGAAAATGGTATTCCTCAACTATATAAGTTGTGGATTTGATCTTACACTTCATGGAGTATGTAAAAAGAAAAGGAAAAAGAAAACAAGTGGACCACAGTATATTGACCTCCAATGACGAAGCCCAGATAACCCTTAAAGACATTAACCAATCATAGTCATTTTGAAGGTAGGATGTTGATACACATCCGATCTACTATAAAGAATTCTTTTTTTTTAAGGGAAGCAAACAAAAAACATTACACGCTAAGTCTGAGAAAACAAATTCCCGATAGATCTTGTAAAAGGATCAAGTAGCACCCAAAGGGTGTTGTGTTAAAATGATGGACACTAATGTCAAAATTGCCGGCATATTTGTCTAACCAGTCGATGCATCTGTTGCTCTCTCGGTAGATGTGTCGATGAGCAACAGTCCAATTTCTAGTGAACAGCTCATGGATATCCCGGACGATTGGGTTGGGCGTCCTGGAACGACTGTCTGTAGAGGACAGAAGATCAAACACCACCTTGGAATCGACCTCCAGCTCGATTCAGCAATAACCTAGATTCCATGCCAGTGTGAGCCCAGTGAACACCCCTCAGAGTTCTGCATTCAGCGGAGAGCACCATCCAATATGATGTGAGAACCCTCCTCGCCAGTGGCCTGCACTATCTCGGAGAACGCCGCCTGCAGTGGCTGTTAAAGAAGACCGTTGACAAGCACCATCAGCGTTAAGCTTGATCCAACCAGGGGGCGGTGATTGCCAGCTGATGAATTGCTCCTGCCGAGGTCGGTAACCATGAGAAACTACTGGTTGAGGGCACCTGGCTGAGAATCTTTGTAGAGATGAATACCAAGTAAGTAAGGATGGAAATGAGCTGGGTCATGACTCGACTGACCGGTCTGTGGCTCAACAGGTCAAGAGCTGCCTGGCCAGTGGCCTTGCTCAACCATGGGCTACTCGGTTCCCAGCCCAATGGGCTATGAGGAGGTCGGCTCTACCTGACCTAATTTGTTAATATTTTAAAATAAAATTCATAAAAAAAGTCCTTTTATCGCTCTCGGTCGAGCCTGACTAGACAACCTTGGCCAAAGCTCAATCCGTGGCCCGATTAGGCTAAGAAATCCTGGCCTGTTGACTATAAGCCTAATCGGGTTGGGCAAGGTAGGATAGATCAGACTCATGCTAGATTGTCATCCTTAATACCAAGTTGAAGATAAAGATACAATCGATTTTAGTTTATTACACAAAAGATTTCTTAAAATAATATGATAATCGATACAAATATAAATATTAGTAGTATTTTATTTTACTTTAATACTTAAATTATCTTAGTTTATTCAATTTCTTTTAGGGTTAATTACATCATATCTTTTGTAGTTTGTACCTGTTTCACTTTAATTTTTAATTTTTAAAAATTATCATATACTCTCCTCATGTTTAGTGTTTTACTTGTCTTACAAAACTAATTCACATATTGATTCAATTACCTATACTTGTAGTAGATTTAAAATTTCATATAAGAGGCAACAACTAAGTATGATCCTACTAGGACAAAGAGAATATGACCATTTAGTATTTACATAGGATAATTGTCTATACTATTTATAAAAGGAAGGAGACTACAAATGTGGCTAGCCTTAATGATTTATTCTACCTTTAGTGTAAAGTAGAGCACAGACTATGTTATCAAAGTGAGCAAAATAAGGAGAATAATATTCAGTCAAACAAAATCATAGCTAATGAGAAAATCTCTCCTTACATTCAGAAACTTTGATTGAAGTTCCTTTTAGCCACACTTGCCTTATATAGCTGTAATTCATATATATAAATAAGCTTGTAATATGCAGAATGAGATATACAAAAACATTGTTCATTTTTTGTTATTATCATGGTATCAGAGCAAGTATAATTTTTCTTCCTCTCATATTTGCTAAATTCTTTTGAGAATTTTTATTTGAAAGCTTGTTCTTTGTTTCTCCAATTGGCTTTTATTTTCAAACCAAATTCATACAATGGAGGGAAATAAGTCTGACTCCATTTCTGTTAAATTCAATGGGAAGAATTTCGCTCTTTGGGAATTTCAATTTCGAATCTTTGTTGAAGGTAAAGGATAGTCTGGTATTCTTGATGGATCTTAAAAGGAAGAAGGGACTACAAAAGCTAAGCTATAATGGAAAATAAAGAATGCTCAGATTATCACTTGGATTCTAAATTCTGTAGAACCTGAAATTGCACTCAGTCTCCGATCATTCAAAACTGCAGCAACAATATGGAAACATCTTCAGGGAATTTATTCTCAAGTGGATCAATCAAGGCAATTTCAGCTTGAATATGAAATTGCTAACATCAATCAAGAGGATAGAGATATTCGTGGCTTTTATATTGAAATTTTAAAGTTGTGGACATAGCAAGATATGATCTCTTCTTGTGTTATTTCTTATACTGCATATTCAGAAATTAAGATGGAATGCGATCGTGCTAGAGTGATGCAATTTCTAATGAAACTTCGATCAAAATTTGAGAATGTCAGGGCTAAGCTAATTAGTCGAGGTAATTTGAGTATAGAATCTGCTCTTGGAGACCTCATTCGTGAAGAAATAAGGCTGAATACTCAGATTCAACTAGATACCAAAAACAACTCAGTAGATGCAGTTTTTATGGCTTCACGTGATATGTATTACTCAAAACAAAAGACTGCAGGGAAAGCAGATACTCAACGTCGATATTGTGGTGAACTGGGACATGTGCAGTCTCATTGTCGAAAGCGCAATATATGCAACTATTGCAAAAAGCCAGGACACATTATCTTGGATTGTCGCATATTGAAAAATAAGCAGGGTTATTCATCATTTATTACAATGAGTAATGATGAAGAAAAAGCCAACGCTAAAACTCTACTTTCATCACACACAATTCAAAAGATGATTCAAGATTCAGTGCAAACAGCTCTTCCAGGTGCTCTTTCTTCTGCCTTCTTTACTGCTGGGTTATCAGGTAAAGGAAGTACATCTGTGCCTTGGTTCTTTGACTCTGCTGCCTTTAATCATATCTCTGGTCAAAAACATATTTTTTCTAAACTCAAACCTTGTTCTTTGAATAATTCAATTACCAAAGCCAATGGACGAAAATTACCCATCAAAGGAATTGGAACTGTTTTTTGTCTACCGAGTCTAAGAAATCCATTTGTTTACCTAATACTCTTTATGTCCCACGCTTAATAGCCAACCTCATTTCTATTGGACAATTAACTGATCAAAATTGTGTGGTCAAATTCTCCTCTGTTGGTTGTGATGTGCAGGACCTTCAAACGGGACAAGTGATCATGAAGGGGCATAAGCGTGGACATTTATTTCGTCTTGTTTCAGATAGTACACAAAATTCTCCTCTATGTCTTTCAGCCTTGTCTTCTGCATCTGTCAGTCATATCAATAACACTTGGGATCTATGGCCTCGTCGCCTTGGTCATCCGCATACTAACAGATTAGAATTTATGTTCAAATCTAATTTTCTTCCAGAATAATTGCATGTTAAGTCTGATATTTCTTAGAATTGTCAAAGTTGTGCCTTTGGAAAATTTGCTAAATTACCATTTCTTTCTAGTACTACAAAAGTTGGTGCACCTTTTCATCTAATACGTTGTGATCTATGGGGCCCTTCACCTGTTCTATCTAGACTTGGTTATAAATATTTTGTTTTGTTCATCGATCACTTTACTCGATTTACTTAGGTGTATTTTTTGTGTGCTAAATTTGATCTAGCAAATATAGCCAAGACTTTTGTTACTATGATTGAGACACAATTTGGCAAAATAATCAAAATATTTCATTCAGATTCTAGTGGGGAAATTTGTGCTTCAAATCTTGCAAATATTTTTCAAGAGAAAGACATTTTAACTCAATATTCTTGTCTTGGAACACCGAAGCAAAATGGTGTTGTGGAACGAAAGAACCGACATGTTTTGGAAATCACTAGAACATTTTTACTTGAATCATCTGTACCACCTAAATTTTGGGTTGAAGCTATACATACAGTTGTCCATCTCATAAATCGACAATCGTCCCCTATAATTGGTAATCAATCTCCATATTATGCTCTTTACCATAAATTACCTAATTATACCCATCTTCGTGTTTTTGGTTGTATTTGTTTTGTTTTGCTTCCTTCTCATGAAAGAAATAAATTATCTGCTAAAGCTGCGAAATGTGTGTTTATTGGTTACAGTGATAAACAAAAGGGCTATATTTGTTATGATCCACAGAGTCATCGCATACGTGTGTCTCGTCATGTGACCTTCTTTGAAAATGTATATTTTTATTTTTTATCTCCTCATCTAGAAGTTACTCATTATTCTGTTTCCTTTTTACATGATTTTGTTGATTCTTCCAATAATCTTACTATTAATAATGATAAGACAACGTCCACTTTGCCATCAAATGATCATGTTCTTGAAGTCCAGCCTCAAACTCTTCCTATGTTGATTCCACAATACCTCCTCCATCTTTAAGAAGATCCACTCGTGTCAATTTTGGAAAACCATCCTGAAGGTATACACTATTCTACTCTTTCTTTGCCCATTTAAATTCTATCCAGATTCCTTCCACTTATAACCAGGCTATTACACAAGAATGTTGGAGAAAGGCAATGGAAGAAGAACTTAAGGCTCTTGAGGAGAATCATAATTGGGATTTAGTTCCTCATTCATCTGATATGTCTGTGATCAGGAGTAAATGGGTCTATACTATTAAAGTGAAGCCAGATGGCACTCTAGATCGATACAAAGCCCGTTTAGTGGCGCAAGGATAGAAACAAGAATATGGGATTGACTATGATGAAACTTTTGCTCCTATGGCAAAAATGACTTCCATTCACACTCTTCTTGTTATAGCATCCATCAAGCATTGGCACCTTCATCAATTGGATGTGAAAAATGCATTTCTTCATGGCAATTTGCAAGAAACAGTCTACATGAAGTGCCCTCTTGGATATGATCATGCTAGTCCTATATGGTTTGCAAACTTCAAAAATCTTTGTATGGCCTTAAACAAGTACCTCGTGCATGGTTTGAGAAATTTAGATCTACTGTTTGTTCAGCTAGTTTTCTACAGAGCTCCAATGATCACTCACTTTTTACTCGTCAATCTCAGGGTGGAATTATTATTTTACTTCTCTATGTAGATGATATGGTCATCACAGGTAGTGATTCTCAAGGCATTACAGAGTTCAAACAATTTCTCACAAGTTCCTTTTCTATGAAAGATCTTAGCACTCTTACCTACTTTCTTGGCTTAGAAGTTTCATATACATCTAATGGAATTTTTCTGGCTCAAAGAAAATATATTGAATACCTTCTCAAGTTGGCCCATCTCACGGATCAAAAGATTTGTTCTACTTTAATGGAACAAAACTTAAAGTTAAAAAGCGATGATGGTGCCTCTCTATCCGATCCTACCTTGTATCGAAGTTTAGTAGGAAGTCTCATTTATCTTACTACTACGCGTCCAGACATTTCTTTTGCTGTGCAAGTTGTCAGTCAGTTTGTCTCTCAACTAAGGGAGCCTCATCTTTCAGCTCTTCATTGCATTTTGCGATATTTAAAAGGAACTTGTGATCGTGGATTGTTCTTTTCTTCTCAATTCTCTTTTACACTTATGGCATATGCTGATGCAGATTATGCTAGTTGTGTTGATACCCGACACTCAAAGACAGGATGGTGTGTGTTCTTGGGTAATTCTCCTATCTCTTGGAAATGTAAAAAGCAAGAACATGTCTCAAAATCTTCTACTGAGGCAGAGTATCGTTCTATGTCCTCTGTTAGTTCTGAAATTGTATGGCTCAAACAGCTTCTTGTGGATTTCGGAATAACTTACACTCAACCTATCATGCTTTTCGGAGATAATACAAGCGCTATCAGCATTGCTACAAATCTAGTGCACCATGAGCGAACTAAACATATTAAAGTTGATTGCCACTTCATTCGTGATTTGCTTCATGACAAGTTCATTCGTCTCACACATGTTTCTTCTCATAACCAACTTGCTGATTTGTTTACTAAACCCATGTCATCTACACGACACTCCTATCTTGTGAGGAAATTGATGCTTGCTGATAATCACCATCAATTTGAGGGGGGATATGAAAGTGAGCAAAATAAGGAGAATAATATTCAGTCAAACAAAATCATAGCTAATGAGAAAATCTCTCCTTACATTCAGAAACTTTGATTGTATTTCCTTTTAGCCACACTTGCCTTATATAGCTGTAATTCATGTATATAAATAGGCTTGTAATATGCAGAATGAGATATACAAAAACATTGTTCATTTTTATTATTATCATATGTAATCTAAGTTATTTTTATGGTTTATTTGGAGTAAATAAGTAATAGGAAGAGAGAGGTCATTGATGGAGGGTCGTACTTGACCAAACTAACAAAGAACTTAGGTGTATTCTTCATACTCCCGGGTTTGAAATTGGGATATGTTATAGCTATCATAAACCTAGATATAATGAGATATATGAGGTTAGTTAGGAAGGTTGGTAGAGCATATATTTTGGTTGGGAGAGAAAGAGTTTATATAAAAGACGATGTCCTTATAAAGGAAGCAGGAGAGATGTCCAAGAGAGTAGAGTCACCATCCGCAACGAGTACGTCACAAGAGAGAGGACCTTAGACAGAGAGTGGTGAAGGAGATCAAGAATATCAAAGTAACACCTCACTAACTTACGTAGGAAATAATCGACAAGATGGTTCGTCGACTATAGAAGCAACAAGTATTCTTGTGTAGGGCATAAAGAGAGTTTTCCCTATAACTAGATAAGATAGAAGAGATCATGCCTGAATATTTTCAACATTTCATATTATCACACCATCCAAGCCATTTCTACCACATTTTCCACTACGTAAGCCATCAACAATACCCATTATTGAGAGTGATGATGATGCAGTGACCATAAACTAATATGTGTTTTTTCTTTCTCGTCCTACGTATTTTCATTGTTTTGTTTCTCCTTTTTCCATTCTATGCTACATTTTTTATTCCAATCTTGTTATTTTATCTTTTATTCAAATCATAATTAGTTTTATTTTATTTTTATTAGTATTTATGCAAGATATTGAGAAATTATAGATATGTATCACATTAGTATTGATAGCATGCAATGAAAGACTCAAACGTTTTCTTTCATTTTTACCTTTTATTCCTCTATATTTATTATTATACCTTATATTTTGCAATATTTTTATCATTAGTCTATTAAGGATGATATACAATTTAACTATAGGTGGAGATTGATTTTATTTAAGCCTATTTCCTAAGGAAATTTATCTAATTACAATTATCTTAATAGTTGAAAATTTTAAGAAATTAAACAATGAAAGAAAGGTAATTAAAAAGAATCGATAAAACTAAATTTCATTATGAGTCAACTAGGTTAAATCAGCAGATACAAGTATTGATGAGTAGTTTAGTTTCAGTTTAATTTAACAATCTTATGATTGATGCTTGATTTGAATAATGAAACCTTTTACATGATTTTAATATAAAGTTAGGTTAGAGTTAAGCTTATCAAGTAGCTTAGTATTCCATTTCATTAACTAATAAAATGTGTAAATGAAGTCATTGTAAATAAATAAGTTTGCTAACTTTAACATAAGTAAAAAAATCAAAGTTTAAAGTCGCGTTAGTGGCCATTTAAATGGTGACTTAACTAAGTAAATGAGGGTATTTATACAAAGTGCTTACCTTCATGTCAAAAGGTTAGGATGACCTTTTAAACAAACTTCTAATGATTCTTAAAAACATTTTAAAAAGTGCTTTAATTTTTTATGTTGGTTATTAAGTACTTAGAAGTGAAGGCTTGTTAATCATTTATGTTAATTTCGTATATAAGGTTAAATTCTTTTAAATGAGTTAATTTTTTAAGGATTGTTGATTTGGATGAATTAAATTCCAATTTAGTTCAAGTATTTAAAGATACAAATAGTTGGTGAATAATTTAGTTAGGTGGATGATGATGATTTTTTATTTCTTTAATTAATTTATTGAACTTCCTCAAATTTGTAACTTAATTAAGTTGTGAGTGATTAAGATTTGATTTGCTTGAAAACAAGTAAATGTTAAGTGTAAGGATATTTTATATACAAAAACTATACATATATTTTATTAGTATTTTAATTTATTTTTTTACTTAATTTATCTTAGTTTGATAAATTTATTATATTTTTTAGTAATCGAAAAGATGTTGACTTAGGCTGAGATTTGTCAAGAATTAGAGAGAATTACAAACAAAACATAGAGCAATCACAAATTTTAGCTAAACGTGGCCTTGCACATAACCATATGCCATCTTATATCCTTTTAAGTCCATATAGAGATAAAGACATGATATAAAACATAGACAAAAGATAGATTATGTGGTGAAAAAATATTCGAAGAACAACATGACCTGAAATGTGCTCTTATCTTACCCAGTGTTATCTTAAAGAGAAGGTACAAAGAACTCATGTTTGGTTCTAGAAAGTTATAGAAAAAGATACAGTTTGAAATATAGTTGTATCCTAGTTCATTTTCAAGGTAGACAAATTATATTTAAGTATATGAAAACCATAATTTAGGGATCTTTTGTCATTTTTTCCTATTTTAAATCTAAGGTTAGCCATCAGAGGTACCAAAACCATCAAAAGATCAATTTTGAAGTTTCTTTCAATAGAGGAAAGGATTGGAGATCATCCTAATATATCAAAGCTGATTGGAATATTACAAAAAATTTATCTAGAATTCTTTCTACCTTAATGTCTTTTATTTTATAACTTATGATTATTAGTGAAAAGTGATATATGGCTAACTATTTTATAATTTTAGATCAGGAAAATCCTAGTTATGGTCATTATTATGGATTGATTTAATATTATTTATAACATGGGAATTATTTCTATAAAATATCTTTGAATATTTTTAATGCTAATTAAATTTTGCTCGCAATTAGATATGACATTAACTCACATTTGGATGTTTTAAGAGAAATTGCATATGAGTGGACCATGACTTAAATATTAGGAGTTATATATGGCACTAAAGATAGGCATACAAAGATGATGCTAGGGAAATTACTTATCTAGGCATTATTCATATATAAATTTTAAATTGATTAATTAATTAATTTTAATCCTTTTTTATTCCTTTTGTTTAGGTTTTATTTTGTTTTATCAATTATTCATCAATCTAGGTATCCATTTTTAATTCTTTAATAAGATAGTAGTAGTTCAGTTTCTAAACTATTTAGCTTCCTCCAAGGATTAACAATATTCATTACTATGTTACTTACCAAGAGATATATGCATTTTCTTTAGGTTATAAGTAAACAATTTGTAATTAGAGAAAAATTTAGCAATAGAAATAAACACAACAATAATCTAGGTTAGGATTTAAATGAAAAAAATCAATATTTTTTTTACAGCAAATTCAAGTAAACTAATAAGTTCCTTTTCATTTGCAACTTTTTATATGACTGCTTAGATAAACTTATATTAGAGTTTGTATTTTGAAAATACAATTCCCCTATCTTAGACTAACCCAAAAATTTATCTAAGGTTTAGAAATACATTAAATCTTATCAACAAGATTGGCAAGTATGAATGCTTAGATTTTAAGATTCTTCAAGTATAGGTTTGGGCACAAAGATCTGATACTTAAGTTATCGTTTATTCTTCAAATATTCGTCTTAAATAACTTTAAGACAAGTATCCACATATTTTTAACTTTTAGCCTTCAGTGATTAAGTTAATGAAAGCTAAAGAAAGGAAAAGTAATATCTTAGGGACAAAAAAAGAAAAAATAATAAATGACCTCACTTTTATAAATAATCATGAATTTTATAGTTATTTATTGGTATGTGAGATTGTGACACTTATCTCCTTATTATGCAATACATAAATATCCTTGGCTTATTGAGCTTTCCTTGTCTTTTTATTTTAATTATATTTTCATATATATCATTTTTCCTAAGTATTAACCATATATATGTCTAGAGTCAGAACTGTGGACATAAACCTAGGCATGCTCGTTTTCAAGTTATGGAGGTTTGCTATCACACAGAAAGCATGTCTTTATAATAATTTCAATTTTTAACTTATCTTTGGTGAAAAGTTATTATCATACGAAAGTTGTTTTAAATTTGAAACTAAATCTAGGGTTTGGATGTGATGACATATGTTTATCTTCATGTCACAAAGATCTAATATAGGATGTTAGATTTCATAAAAATAATTGAAATTTCAATTTCTAATATTGGCATATAGTATTATCTATGAAAGATCCATATTTATTTTTAAGTTGAAGCTTTTGGATATTGGCAAAGATGTGTTGATGTATGGAAGGTCTATTCATCTTAAATGTTGAAGCTTCTAGTCCTTGGCAGAGATTTGATTCCATACAACTAATTAACTAATGTCACATTATAATTAGGAAAAAATATAAAATATTACTTTTGATGAGATAATCATGCCTTTTAAATTCATATATATGTTATTGTTTTAATGAAGTTTGTTAAATTCTTTAATTCATGTTTGTGGTAAACAACATTGGTACATCACATAGAGAGACTACCTCATAATTTTTAGTAACATCTTGCTATGTGCTTATGTTGCTTATAAAAAATCAAATCTTTTACATCTATGCACTTATCTTATTCTTTAATTTGACACAAATATATAATCTTAAGCAATCTAGATAATTCAATCACCATTTAATGTGGATTTATCATCTTTATGTGGTAAGGTTTAGTTCTTACCTTTTAATGTCCACATATAGTGGTTCATTAAGCAAAGGGGCCTTTGGCATTAGGTATAGGGGTGAATTTTTCACTTAATCAAGTTTAATTAGGCACAATCATATAAATGGGGATGATGAGGAGCCTAGAAACAATGGTGAGTGACCTTTTCTCTTGATTCTATATTTAGCCTTATGGCAGACCTTGAGGCTAAAACTATGAATTGAGATTTAATGTAGACCTAAATGAGATAAGCTGGAGTTTAAAATTCCTTTATCTATAGGGATTAGAAAACCATAAGCCCAAGAGAGAGCATGTTTTTACATGCTTTGTAAGCATTTACCATACTAACTTTTTGGAGTGATTTGAGGTTAACTTTTTTATCGAGTTATACAATTAAATAGTTTTAAGTTTATTTTAACTTCTTTCTCATTTGTAATGTTAAATATCAAGTTTCCTTTTAGTTTATTGTTTGAGGAATATAGATTCATCTATCAAATTATTTAGGATTATACACTAATTGAGTTACATTAGGAGGTTCTTTAGTTAATACACCCTAAATGCAAAATGGGTGTCAAAGTAAAGAAACCACCTAAGGGAACTCATAATTGGAAGAGGAATTTTATATTCCTTTTTTCAAAAGATGGTAGTGAGTGAGGTTTCAAGCGTACTTAAAGAGATATCAATAAGAGAGATAAACTAGTAACATATTATTTGCTCAAGCTTAGGACTAAGTTAAGTGCGTTAAATCTCTCTCTTACGGAGATGAATAAACGTATTAGTCATGCTGACCTTCAAACAGTTTTAAGACTTTGATATTAATGAACTGACTAAGCTTCCTTATAGACATTTCTTTAGATCCATAATTAAGAGGGAGGAGAGGCTAGCTAAAGGCATGTATAGTGAATTGCATAAGAAAAGGAAGCGTAACAAGCATGAAGATAACTATGACAAAGAAAGAGAAGATAACAATCATTTTAGACTCTAAACCTATTGTGGTATTGAATTTGGTCAACAATAAGCCTAAATTCATGCACTTGTAACCTTATCGCATTAAAGGCAAAGAACTTTTAGTAAATAAGGTATATTATCCTTATTGGTCTAAAAAATTTAGGACCTCTATTTTTAAGTCTCATCATATAGGGCCTTAGGTATTGAATAGGATTATACTCTTAAATAATGAGAAGCATTTAAATAACTTTAAGTGGGATAGAATTCATCACGCTATAAAAGTACTATATGACACAGGTCTGGCATATACACTAAATTGATTTATTGTTGTCTTTATTTAGATTTAACATTTTCTTTTATATTTCATAGGTTTCATGATTATCTATAACAAGCATTCATAACTAAAGTTTCAATAAATGAATCGCTCTATGGATAAAGCCCAAAAGGTTACTGATGACATTGCTACTAAAATTATTGATTGATAAGATAAGGATAAACAATAAGCTAAAGATATCAAAGCTCTACAGAAAGTGCTTGATAATTGCTAAACTCATATCAAGGTTAGGAGGAAGACAGTGATTGATTGAACAAGGCTTTTCATAATTAGGGTGCTTATTTTACAAGAAAGGGCTTTAAGTTAATATTTATTATGCTTTTCTCAAGAGCAAATATTTTTAGCCTTAGAATTATGATAATTTTCATATTTCTTAATTGGGGGGTTTTAAGTCCATAAAGATTTATTCAAAAATAGACATTCAAACTTATCAATTGATTCACTTTTTACTTCATATATTAAATGTTATGATTATTGAACCCGAACTTAAAACGTAGTCACTTGATTTTATAGAATAGTTATAAGATAACCAATCATCTTTAAGAAATGGTGGGATTGTATATTATAATGATGAAGATGTCTTCAAGCCTGTAGAATGAAAATTTTGATGACTTTTAGGAATATCATAATGGAATCCTTCCTTTTTGTTTTTTTAAAACCTATATGTTGTTAAAAAGTTTATAAATGGATGTATTTTCTCTAAATATGGTGTGCATATTTATCTTCCTTCCTTGGTTTTTTCATATGTATTTTTAATGTGATTTAATATTGCCACTAATTTCCACACATTTGCTACTTGAGTTACTTTGATTTAAGTCTTAGGGATTTCTTGTAGTTTTTTCTAAATGTTTTCATTTGCAAGACTTTATGTGTGATGTTAATGAGTCTTTAGGTATGACTTTTTGTGAGACTGTGAGTATGAGTTTTATGAAATATTTCTTGTCATTTTGTGAGACCATAACTTTGATGCTTTTCCAAATCCTGAGTTTGACATTTTGTGAGCTGATTAGTCTTATGTTTTTCCAAATAACAAGCTTTACATTTTATGAGACCATAAGTCTAGCACTTTGCTAAATCTTAAGTTTGACATTTTACAAGACCATTAAGGTATAATTTTTCACGAGACTATGAGTCTAATATTTTGTAAAATCTTGAGTATAATATTTTGTGAGACTATTAAGGGCTGACAATTTGTAAGACTAGGGATCTGAAATTTTAGCAAATCTTAAGGCTAATATTTTATAAAACATTAAGGTCTAAGTAAGATTATAATTCTATTTTTTTAAGCATCATTATATGATACGAATTTTTATGAGACCATTAAGGTATGACATTTTCGAGCCTAATTTCGTGAATTTTTTTTACTGTTGTTTACAATACCAAGTTTTTCATGACCATTCGAGTATAATATTTTGTGAGAATATATTTTTTACAATATACATATGGTATATTTAAAGGCTTTATAAAATAAAATATCAACAAAGCTATCATTACCCACTACTTTAAAGTTTACAATGGTTGCTTTGATGACATCACATATTTATAAGGACTACATTAGCTCAACATATTTTTTTATCAAATACATTTGTCTTCTTATCTAATGCTAGTTGTAAGTTTCATGATGTTTTAGTAGGCATTTTAGTATGTTTTTAGTTGTTAATTAACTAATTTATGCATGTTTAGGTTTATAATTGTGTTAGTTGGTTAGATATTTGTGTTTTGAGTGTTATGTGGGTTAGAGCATGCTATTGAGCTTTAATTTTATGTGTTTAAGGTTCTTTGGTGTGTTTGTTAATGTTTGAGACCAAATATCAAAGAATAGAGAAGATTTGAAGGAAGCCTGATGGAAGACCTAAGGATGGGTTATTTTAGATTCTTGGGTTCGGTTAAAACCTAATTTTTACCCTAATTAGTAAAGGACTACAAAAGAGCAGAGAAATGACCTAGAAAGGGAGTGCCGCCATCTGCCATTTTGGGAAACAGGTGAAGCAAGAGAAAGAAGGAAGAGAGAGAATAAGAGAAAGAAGAAGGTGGTGCTTCAGCTGCTACTTCAACCTCTAGTCCTCTAAGTTATCTTTTCTTCTTGTTATCTTTTATTTCGTTCATTTGATGCATGAGATGGAATTGATGATGATGAACCTTGTGTTAAGAATGTTCTAACTTCTTTTAGGGATTTATACTTGATTTATTGTTAATCTAATTGCTTTTGTTGTTAATGATGTTGGGTGTTATGAATATTTGTTGTAATTGCATGCTTCAATAATAAATCAAGAGAGTGAACCAATGTAAAATGATTAGGTTTTTTTAATGAGAGTCAAACGATCTGAAAAATCACAAAAATAATCAAATCAGTAATTATACAGAGAGATATCTCGTCTAAGGACTCAGTTGTTTATTGGAATGATTAAGAACTAATTAGGTTATGGGATGTTTTGTTAATTAAGAGATTAAATATTTGGTAACTCAATTTAGTTAGGGTTTATGGTTTAGTGCTTAGTGATTACAACTTGAAAGAGACTAATCCACCCTTCAAAAGTTTAGGACCAACACCGTATTAACACAAAATTGACTAAGTTAGCATTGATGATAGGATCCCCTTTCTCATAATTTGTTAATCTTGCTTATTTGAATTTCAATTGTCAATTGGTGGTTCTCAAATTTGATTTCTTGTATTAATTTAGAATTCTCATTTCAATCACTCCATATTCAATTGTTTACTTTTCTGTTTAGTTTTCATTTTCATTTTAACTACACTTTTAGGCATTAGACAAATTAGGATTCGATTAGTTCACTAATACCTGATAGGTTTGACACCTGATATACTACGCGACAACCCATACGCTTGAAGAATATTAAGGGTTTTATAAGTTTAAAACTTGCTCAACATCTAATGACTATTGAATTCCACATTGAATATGACATTCATCTAGTTTTACCAAATATACATCTTTAGTTGAGATATGGTGCAATTATTGTCTTCTATAAATGATATTAATGACTTTAGTGGGTCTTCCTTCTCTCTGCTTTAGTCTAGAGTCCTTGACTTGCACTTAAGAATTGCTTAGTCTCAACCTTATGATCAAAGTATCTTTAAATTTTCATTCTTTTTGAGAAATTTCTCTAAGCATCCCACTATAAGAGTTTACCAATGATTCATCTAAAGTTCTTGCATTCTCTAAGGTTATAGTCATAATCCTAGTGCGATTTGTGCATTTTTTTGTTGATTACTTCCCTAGTTGTATAAGTCAAAAGAGTTTATCAAATCTCATTTATAGATAAAATTTTCAAAATGTAATTTATGGATTCATTTAACATTGAGATTTTTATTTTCATTCGTACTCCCAACTTATGCTCTATTTTTAAGTATTGAGTGGTCCTACTTCAAACTAGTTAGGTTGCTCCTCTTTAGCTCATCTAAGCTTTCTTTAGGTTAATATACCTTCTAGGCTTTTCTTAAATCTCTTTGAAGATATATGCCAAATCAACTAGAAAAGGTTTCTATAAAGGTTTATGGTTTTTCAATCATTTTTCAAAGGTAACAAAGGTAATGGAGGTGTTAAGATTGGGGACAGAGGGACTTTAATGATGAATTGTATTATGTAATCTTAAAGGTTCACCTATCTTTCACATTATATTCAACAAGGTTACCAATAAATTTTTGTTTAAAAAAATTGTTCTTAAGCTAGTTTTATAATTATCTAAATTTTTCTAATGACTTACGGCGAGTGTTTGACAATATTTCCTTATCAAACATGTCACTGTAGATGAGAAAATGTGACATTTCATTACATACATTGCATGAGCATGAAAAGAAAAGGTTTAAAGGACTAATTACTTATTCCTAATCGACCAGTTAAAAGATCTAAGAATGAGAAGGTCAAAGAGACTTTAAAGGGTTAATTCAAGGTATATATGTCAATCAATCTTCGAATGGCATTTTGAAAACTATTTTAGGAGACTTGTTGAACCCAAAGGAAGGCCATCCATTGATCAATTTGATTTAAGCTAAGGTTGTCAAAAATATGGAGCTTAAGGACTCATCTTTATCTGAACACGGTCTCAAACATGATTTGGCATGTGGGTGTATCTTTGCACATATATAATTCTTAAATATATGATTTGAGGTTATAGTATAAAATAAGACCTAACACATGGTTATGTTATTCCATGTAACTTTTAGTAACTAAGTTGTAAATACATGGAAACGAATATGATAAGGCTAGAGCATGTGCTACTCAAGGTTGAAGTTTCTATAAAGAACATGGTCTAGAACATGATTGTGTCCTAGACCGTCTCTTCTAACATTGAAGGTTTTGTAAAAAAAAATATGAATGTGTTCTAATCCTTATCTGCTACCAAAACCCAAATTTTATCTAGTATTTGAGGAATGCTTTTACATAGTTTTAATTTATTTTCTTATGCTCCTACATAGTTTTAATTTATTTTTTATATCTTTGTTTATTAAAAGTGTTTCTTTTCATTATTCTTTATCAAACTTTAAACTTATGAAACAATGCTTTCTTTATAGTGTCTTAAATACTTGATGAACTTATTCCTTGATTTTTTATAATCAACAAGTTGATTCTTTTTATATCTGATTTAGCCTTCTTACTATAGTTCAAACTTGTTTGTGGGTTCTTTAAGGATTTGTTCCTAGGTGAGTTCATATCAATATGACACCCCATGCAAGTCCATCATTTATCTAAAATGTAATGTGTGATTGCACAAGTATGTCATTGAGAAATGATTAATTAAATATATTGATATACTTATGTTTAGAGTTTTCTGCTTGTTATTTAATGGTTTTGTAGTATTTTTGGTACTTATTTCACGTCAAGTTTGTTTGTAGGTGATAATTTCCTTCATAGACCAAGAGGAGATGTATTCGAGTGAAATTATACCATGGAATGGAAGAATTGGAGCATGTTCGTAAACATATGGAGCTTTAACAACACAATTCCTACCTGTATAGAGTTATATGCTTGTGCATCTTAATATACAAGGCTATATATATATATTGTCCGTGTAATTCTCAATGACAGTGTAAAGCCACAATTTAAGGTATTTTTAGAGATACATGTTCACCTACACCGTTGTGTAAGTGATCATGTATATCCCCAAAATCTGGGTTTTTACTATAAAAGGATATTATTAAAGCGTATATAAAAAGTGGGCAGATTGGAAGTGTTTTTGAATTGTAAAAAACATAAAGAAGAGACAGTTCTGAACAAAGGAGGAGAAAAAAATGAAGATTAAGTCATAAGATCCAATAGAGAGCATCCTTCAATCCAAATTACAATCAGATTTTATTCGAGACAAAAAGGAGATACAGGCTATGAATTTTTTATTTCTATTTGTTCTTCTGAATATTTGTTATTGGATTTATTTTCTATATGTAGGAACTAAATTATTAGTGCCTAGGTGTGATGAACCCTAATTTGTGATGATAATATAATATAATTATTTATTCAATGCAGTTTTATTGATTGATTTATTGCGATTAAATTATGCGTTATTTTCTTGAACTAATATGTTTGAAACATTATTCCAATATTTGATTTCACAATTTTAAGATTTAGAAATCCTTTTATGTGAATAGATCTACTATAATTGGAAAGAGTTGCATACAAACCTAAAGATAGGTCAACATAAATCCTCTGAATTAGGGTTAAACCTAATAATGAATTCATGAATCAATAATACAATCTTATGGTTTTTAAATTTCAGTTAATCAACCGAGGTTTAGTTGTTAATATTATTGGGAAGGGTATTAACATAAGATAGGAATTTTCATGGTCCAATAATAAACAATTTAATTGCCTAATAAAGGCTTAGTATTTAAGATATCTTAGGGGGATTCATCACTTAGGTACTACTTATTTGATATTGACTAATCGTAGTATTTTCTTTATCTAAATTCATTATTGTGTCAGTTTTAATTTAGTTTGTTTTCTTTAATTTTCAATTAACTTTATAACCTAATTCGATGGTTAAATAATAAAAAAGGTTTAATATTAGTACTTAAAGTCTTCATGGGATTAACCCATACTTACCAATGCTAACTACAGCTACATTATTCACTTCCATTTAAAACTTATAAATATTTATAATTCAAATAAGTTTTTGGCACCATTGTCGCGGATTATAATATTAGGAAAGCCTAGATTTTATTATTCTAACTATCTTTTTGTATTTATTTATTTTTATTTTTAAAATTATTGACTTATTCATTTATTTTTCTTTGGAACTTCTATATAAGATTTAAGATAGCCACAAACTATAATGGAAGGATGGAAAGGACACTATTCTCATAGGAGTTACAATATGCCATAACATATGGCAGTTTCACAAACTTGGAATGAAAGGTATGGTGAAATGTATTGAGAAGCTTAACCGATATCCATGATGTGTTATGACCTTTATGGACGTAACCATTACAATCATGAATGTCAGGCACCAAACTTTATGTGGGAACATCCATGTTGCATGTGAAATTGACCTTACAATACATCATATGAGAATATTTATAATTTAAAGTGGATCAACACTTGTCCTAATGGATGGAATGATTATGTTTCAGCTAAATCCTTACAACAACAATAACAAGAACGTCTTATAGCTATCTATTAGATCCCTAATTCGTAATAGTGGAATCGTGTGGGCATTAGTGAGCCTTGACCAGCGTTCAACACATGGAACAATAGAACAAAGCAAAGACAAAAAGGGAAATGTCAAGCGTTGGCATGTATTAGTGCATATTGATCAAAATCTTCGATAAGATGCAAGATTCGGATATGAAACCAAAAGAAGGCTCAAGATGGACATCAAGTGGAAGGTTAGCTGGATCACAAACATGACAGGATTATGAGAGAGTTCCAAGGTGACTTAGCAAGTAGATCAAGCATGGTGAGAGTTTTGGGAGAGTTTCCAACCTTGTACGAGTTGACTTGGCTAAGGCTAAGTTCTTGATGGACTAAAGACTTAGTGTGTGCTCAAGTGGACGGACCATGGCTAATGGAGTTGGCATGGGTAAGCATTGGATGGACCAGTGTGCTATTGGCTTATATGACTTATCATCAACGGATAGAGATGAGGAGATCTTGGATGATGTGGCAGATAAGATCACATTGGATAAACATCAGCTCTAAGAGACAAAGATCATCTGAAAGGATCATCTGAAGATAGAGGAGATCTTTGTGGATATGGATAAATCATTCCTAACAGATGTAATCTTTCATCTTGTTATTGTGATGTAGCCTAATCCTATTAGATAAAGTCCTAATTGGATGTGGATGTCATCTATTGGTTAGTATGATATAATCTGATAAAGATAAGATAGGATAAGATTATGATCTTAACAAGTAGAGTTCTATTAGGATTCTAACTTAGTCATCTACAGCTACCTTATAAACAAATCATTTAAGCCTTGCTCTTCTTGAGAGTGTGAAAGTCAGAGACACTCAAAGATGATGAGTGTGGGAGACACTTAGAGATTGAAAGAGTATTCATTTATATACTTTGAGCGAAGTAATGAAGGTTAGCTTTTTGGCTGTACCTCTATCTCGTGTTCTTTTGTTACCATGAATATTTAATTCTTTCTTAGTTTTATTATATGGGTGTGAGAGTGAAAGATTGCGAGGGTCGTAAGGCATTCGAGAATAAGTAGGTTGATCGACAATCATAGGATAAGGTTGAATCTTGCTTTAACAGAGCTAGGTGAGATTGTTGAGCAAAGGGGTTGGCGTATCTTGTGGGACAAGTTCGTGCTTGAAGGAAAACCTTTGTAACAACTGGTATCAAAGTCATAGTTTAAAATGGCGGTGAGGCAGCAATTTGATGAAACGTATCACAAGTGGAGGCACTCATCGAGCCGATTCCTCAAAGGAAGGAGGAGGTCACTTCTTACAACACTCAATTCGAGATGTTGAAGGTGCGAATCAACAATTACAACATCAAATAACAGAGTTGATGAAGGCACAAGAGGAGCCTAGGTTCAAGGTGGCAATCCTAAGGCATGCTGTTGCAATATAGGATGTTGGATGAGCGGAAAGAACTTTAGTGAAGGTACCAGAGCCACAAGTTTTCGATGGTAAGTGAAGTGCCAAGGAGCTCGAAATTTTCTTGTGGGAAATAAAGCAGTACTTTGTAATGGCGAAGGTGGCTGACTCGAAGAAGGTATCGATAATAGTGATGTACCTAGTGGAGGATGCAAAGTTGTTATAGAGAACGAAAACCTCCAACAACATCAATATGCATAGTAATCCTATCGACACCTGAGAGAAGATGAAAAAGGAGCTAACGGATCAGTTCCTCCCAAAAACACTTCATAGCTTACAAGGGAAGCTTTGAAAAGGTTGAAGCAAGATGACTTGGTGCTGCAGAATGTGAGAAAATTAATATCTTTGATGTTGGACGTGCAGAATATGTCAGAGGAGGACAAGTTGTTCAACTTCATAAATGACTTGCAAAGTTGAGCGCAAATGGAACTTCCAGAGTAGAACGTGAAGTACCTTACAAAAGAGATAGCGGTTGTAGATGCCTTAATGGATCTCCAAATGCCACCACCGATTCAAACTAGCTACGAGGGCAAGAAGAATGGTGGAATGTGAAGTGGCCTGGAGAAAAGCAAAGATAAGGTAGGTGAATCTTCTCAAGGTAAGAAACAATCAAAATTGGATATCACTTGTTTCATTTGTTAAGGGCCACATTTTACTTGAGAATGCCCAAGACAGAAGACGGGTAAAGAGCAAGTAAATTCCATGGTCGTGTGTTGCGATCTAAACAAAACAATATAAATTAAAGTCTATCTAGATCAATTAGAGGCAAGTGCACTCCGTCGACAAGTAATATAAATCGGTAAGAACCGGATATCGTACCCAAGGAAAATTTCAACGCGTAAGACAATTAAATTAAAGTATAAAAATAAAATAATAAAATAAAATAAAATTTGCTCGAACGAACAAGAACTGGTTGATTTTAAAATAAAATAAATTAAAGTGAGCAAATCAAGGAAATATGAAAAATTGCAAGGTATGAATTATAAAACAAACTAGATTTAATCAAATGACAAAAATCGGTTAAGGTATTAGATTTCAATTGGATTGGACACTAAAAATAAAATTGTAACGGTGGATTGATTTAGGAATTACTTCACTTAAGCAAGTCGAACCCAATGTTCATGAGTGTTCCCTTCTCTTCTAAATCCGAGTTACCTACTTGATTCATAGATAATTTGAAATAAAAGGCATTAAATGCAAGAAGCCTAAAATTAAGTTCGTTAATTCTAGGTATCCTTACACAAGATCCTTTGGTCTACTCTTTAGTCTCAAGTATGTCGCTTGATTAATTTCCTGACAAATTAAATCCCATTGGTTGTGGCATTCAATCATCTAATGTCTTAATCTAGGTGATCAAGCTAAATTAGGACTAAATATGCATTTAATCAAGTAAAAATCAATACCACAAAAATTGTCCCAATCCAATATCAATCATAACCTTAACCAAAAAGAAAAACTTGCTCACACATATTCGTCAATGTAACATAAATCATGATCAGAATATATGTTGCATTAATTAAATCCACACAATTAAAATAAATAAAGACTAACAATAAATTAAATCCCAAAGATAATTGTGGTTGCTAGGATAAAAAAAATTGCTTTAGCTTATGCTCCAAGCTTGCATGAACTGCTGCCTTTCCACCAGCCTCACATTGATCTCCCTAGCTGCTCACGTCTTCAAGCCCCTTTTCACCAGCCTCCACGTTTATCTTCAAGCTAGCATCAACATGTGTCTTCTAATTTTCTCCCCAGCTGTCACGTTTTCAAACCATCAACATGCATGTCTTCTTTGTTTTTTATCTCCACCAGATGCTCACGTCTCTACTCCACTCTCTCCTTCTATTTTCGTTTTCTTATTTTTTCTTTCCAGATCATTCACTCTACTCTCCTCTTATTGTCCAGATCTCTCACGACACTCTTCTTCTCAGACCATGCACGTTACTCATATTTTTTTTCAGACCATTCACGTTGATCTTCTTTTCTTCTTTCTATTTTTTTCGTTTTGTCTCTCTCTAGATCACACCACTCTCTTCTATTTTTCAGATCACTCACTTCACTCCTCTTCTTTTACTCACAAGCTTCATTTTTTTTAGACCATCCACGCTACTCTCTTTCTCTTCCCTGATCACCACTCATGCTCCTCTCCTTCTATTTTTCTGATTTTTTTGTTTTTCTCTCTCTAACTCACGCCACTCTCTTCTTCCGTTCTGTTTTTTGTTTTTGGCTCACCAGATCCCGTCTTCTCTTCTATTCTTAGACCACTCACATTACTCTCCTTCTCCAAATGTACCTCCATATCACGCCCTTGGTCCCTTGTTCAGTGATGAAAAACGGAAAAAAAAAAACAAACACACAACTTGCGCAAGCAGTTGTAAGGTAATTATCCGAGAGTGTTTTTTCTGTGATCTCTCTCCTTATCTTTTTTCCTAAATGCTCCCTCCTTTCTTTGCTATCTTACCTCTCAATGAAAAGGAAAGCTCCTAGTGCATAAGGATGTGCGTCAGCTCCTTTATTTTGGCTAAATGAATGGAGATGTGTTGTTGGAGGCTAGTTGTAAGTGGGGGCTGTAGCATGGTGGAAGCATGGAGCTTGTGTTGATGGAAGTGAAGGCTGAGTTGGTGGGGGCTGCTGTGGAGTAGCTATTTCGGTGGAGTGAAATACTGAAATGTGGTGTTGATGTTGTCTCTGCTGAAGCTTAAAAAATGTGTTGAATATGATGCTTGGGAGTTTATTTCTCCTGAATTCCGGCTCAGAAAAATCTGAAATTGATCCAAAAAAATCTGTCCATGAGTTAAACATTTAAGTATAAAATTTTAGAATTTTTGGCTAAACCAATCTCGAGATAAAAATCCCACAATGACTAAAGGTTAAGTATGCCAAAAATCCAGAAATTGCTTCTTTTGGGAGCTTTTCTTACTTTAGGCTTTTAAATGTCCCTAATTTAATATGTGCCTAAAATTAGAACAAATAACTCTTAATTGGTGCATTTAATCATTAAATGGACAAGAGTTTAGCAAATTATAAATCTAAAATCAACATAAAATGCCCATTAACATTCATCCTTAGAGGTGTATTACTCCAGCTCTCCCTATCCCAATGGTAATAAGGAATTTAGTGTCGAATTGCTCTTTAGCAATCTCTGGTGATCAACTACCTCATTAATTCTCCATGAAGATGCCATCAAGTTGTTATAGCTTTTGACTTTTCTATTCATCATTTCATGTCCAAAATACAAGCTCTAGTTTGACTTATTTCATTCATTTCTCTTTACCTTAGATTCATTTGACATTCCTTTCATCCTAAAGCTTGTAAAGGCATAATCCAAAGACTATCAGCACAAGTGTTTTATCAATAGGGGGATTCCATCAAATAAAATCCATAAAGTTGTGTCTGCTACTCCTGAGATGACAGAATTCCCATATATCAAGGGAAAAGTTACATTTGAAAAAGATATGTTTAAGAGTTTCAATAATGTTGTTACGTGAGAGACAAACATTCTCTGGGTTGAGAAAAATTAACTTGCTAAATGTAGCTAATTTTCCTTTAGGTATCAACAACATATGAAAAGAAATTTTTGCTAATAAGTTCCTATCATAAACATTCTTCCTCCATCTTTGTTTATCCCTTTGCTCCTTAGGATTTCCTTAGAAGACTCATTTGAAAATTTACTAGACATATTCATTTTCTTTCTCATTACCTGGGTTAGAGGTTAGTAACATATGTATAACTTTTGTTGGGGCCTCACTTCAGTGGCCTTCCTTGATACATACTTCCACCTTTAAAAGTAATTTCGTTTAACATTAGAAAATAATTTTCTGATAAAGGAACACTTTCTAATTGGACTAGAAATTATTTTTAATTGAATTAGAATGCTTTACTTATTAAACTTTGAAAAACGGAGTTTTCCAAATTACAATAAGTAAGAAATATAATAAAATTTAAATTATTTTCAATTAATTTTATTAAAGGATCCAGGATGGAAATTATTTCAAAACTACAATTGAAAATTATTTTCAAATTAAATTAAATCTCTATTTGGAATGGAAATTTAATTTATTTAAGAATTGATGGATTTAGTCTAGTTAAATTATCCAAATAATTAGAAATATTATTTTAGATTAAGAATGGATTTAATCTAATTTACTTATACAAGAATTGGAAATATTATTTTATATTATAAAATCAATAACTAGAAGCAAACATGACTTGATTATTTTTACGCATATAACTTGATTTTATATACCTAAGTTACATGTTTTAATATATGCTTAATATATTATATGTAAATTTTATGTTTCATATGTATGAATTTTTACATACATTGTTGTGTTTGATCAAAATAAAAAATTAATCCCCTTATTGAAATATTAATTACATATTAAGAATGTGATTATTGACTTCCATTATTGTAAGGACAAACCAAAGTTCTATTTATTGTTATTCTTGTTAAATAAACTCAAGGTTGCTTTAACTTGAATATGTTTAGTGTTAAAACAATGGATCCTAATTAACTAAATTTATGTGATTTGAATGAGCAAACTCATGATCACATGAATTTAGAGGCATGTTAGGAATAACATATAAGATATGTTTGACAAGAGTGGCTACCAATGTATCTAAGAGTCACATAGGATGTGACTGATAAAGTTATTATCTACCTAATCTAAGTTTAATTAGTTTATTAAGCAAACTAAATGTTAACTAAATCTAAATAGGATCCTAGCCCACAAAAAAAGAATATAATAATCTTTTCAAACATCACTGAGGGCTATTATTTTAAATAAAAAATGGGAGTAACCAAATATATAATTAAAGTCTTAATCTTTTTTGGTTTCATGATATATATCCTATTTTTTACTTTTAAGTAAAAATACATATATTTAGTATATTTGATACTAAGAGTTAATGGACTAAATTTCTCAAACATAGGTTAGGTTTGAGAAGAGTACTCAAAGTTAGAAAAGGAAAGTTATATACCCATTATGCAATTTTTTTCTACTAATCCCTATTGAAGATTTGATGACAAAGTTTTAGAGATATGTCAACATTAAATAATCCAAAATGATATAAAATTTTAAGTTGATTAATATCTTATAAAATCTAACATGTAAGATGTACATCAATACCATGATAACATGACACAAGAGGTTGCATTAAGTAGAGTTGAAAAGTATAGTACCTTGATGGAATTGTTCCACTCAACTTAGCCTACTAAAAGTATAAACATGGACTATAATAGAAGGCATTGGCTTTGATAGGATGATAATTATCATTAGAAGGAAAAATGATAGCTTGAATTTTCTTATCAATAGATGATATGATTGAGATCATATATATTTCCATTTCATGCTTTTGAGTATTTGATGTTGAATTTGGATATAACATTACTACAATGTTCAAGATATGATAAGAAATAGATTGTTAAGTACAAATAGTTGATCTAAGTTTATACAAATAGTTTGTATATATTAGATCAAAGAAGATATATACTTAACATAGGTGACAAGAATATAAAGTTAAGATAATGTGGAAAATTCTATTATATTATGTTGGTTAAATTGATGTAATGAGAATCATAAAGTTTCATACTAGGATATATGTATCTTTTTGATTATGAATTGTTTGAAGCTGGTTAGGTTGAAGACTAAGTAAACCATCCTTTGGTGAAAGGATGATGATAGTAGTCAATTGTTAAATCCTATGCATATGATGTAAGTGATATAAATAATAATTCATGGAATGATGATACTTGTATTTAGTTATATTTTCTAATGCCTTTATGTGACAAAGTCATACGTATTATATTTTCAAATTTTGAAAAGTTCAAGTTATTTAAATTTAAGTAGAAATTAAGCATTAGCAATCTTAAAGCACTTTGATGAGATCGATGAGGTAAGATTTAAAATTTTTGGTTATCTATAGGGAATTGGATTCTCTAGTGAATAACTTCACAACTAAATTATATAATAGTATGGACTTATGTAAGGAAAAAACACAATATGAGAAATTGTATGATGCAATATTTATTTCTTCTATACCTATGCCTAGTACAACAGTTTACCTTAAGTAGTTTCAATTAGATCAATTAACAAGATTCTATATTAGATATAAAATTAAAAGACTTTGAATGAGTTGAGATGAATGATTTTGGGATGTGATGCTTAGTTAAAATCATATTATTATTTATTAAGTTTAGAACTAAATTGGATAATAAAAGGTTGTAAGATATCTAAAGGGTTTGATATAATCTTACAAATTCCAATAAACAAAAGGTTTGTTTCAATGTATACTCATAAGATAATGGTTCTTAAGATAAATCATGAGAGTGAGACAAAATTAGAAAATTTTAGATCTCATGATAATACATCCAAATAAAACTATGCCTTTTGTTAATATATTTGATATATAGTTAGAAGGTTATTTTATTTTATTTTATTTATTTATTTATTATTATTATTATTATTATTATTATTATTATTATTATTATTATTATTATCCTTTTTGTGAATTTTATTATTTATAAAATATTTATTTTTATTATTCTTTATTATATTATATTTTTATTTCTTTATCTTTTATTTTTATTTTGATTTGAATTTCTTTATTTTTATTCTTATTTTTATTATTTTTATACAATTATTTGTTTATATTTTTGGCTTTTGTTTTCTACTAACAAATTTTAAAATGTTTTTCTTTTATCTTTTCTTTTTTCTCTTTTCCTTATGAATCTATCAGAAACAACTTCTCTACGAATTAAGGGTAAGGTTGCATAATTCTGAACCTTCCCAGACCTTTTATCTTAGCGAGACTTCTACTGGGATATTGTTGTTGTTATTGTTGTTGAAAGGTTGTGAGATTTTGAAGTATTCACCTTCATGATGAATTCAAACTTTTTGTGTTTGAGATGAATATTAATTTATCATGTCTACAAGAAAGTTAATAGGAGTAAAGTAGTCTTCTTTAGTAGAAGTACAGAGAGATATACTACTCTCAAAGAACTAAAATTGTTATTTTGAACTGTTGAATATATAATTGTTCAAGAACAACTCTTATTGGATATAAAAGGTAACAATTTAATTATTACATCTAGATTTATAGAGGTAGACATATAAGTTGTTTACCTATTATAGTACAAGTATATAGATAATGTACTAAAGGTATTCAATAGTTGAGATATATGATACTTGTAAAGTACTATTTATATATCTATTATTCTCTGTATGGGCTGATATTTGAGTTCAAGATTATATGGATATTAAATTTAGATGTAAATATATATTTTAATTTATCAAGAAAGTTAGTAGGAGTAAAGTAGTCTTCTTTACTAGAAGTATGTAGAGATATACTCCTCACGAAGAACAAATTCTTATTTTGAACTGTTGAATATATAATAGTTTAAGAACAACTTTTTTGGATATAAAAGGCAACAATCTAATTATGAAAACTAGATTTATAAAGATAGATACATAAGTTGTTTACCTATTATAGTCCAAGTATATAGATAATGCACTAAAGGTGTTCAACATTTGAGATATATAATACTTGTAAAGTATTATTTATATATTTATTATTCTATGTATGGGTTGATATTTGAGTTCAAGATTATATAGATATTAAATTTATAGGTAAATACATATTTTAATTAAAAAATATTATTTTGTCTTAAGATCTCTAAAATATCTCATATAGGGCTTCTTATGTTTTGATACAAATTATGACCTATTCTAGTCAAGGGTATAGCTCAACCAGTAATTATTGGGTGTAGTACGAACTATATAGAGGTACTCAAGTGATCAAAATAAAATTCATCACCCTAAAGTGATTAGAAAATTTTTCTATTTTTCTTGATTTGTATTGTCTCAAAAAATTCTTTGTCAAAGTGGAATAATAGTACTTTGTAAAATAGTTTATAAATGTCATTAATAGAATCAAGTGCTAATGATGAAAAATTAATATTAATGGAATCAAATAGAGTAGACCTTAATTTTATACTTTATACCTAATCAAAATATTGTAAAATGAAATTATTGAATTATATGAAAAAATTGTGCATGAAAAAGTTACTTAAAACTAATTTGATATTCTTAAATGTTTGGATAGTCATGAGGCGTTGTTAGGTGCCAATATTGATTTATAGATATAAACTATTTAATTAGAAAATTAAAGTTAAATTAAATGAGTTTAATTTATCTAATCCTAAAATGATTTAGGGTTGTAATTTATATATAATGATAGTATATTTAGAAACCTAATAGGTCCAAAAAAAAGCAAATTGAAGAAATTTAATTAAGTTCAACTTGAATGTAAAGCTTGAGAAGTTTTATAATTAAATATGAGATATTTAATAAATAAATATCAATATAAGATGTTGAATCTTGTTTGAACTAAATTGGTAATTAATTAAAATCAATAATAATTTTAATTAGAATTTTATTTCAATTAAATAATAAAAGGCCTAAGCCCTACAATAAGCAGAGCTAGACTCCAAATAAGCTAATATTTCTTATCTAACCCTCTCTACGTCACTTATAAGAGTCTCTTAAGTTGTGTGTATACCATTGGAGTCCAAATATGTGTGTGGCTACAATAGTTGCAATTAATCAATTTTAGGAACAATGGAGGGAAATTTTAAAAAGGTATAAAGATTCACAATAAGATACGATTATAATTCAGTTTTTGTATTAATAATAGTATAGAATTTAAGTAATTTTGACATTTGAAAAATCAGACGAAAATATTTTTTATTTATTCCACTGTACATAGGATCGAATTCCATTGTGATCTCTCAACACTTATGTGGTAGCAAATAGATAAGAATATCTTCTAAATATACCGTTTCAAGCCTACTGTAGCAAGTTGTTAACATAATGCTCTTTGATCTAATATTGTAATTTACAATAAAGAAAACAACATTTTAAGGAAAAGGGTAAAATTAAAACTTTATCTCTAAGTTGAATGCCACAAAATCGGTGGGATTAGTAAGTTCCCCTGGTATTCAGTCGGTCTTAACCTTTTACCAAGTGTTACTCATCAATTCCGTTAATTCTAAAGGATTTTAGTGAAAGAGCTATCCCATGGAAAGTTATCATGGTCGTTTCCATGCAAAAGAATAGTTTGGATACTTTTTGACGAAGGTGCTTGGAAATTTTTGCTCTAATTTTTCCAGTGATAGGGAAAGAAAAGTGACATAGGGAAATTTAACAAGCATGAAGGTCAAAAATTGCGGACAGAATATGCTCATGTAAGAATGAACAGAAAGCCCATTATAAAAGAATATAAAATTCCGTAGTCCTCACGTTAAGCATGAAGAGATGTGTTTCTTAACAATAGTGTGCCAGACCAGGATCCCAGAAGTACCACAAGCGATATGTTCTGTCGATCCGTTGACGCATATTTGGCTTCGAGTCTATGCCCCCTATGGATGCCAAGTAAACAGTTCTAACTTCATCCCAAATTTTCTCCAGAAACGCAGGTATGACGAGATTTAAATAAAATTTCTAGAAAGTTAATCTTAGAATATACTATGCTGTCTATTGTTCTAGACAATTGGACCTGTTTTATTCGCAAAAGTAAAAAACATGTATACTATATGATACAGGTAAGCAACTCCTTATCATGAGATCATATGATACAGGAATAATTTCAAGTTTGAAATCTTATTGTGGAGTTAACGAGGTATTAATGATGGATAATACATATAACCCACTATTCCGGTTTATTATTCGGGATCAAAAGAAGCTAAAACAACTTCCTTTACCTCCACTAGAACTAACAGAATCGAATTTTTCCAATTGTTGATCACAACCAAAAACACCATTTCATTAAAAGATCAATCATGATAATTTTACAGATTAGGTGAATTGCCAAGCTTAAGGACCTCTCTGAAATTGGGGACAGAGTAGAAGACCATGAGAGTATATATAAATAATCGTCACACCTATCACTATTAACACTATCTAATTAGGACATGCGATACTGTTGTGCAACTTCTGGTCAAACCCCTGGTTTAGCTCTCAACATGCAAATGCCAATTGGTAGATCTTGATTAGAGCCCAGGGTCATAATTCATGTAGCCTAAATATTAGAACAATCTCTTAAATTGTTCTCCAGCGGTTCTGTTTGTAGCTACTCTCACCTTTCGCTCGTTTATTTATTGGGTCTCCTTGGAATATATCTTCAGATTTTACATAACATATTGAAGCTTCTCTTTTCAAATAGAAGTTTTCCCCCACGTTTCACGTAAAGTCGACCAGCCGCCGTACCGACCGACCCTTGGCACTAGAAATTCAAAGTAACCCCCATGACAACTTGTAATCTTTCTCTTTTTTGCTAACATAATTTCTCGACGTGATAAACTTTTCCTTTTGCCGTGTTTCAAAGTAAAACTCGCATCCACAAAGAAACAAAAAGGGGAGCTGTTAATGAATCTTTGTATTTTGTGGACTCGGTCTACTTGTACGTTTCACTTGGAAGAACCTTTCAAAATTTGGCTACAGAAAACCTTTCAAATTTCGTCATGGTTTAGCTCAGCAACGTTGAATAGATGATCGATTATTCGAACTCGTCATACTTTGCGTCTAGCTAGCTCTTATCACCGTAAATATCAAAGGCCTAGAAAAAAATTCAGTAGTAAATTTAAAGTTTGGTGGCATCGTAACATGCTAGAAAACCTCATTTTGAGGGGGACGATTTATACACGTCCTGTAATGTAGGACGATGGTTATACATTACTGCCGGCCGCCGAAAGAATTTGCACACATAGTTTAAACTGTTGCGGGAGGACAAATTGCCTAATAATGGAGTGTTTAATCTATACATTAATTGGTAAGTCCAAAATTTATTGAAAAAAGAAATATCGGTTAATTTTCTAAAATCTAGAATGCATCTTTTGCCTTTAATAAATCATTGAGTGAAATCTGCAGAACTTAACTCGCATGCCATTTTACATGTGAAATAGAAAGTATAGTTTTCACGAAATGTTCATTCCTTTTTTTGGTCCCTAATAACATTTTTCATTAAAGTTTGACGCTGTTTATTTGAGAATTATTCCAAAAATATATCATTACATAAAGGAAAATTCATAAGAATATTGTAAAGTTACACAAAAACAAGTGGGTGAAAGATTAGAAATGATGAAAAGGACAACTTAACTAAACGGTGATTTTGTTAAATTGTATCAAGATTACATTGGAAGAAAAAATAAACTTTTTTTTATTTTTTGAAAACTAAGATGATCTTAATTTATACCTTGATTAATGTGTAAAATATGATAAAGCGTAAATTTGAATTCGTATCTAATTACAAAATTTGATTCCCTTTTTACAGTTCCTCTCAAATTTATAAGTTTGTTGTAACTACTTTAATCGTATTAGTAACTGGCCTCTAACGGTATCCATATAACTTGGTTGAGAGAATTCTATAATTAATATAGAGAGGGGTACACAGAAAGCGATAGTTCTTTTAGATTTTATGCCTATTCGTAATAAGATTTAGATATTTTGATAATTTAACTAAATATAATTCTAATTTTAATTAAATTTTAATTAAGATTCAAATAATTTTAACTAAATATTTGTTAAGTCCAAATAAGATCTAATATTTCATATTATCCTTATGTATTAAATACTTCGTATTTAACATTTAAAGTTTCTAAAACTTTTCAATCAATTTCAACTTGACTCAATTATCTTTTCTCTCTTTAATAGTCTTTTATGTGTGACTCATCATGTTCTTAAATATGTTAGTAGTTTATATAAATTATATCCTTAAATTGTATTTAAGATTAGATAAATTAAGTTTATATATATATATATATATATAAAAACTACACATCAAAACTATTAAATTAGTTTTATCTAACCTTTTTGTGCACGATTATTTTGTATAATTCCATCATTTCATTTTATAATATTATAATTAGATATAAATTATGGAATTAATGTCTACTTCATTTGATTCCAGTTATACTAGTTATAATCATCACAATAAAAATATCATAGGCATACAAGTAATATTTCAAATAGAATTCTAATATCAGTTAGTTTAGTGAACTTTTTTCTCTAATGAGAACTCACATGTTTGTTTAAGTATCTTCATACTTTAATCTATGAAATCAACTACTTATTTTATTTAAAAAACCAGTGTGTTAGTCTTTCTAATATATTAATGTCCGCTTTTAATAGAATAATTACTAAAAACAATTTAGGAATAATACATAATTGAATATGAATCTTATATTTATGATTTCTTCACAATTTTATTTCTAATGCACATTTATGTCATATACTTTATCTTATATATTAGTTAATCAAATCAATATAAATAATATAAAGAATACCTTTAAATCATTAAGTCAGACAACTTACAACCAATCAATTAACTATAGAACATAAACTAAAAATCTCCCACTTGCACACCATATCTCCATATTACGATCATGCTACTGTTATGATACTAGCTTAGTAAGAGAATTCTACATGATTTTTTATAGTAAGCATTTGTTTAATTCTTATAACTTTGATCTCAATTATCTTCATAATTAAAAGAAACTATTTAAATATATACTTGGATAGTTGATGAGAACTTAGCTCTTTTCGCACGACTAATGGCGCTAATGTTCTATAGTACATTACTATTTCAACAATGCAAAGAACTATACCAAGTTCATTAAAGTACTTCTTAATCCAAATAATTATTTTTACAAAAAGAAAAATATACTAGGGCTTGATTAATAATTAATGCTACATTGAAATCTTTCTAACTCAAAACAATATTATTCCAAGTAAAATAATGTATTATTTTGAGTTAGAAAGATTTCAATATAGCATCAATTGTTAATCAAGCCCTAGTATATTTTTCTTTTTGTGTGTATATATATATATGATCTTGAACTAAACAACAACTCATGCATAGAATGATTGATATCTTTAATATTTCACAATTACATATTCATTGGACTACACACATTGCTTTACCAAAGAAAGCTATCGAGGAAATGGACAGAATTATAAAGGCCTTGTTATGATCAGGTACTATTGATAACTCAAAGAAAGCTAGAATTAAATGAAGTGATGTAACTGTCTTTAAAAAGAAAGGAGGGCTTAAGATCATCTCCATATCTACAATGCAGAAAGTTTTGATGTGCAAGAGGATGTGGAGTTTATACACCAATCATCAAGCACTGTAGATCAAATGGATCCATGAACACTACTTGAAATATACAAATTTCTGGCAGATGGACAATTCTCGAGCTGGCTCTTCAGTTCTTAAGCAAATGATGGCTTTAAGGAGGTTCATTTATCCTTGCATTCAGCATAGAATTGGTAATAGGGCTAAGACTTAGATTTCGTATGACAATTGGATTGGTATTAGTTCTCTCGTTGATATCCCTAAATTTCAACATCCAAGGAATATAATGCTTTTGAACTCTAAAATTTTTTCTTTGATTTGAAATGGTGAATGGCATGGCGATATTAGGGGATTCCAGAGTTTGTTGAGCTACCTACCTCAGCTAAATGATGTAGAGAATACTGATATTATTTCTTGGTCACCGAATAGGAATGATATCTTCTCTAATCACTCTTGATATCAACCGTTTACTCTTAGCACTACTGATGTCCCTTGGTTCAATCTCTTATAGAGAAATACTATCAATCCAAAGGCTTTATTCGTCACTTGGCTTGCTATCAAGAATAGAATTCTAACTAAGACTTAAAGGTATGCCAATGAAGATACTACTTGTTTACTTTGTAATATTGCCGTAGAGGATCTGGATCACTTATTCTTTCAATGTCAGTATACTAAAACTATCTGGAGCAGAACTTGCATATGTTACCTTTTAATATTGGTTGTTATAACTGGGAGCAAACACTAAATTGGATCATATGCAATTTAGAGAAAAGGAAAACCAATGCTACCCTCTTCAAAGCAGCTTTCACCATTATCGTATATACCATTTGGAGAGAGAGGAATAGATGAAGATTTATTAATAAAAAGGAAGAAAAATACCAGCTTGCAGATAAATTTTTCAACTTATCAGTATGCAATAAAACTTTAGCATTCTTTTTATATAGACATGAAGCGAACTTAGTGCTTATAATTCAACTTAAAATTTCACGAAGGCATATGTATTTTTTTTCCTTTTTGATTATTTCTATAGTTTTGTAAACTACTATCAGCTCTCATTATAAGAGTAGGTGAGTAGTCTAGAACTCAATGTAATATTGATTTATTTTTACATAGGTTAAATCATAATTAATTTCTAAAAAAACTTTTTTGTAGAGTGGATATGATGAAAAGTTAAAAATTCCCAAAATGAAATGAATTGAGGTTTGTTTAACTAAGGAAAGTGGAGATTTGGGCATTCCCTCAACTTAACTTATTATGATCAAAGCATTACTGATTAAGATGCTTTGGAAACTATCCGTACATAAAGAAAGCTAACATGTGAAATAGATACATCATTATCTTTTAAAAGGCATAAGCAACTAGTTTGTTAAAATAAATTTATATACTTCTTTGTTCTTGATATAGATATTGCTTATCATAGATAACGTGTAAGCTTCCATTAAGCATAGGATAAAAGAAGGCAGAGATGCATTATTCTAATTTGGCTATTGGCACGATAGGGGGGACCATTATATAAGTTGAGGGAATTCCAATCCCTTTAATCAATTATTGTAATAGACAACAAAAAGCAGGCTCTAATAAGGAATAATACATAGTTTTAGCTTGAATACACCACTAAAGGATCTAAGGAACTCTTGGAGAACATGCCAAACTATATATGCACATGATTCCTTTAGAACAAATATAGTCTATTGGCTGCAGGATAGGAAGCTACAATTCACAACTTCCTCTTGCTAGAATATGATACTAAGTCCTAAAAACAAATACCAATAGACAAACTTAGTATGGGATTCGAACCTTATTCCTTCTAATTTTTTTATTTTATGGCTGGCAGTGAAAAAGAAGCTAGGAACTAAAGACTCATTGAAATTTTATATAGCAAATATAAATTGTAAGTTGTGCAAGGCTGCTAATAAGGAACTTGACCACCTCTTTTTCAGGTATAGCTTCTCCTCACTTTATGGAAAATTGTTCTTAAACTTTTCAATGTGCAATGCAATTGTTATAATTAGTCTAATATAATCAGTTGGTCTTTAAATATATACTTCTACATTAAAGGCGACAGGAGTTATTTAGAGCTGCCTTTGGAATGCTATTATCTTACATCTGGTGCAAAAGGAATAGTAGATTGTTTAGAAGTTGGAAAATTAATGTAGACATCACGGCTCAAAGATTAGTGCATAAGAGCCAATTTGTGCAATCACCAGAAACCTCAAAGGCACAATGATTCTAAAATGATCCTTATGTGGAGACTTTAATCGTTTATACTACCATTATGGATTTCTAATAATGGGAACTTAGTTCTGCCTTTTAGTATTATTATTCTTAGAGTTATAAAATTTGTTGCTCTTCAAGTATTGCAATATTATTCTTATTTTAAGTTTTAAAAAACTTATTATAGTCCTATAAAATTGTCTCCAAACAAAATTTGCGTCCCTCTTTATAAACCAAATTCTCTCAAACTCTAATCACCACCTTCAAATAATAAGCAATTGTTGTCACATTTGTTCCTTCCCACCAACCTGCGCAACTTCTTGCAACCACTAACAGCTGTTGTGACCTTCTCCAATAGCAACCTTATACCATCGTATCCAACTATTGCTGACGCTTCACCAGTGAGAGCAGGCAGTGAGATGTAGCAGCTAATTAGCTTCTCGCCAGCCAGCTGTCACTTTCACGTCGTTGTAACGTGTAGTCATCGATGTTCCTTGTGACAGACACTACCAGTAGGTCACATTATAGCGACCAATAGTTGCTCTCAAAATCTAGCATTCACGTCTGCAACTCCCATCAATCTCATAAACTCCCAAATATTGTCCGAGAGAGCCGTAAGTGGTAGACGTATGGAAGAAGGACCTGTGTTTTCTTCATCCCTACTCCAAGCTTCTTTTCTCTTTTCGCCGCACGTGTCACCTTCCAATTATTTCTGGTGAACGTATCATTAATGACAAAACCAACAGGAACAACTGCAATAGAAAACTCTATTTATGAATTTTCTGTAAGTGGTTTCCAGAATGTAAGAAACAGTTCTCAACCTTTTCAGCTGATTGGTGTCCAATCCTTCAACATCAAAAACTCATGTTGTCGATAACATGCAACTTGTAATAGTCAGTTTCCTAACCTATTGAGGGATTAGAATGATAGTCATATGAATAGCAGTATATTAGAAAGAATTGGTACATTTGGGATATGATTTCATTCACATGCTTAACATGAGCGTATATATACACATAAATGTTGGTTTTGGAAAATTGCACTCAATTGACATATTTTAGGGTATAAAAGGTTTAAAATGAATATGATTTGATTGTGTATTGCTTATGTCTTGAATTTTGTTTTGACATATTAGAAGTAGTAAATTTGGAATTAATTATTACAATTGAAAAATTGATAAATTAAAATGTACATTTAGTCAAGGAAAAAGTCAAGTGGCAAGATAAGTTGACAAATGAAAATTTAGGATGACTAAGTCTATAAATTGAGTAACATTTGGCATGAAAAATTAACTAACAAAAGGCATAGGAAATTAAGTGACAAATGGCAGCAATGATTGAGTGAGAAATAGCCTAGCATAATTGTGACAAATGGTAGCTTATAGAGAGGATAAGTGACTTACATGCATAGATGACAAATGCCATTGTATAGTAGTGACACCTGGCACCTAATAAGTTAAGCTACTACAAGGATGGTTTATATTGTGTTCATTCTTCTTCTTTCCTTTACTCTGACCACTGAAACACTCACACACACTTATAGCTTCTGAATTTTACTTCAATTTTGTTCATTGTCACTTCAAGATCCATACAAAAATTTGCTCAAAGATAGCTATAATCTGTAATCATCATTTTGCCTTTGCTGAAATCATTTTACTTCCATCTTGTAATTGAATGATTTTGCTTAAATGGAGAGCTAAGTTAGCTTGATCATTGAGGTGGAACTTGAGCTAAACAAGTAAGTGAAATTCTGATCTTTGTGGCATGTTGAAATAGAAATTTTATGATGACTGAATTGCGATGGAATGCATATGGCGTTGATGATGATGTTGTGCTGGAATGTGATGGAAGAATTGCTTACTTTTCTATTTTCTTATTAATATGTGAAAACAGTAGGTTATAGACTGTTAAATGGATGATTTAGGTTGAGATTTGAAGCATACATGAAGTTGGATTCATGGTAAAGATAGGTGTTATTGAAGTGTTCTTGAATCTAGAAAATTAGAGCTGTAGATGTGTTCGTAAAAAGTGACTGTTAATGACATAAGTGAGAAGAATTTTGTAAGCCTTAGTGTCACCAATATGGAAGTTAAATTAACCTGAAATGAAGTAACCTTAAAGGACATGAAATTTGGAAAATTGCAGGTGTTAGTGATGTCTCTAATCTTGTAAAATTCATGAAGGATTAAAGGTAGTAAAGTTACACACATTAGTGATGTTGATGACAAATTTTAGAATTTTAATTTCAGCCTTGTGTACATGTCGAACCAGCTGAGGAATTTCACTATAAATTGGTATATTTGGACTTGATTAAGGCTAGGAATGAGCCTCCATTATTACTTGATTAATTAGTTAAGAGCTTGATAAGTTTATATAGTTGATTGACGTCATAACCTAAATAATAGACTGTCTTGATATGGTTGAGTTTAAATATGGAAATTATGATTTGTTTAAGGAATAAATGAGTTATTTTAATGCAAACATGATATTAAGGACATGAGTAATGTGTATAAGGTATGAATGAATGAGCATTGCAGAATATCGGGTAATTATGAATGAGAATTGGGTAAATGTATGAATATATATTGCTAGAAAAAGTTTGGTGAATGTATAGATCTGACTTACTGAAATTCCATATTTAAAGAAACAATAGTGTGTATGTGTGTTATAAGAGGCTTTTTTATCATAAAGGTGTTCAAGGATAAGTGTAAAGTATGGTTGATGTGAATCAAGCTAACTTAAAGGTACAAACCTGATTACAAAATGGTAGTATACAAAATATAATGTTTAAATAGTCTTAGCATGTATAAGCATAAATTGAATAGTCAAGATCTATGTATAAGAATACATACCCGAAAAGTCAATTGAGCATGCATTGAACATGAAACTTATACATGTGCATGATTGAATTTTCATATGATTAAAAAAGTTAGTGATTTATGAACTATGTATGTATTGCATGACTATAGACGCACAAGTTGATTGCCAACACCCAGACATTGTTAGATCATCAAGGTAATAGCTTTTCTGGAGTGTTGCGTGAGTTAACCTAAATGTTTCTTACTATGATTGAATTGTTTTTGGTTAACTTTCAGTTATTGAATGGTAACTTATATGATTGCTATGATTCTGAACATTTTTGGTCCGAGGATTTTGATACTTAGGACTGTATATAGAAATGTTTTGAAATTGTATGCGTAATATGGAATGTATACTCAATTGAATGCTGAATGTCAGACTCAGGTCCAAAGAATGTGATAAATGACATGAACACATTGAATGAAAAGTTTTGATATCATATTATATGAATTGATGCATTCCATTATATTGATATGTATGATTAGTTAAAAGAGTTTTGACCAAAGTGACCAACGTTAAAAAGAACTTTAAGCTTAGGAATTGTGCACAAGGAGTCATAGGCTCAGTTAATAATAAGCCCGGTGTCCAAAATGGGTACACTATAGTAAGTGAAATGAGCCTGATATCCACAACAGATACAGGACAGTAAATAGGCGCTTGGTCACAATAAAGTAAAATAAAAATAGAGTCACATGTGCATTTGCATAATTATAACTTTACATGTATCATATGAATGATTGAGATGAATTATTGGATTATTTTGAAATGGTGATATGAAATGTTTGTAAACATGTTGTACTTATTGAAATATGATAAAATTAAAACGTGATGTGGGATTTAATACTGAATGAGGTGATATACTTGTTGAACTTGGTTATATACTTGTGATGTTTATATTTTGACTTGAGTGAGCACATCCATGATGGTTCACTCACTGAGTTTGCAAACTCATCAAAATTGCAACATTGATTTTCAAGTACAAGGGAGTTCTAGCTTCTAATGCAATCTAGTAGAATTCTAGTACTATCATTTTGGAAACAAGAATGGCTCAGAGGTCTGGTCAGTTGATATTTGAGGAGTCTATTTAGAATGTTTTCAGTTAGCATCCCATTTCATATTATACATTTTTTATGAAGTAGTAAACTCTCAAATGTTATGTAATGTATATACATGGATTATGAATTGTAATGACACAATGTAAGTTTATGTTTATGAATGTAATGGGAAGATTTAATCATTTTGAATGCTTGTAAAATGTGTGATGCCTTAAATAAGTTAATGTGATTATTCCAACATGCCATTCTCATAGGGTATGTTCTCAAATATCCTCTGGATGTTCGAACATATATAGTATAGAAGTGGTTTGTTACACAACCCATACCAAGATAATTCTGTCTACGTATAACTTGTAAAATCCGTGCCAATAATAATATCCTTATATCATTTATGCTTCCTTATTGTAAGTGAACTAGGTTTCAAAAATCCAAATCTAAATTTAAAATATTTTTGTACGTGGTAGGTGGTGGGAGGGCTTTAATCTTTCTATTAATAAGCACGAGAAGTTTTGTTAGTCATTCTAAAATATCTTTTAGTATTCCAATGAATTTACTTAGTATTCCAATGTATTCTAGAATATTGTATTGTAGCTATAAATAAATAGTTAAGCTCATCATTGTATCAATGCTGATGAGTAAAGTAAAAATCAAAGAACAAAGATTTTTAGCTCTAAATAGTCTCTCATTTTTGGCCTAATTCGCAAATATATTTGGTATTAGAGCCAGATTTACAAGACCTTAAAATCTTGGTGAAATTAGCAAAAAAAGATGACAAACCATAATCATGATGGTTCTTCAATTCCCTTATTTTCTGGTGAGTTTTATGATCATTGGTATGTTAAGATGAAGAAAATTTTTAGATCACTAAATTTATGGGAATATGTTGAGAATGGATATGAAGAACCAGAAGCATCAACATTCACTCTCTCTGAACAATAAAAGAGGACTCTCTAAGAGTATAGAATTAGAAGGAAAGACTTTAAAGCACTTTCAGATATTTAATAAGGGCTAACTCTAAATATTTTCTTAAAAATTATAGGAGCAGAAAGAGCCCAAGAAGCATGGGAGATTCTACAAAGTAATTTTGAGAGAATGTGAAATTTAAGAATGTTATCCTTCACACTCTTAGAAGAGATCTTCAAAACTTGAAGATGACAGACGAGGAAAACATTCAATACTGCTACACAAAGATCACCAAAATTGTTAATGAAATGAAGACATTTGGTAAACATATTAATGGTGGGAGAATTATGGATAAAATTTTTATTATTTTGCCCCAAAAATTATCTATAATTGAAGAGACAAAAGATATTTCTTTCTTAAGTTACAAGAATTTATGGGATCTTTCAAGGCTTATGAGAGAAAAATTACTAAGCATGCTAAAAAGCCTGTTGAAAGTTCTTTCAAATTTGAGATGAATTTCAATCCCACAACCCATAAAGGAGTGTCCAGGAGCTACCAAAAAGGAGGAGATGCACAAAAGATGTAGTTTAAGAGGACGTCATAGAAATTTAAGAGGAAGAGGAAGTGGAAGTGGAAGAAGCAATTTTCAAATATGTTCTAATGCTCAAAATTCTCAACTTTGCAATATTTGTGGAAAAATAACTATGTTGAGAAAGATTGATGGCATAAAGGTAAACAACAATGCTACCACTGTACGAAATTGGGTCATATTCAAAAGGCTTGTAGATTGGAGAACAACCAACAATCATAATTTTTTGAAGGAAAGTATAGAGAAAGTAATTTGTTCTATCTTTGTCATATAGCAATCGAATCCAAAAATTATATTTGGTATCTTGATAATGGGTAAAGCAATCATATGGTAAGATACAACTTCATTTTTTTAAATAAGGATGAGTATGTGAAAACACAAGTAACAATAGGAAGTGGTTATATTGCACAAGGATAAAGACGGGGAACTATTGGTGTCCAAACAAAGAATGGTTAAAAGATGATTTAAGATGTGTTGTAAACTTCATATTTCAATCAAAATTTGCTATGTAACAGCCCAGACCATGTAACATCCCGGTTCCGTAGAACGGGTCGGACCAGAGAAACGGGTCCAAGTGTGGTAAATCAGAGAAATTAGGAAAACACATCTCATGCTCATG
>JANZXR010000172.1:12199224-12225178 GCA_027575705.1 Erythroxylum echinodendron
TCTTCAAGCCCCTTTTCACCAGCCTCCACGTTTATCTTCAAGCTAGCATCAACATGTGTCTTCTAATTTTCTCCCCATTTGTCACGTTTTCAAACCATCAACATGCATGTCTTCTTTGTTTTTTATCTCCACCAGCTGCTTACGTCTCTACTCCACTCTCTCCTTCTGTTTTCGTTTTCTTATTTTTTCTTTCCAAATCATGCACTCTACTCTCCTCTTATTGTCCAGATCTCTCACGTCACTCTTCTTCCCAGACCATGCACGTTACTCTTTTTTTTTTCAGACCATTCACGTTGATCTTCTTTTCTTCTTTCTGTTTTTTCGTTTTTTCTCTCTCTAGATCACACCACTCTCTTCTATTTTTCAGATCACTCACTTCACTCCTCTTTTTTTACGCACAAGCTTCATTTTTTAGACCATCCACGCTACTCTCTTTCTCTTCCCTGATCACCACTCACGCTCCTCTCCTTCTATTTTTCTGTTTTTTCGTTTTTTCTCTCTCTAACTCACGCCACTCCCTTTTTCCTTTCTGTTTTTCGTTTTTGCCTCACCAGATCCCGTCTTCTCTTCTATTCTTAGACCACTCACGTTACTCTCCTTCTCCAAACGTATCTCCAGATCACGCCCTTGGTCCCTTGTTCAGTGATGAAAAATGAAAAAAAAAACAAACACACACCTTGCGCAAGCAGCTGTGAGGTAATTATCCGAGAGTGTTTTTTCTGTGTTCTCTCTCCTTATCTTTTTTCCCAAATGCTCCCTCCTTTCTTTGCTATCTTACCTCTCAAAGAAAAGGAAAGCTCCTAGTCCATAAGGATGTGCGTCAGCTCCTTTCTTTTGGCCAAATGAATGGAGATGTGTTGTTGGAGGCTAGCTGTAAGTGGGAGTTGTAGAATGGTGGAAGCATGGAGCTTGTGTTGATGGAAGTGAAGGCTGAGTTGGTGGGGGCTGCTATGGAGTAGCTATTTCAGTGGAGTGAAATATTGAAATGTGGGGCTGATGTTGTCTCTGCTGAAGCTTAAAAAATGTGTTGAATATGATGCTTGGGAATTTATTTCTCTTGAATTCCGGCTCAAAAAAATCTGAAATTGGTCCAAAAAAATCTGTCCATGAGTCAAACATTTAAGTATAAAATTTTAGAATTTTTGGCTAAACCAATCTTGAGATAAAAATCCCACAACGAATAAAGGTTAAGTATCCAGAAATTGCTTCTTTTGAGAGCTTTTCTTACTTTAGGCTTTTAAATGTCCCTAATTCAATATGTGCCTAAAATTAGAACAAATAAATCTTAATTGGTGCATTTAATCATTAAATGGACAAAAGTTTAGCAAATTATAAATCTATAATCAACATAAAATGCCCATTAACATCATGAAGGATCAAGGAGAGGGAGAGGATGACTCGACGGAAGAATTCTACCTCAATAGTTTTGCTATGTTGGGCGTAATGGGCCTTGCGAAGGAGCGTTCAAACAAAAGCAAGGAGAAATTTGATGGAGAGGGCATATGGTACATAGGAGATGTGCCAATGGCTAAGGAATCTTTGAGGAAACCACATTTGGAGGAGTATCCATAAATTATTTTGAGGAGGGCGTTGATTTCTTTTGGTGAGGATAGTTTGTTAGAACCCTAAGTCGTAATAGCAAAATTATGTGGTTATTGGTGAGCCTTGACCAGTGTTCAACATGCGAAAAAACGAAACAAGGCAAAGACATGCGAGGAGGCAAGGACGAAAAGGGCAATGTCAAGCGTTGGTATGCATTGGTACACATTGGCATAAATCTTTGATGAGATGCAAGATTCAGATGTGAGACCAAAAGAAGGCTTAAGATGGACATCGAGTGGAGGGTTAGCTAGATCACACTCATGAAGGGAATATGCTAGAGTTCTAAGGTGACTTAACTAGTAGATTAAGCATGGTGTAAGTTTTGGTAGAGTTTTGAACCTTGTACAAACTGACTTGGATAAGGCTAAGTTCTTGATAGACTAAGGACTTAGTATGAACTCAAGTGGATGGACCATGGATAATAGAGTTATCATAGATAAGCATTAGATGAACTAGTATGTTATTGGCTTGAATGACTCATCATCGACGAATAGAGATGAGAAGATACTGGATGATGTGGCAGATAAGATCACAGTGGAAGAACATCAGCTTTAAGGTATAAAGATCATATGGAAGGATCATCTGAAGATAGACGAGATCTTTATGGATATGGATAGATCATTCCTAGTAGATGGATCATTCCTAGTATATGTAATCATTCATCTTATTATTGTGATGCAGCTTGATCCTATTAGATATATTCTTAATTATCTGGGTATTTCATCTATTAGTTAGTATGATGCAATCTGATAAGGATAAGATATGATAAGATTGTGATCTTAGCTAGTAGAGTTCTATTAAGATTCTACCTTAGTCATCGAGAGGTGTCTATAAATAGCTCATTTAAGTCTTGCCCCTCTCAGAGAGAGTGTGAGAGTCAGAGACACGCAAAGATGATGAATGTAGGAGCCACTTAGAGATTGAGAGAGTATTCATTTGTATACTTTGAGGGAAGTAATGAAAATTGGTTTTTAACTGTGTCTCTTTCTCATATTCTTTTGTTGCCATGAATATTTATTTCTTTCGTAATTTTCTTACAACAATGTGAGACTGAAACACTGTGAGAGTCGTTAGGTGTTTGAGAATAAGTAGGTTAGTCAACGATCACGGGACAATGCTGAATCTTGCTTTGATGGAGCTAAATGAGATTGTCGTACAAATGATGATTAAGGAAAAAGAAGACAAGGGAACCCTCATCCAAGAAGAGGAAGTAGAAGAGTGACAAAAGATGATTGTGGAAGAAGAAGAGGATAAAGCCTTTGTGTTGGAAGAGAAAGTAGAAGAGTGGAAAAACTTGATTGAGGAAGAACAAAGGGAGGAGCCAAATAAGGAAACTATTGATGAATTATTGGTAGTCACCCTGACTACAAATGGTTCCCACTTCCCAGAAAACAAATTATTTGAGTCAATCAAAGATTTAGGGAGTTTTATTATTCCTTATTTTATTAACAGTTTGTTATCAAAAAGGCCATTCATAGAGTTAATTGATTTCTTAATTTGATAAATTATGTCCTTATTATTATTTTACAATATATGGTTTATTCACAGGCTATTAAACTGCTATGTGGAGAAACTGGTGAAAGTGAGCCCCTTATTATAAACCCAAATTAATAGTAAATGTGAAGAGTATATCTAGCTAATGACTTTAAACAAGCATCGAATAAGAGGCAACATATAAATTAGGATAGATTTCATTTTTATTGCATTTTGTTTCCATTTTTTATGTTACCATATAAGATTGGCAGTTTTGGGTCGGCCCGACCAGGCCTAGGTTGAACAGGCCTCAGCCTATGACACCTTTGATCGGGCTTGATCCTGGGTTTACCAAGGCCAAGCCCAGCCCGAGGCCCTACGAGTAGTGGAAAACGACGTCATTTTAAAATTTTTTTAAAATAATAAATCGACTCAAGCTGCCCTGGCTCGATCTAACTTGGTCTCGGGTCGAACCACTCTTGGCCTTGTCGAGCCTAAGCTAGCCATCTTATATGACTTTATTTCATTTTATTTTATTTCCATGTTCTTTGTTATCATCATCATCATCATTTTCTTTTATCTTTTTATCCCTTATTGTTTATATTTTTGCATGGATGGACGTATCTACTATAGAATGGACCCTTGATCAAATTCAAAATTTTGTAATTCTTTTTATTGAGGATAGTATCAATTACAACCCTTTCTTACTTTTTGTTTTTTATTGTTATTTTATTTTGATGTGCTTCAATTGTGTACATAGAGGACAATGTATAATTTTATGTATGGGGAAGGGATTTCTTAATTTTCATAATATTTTTTATTAAATCTTATCAACTAATACCCCAATTTAGTTAAAAATTTGTGCAAAATACTTTAGATCATTATTGATTATTGAATTGAATTAATATGCAAAAGGATGAAACTTAGGAAATATTTGCTTTTAAATTTTATATTTTAATAATCATTTAGCTAATTAATTTGAATAAAACTTGCATATTATTTACACAAGACCATTGTTATGAGTTTTTGAGCCTAAGAGCAAATACATGATTAGTTTAAGTTTTTTATTCTTTCATGTGTGTTATCCTGCATAATTGGATAATTCTAGAACTTACTTTTATTATTTATATTGAGACTACATTTGTTAAATTAGAAACATTGAAATGATAAAGGCATTTAGATTCAATCTTTTGCTTCTTCTATTTTCTTGATAATTATCCGACCAAATTTTATCCTTTAGGTGTAACTAGTTTTGAAACTTAGTCTTTTCTTTGATTATAACCACATTATTAACCTTTACCTTACTTTTCTTAAAGACTTTTTATAATTTTTAAACCCTGAAGGTTATTTACATTTACTTAATTGCTAGAAACTTAAAATTTCTTTAATTGTTGGTACATTTTAAATGTTTGAAATAAAATATGTTGTGAGCATAATAAGTGAAATAAATAAATAAATAAAAGCGTTAAAGTTATGGTACCAATGGAATTATGGTGTGAAGGACCTATATTATGAAAAACTAAGTTGCATGTAATTTTTTTTTATGTAGATTCCCTTCAATGTTATCACCCTTTTTATTATCCCTATTATACCCTCATCCAAGCCTCATTAAAACCTTGTATCAAGATCTTTTGATTTTTGTTTATGGTTTACCCATAAGTGGTGGGGATATTATTTTACTGCAAACTTATGGTTAAGAATCCTTCTACGCATTGGTTTGAGATTTCTTACATCTTTCGCTTAAACACTTTAAGTGCATTGAGTGAATTCTTGATAAGGATATAAAAATTTGTGCTTTTGATTTCAAAAAGATTATCTATGTAATTGCTCATAATATTGACTTATGAAGGTTAGTCCTATAATGACTTGAATCTAATTGTATGTTAATTTGATTTATATGACAATAATTTAGGGTGTGAATAAAGAGGTTGAGGTTAACAAGGAATGAATGTTTATAAGTTTAATAATTTGGATTATGATTTTCTTTAGGACAAGCAAAAACTTAAGTGTAGATATATTTGATAAACGATTATTTGAATATATTTATATACTCATATTTAGTGTGTTTTGTTTGTTATTTAATGATTTTATAGTATTTTTGGTATTATTGCACTTGAAGTGTCTTTGTAGGTAATAATTTCCGTCATAGACTAAGAGGAGATGTATTTGTGTAAAATCATGGCATGGAATGGAAGAATTGGAGAAATTACGAACTTCTACAACCGTGTATAATGGCCGTAGAAGTCACTATAAATATGTGGACCTTTGATAACACAATTTCTACCTGTGTGGAATTATAAGGCTGTGTATGTTGACATACAAACACTACCTGTAGGCCATATAAGTCTCTGTGACCATGTAAAGTAACGGTTTGTGGTATTTTTGGAGATACACGATCGCGTAAGTAATCATGTATATCTCAAAAACCCTAATTTTTACTATAAAAGGATATTATTAAATGTTACATGAAAAGGAGGCAGATTGGAAGCGTTTTTTAGTCATAAGAAACACGGAAAAGAGGCAGTTATGAATAGAGGACGAGGAAAACATGAAAATTATGTCACAATATCTGATAGAGAACATCCTTTAATCCAAATTGCAAGAAGATTTTATTAGAGATAAAAGGGAGATATAGATTATGAATTTTTTATTTCTATTTGGTCTTCTGAATATTTGTTACTGGATTTTTTTTGTGTAGGAACTAAATTGTTTAGTGCATAGATGTGATGAACCCTAAGTTGTGACAATAATATATATATAATTATATGTATATATATATATATATATGTATATAAACTTTTATTGAATGCAATATTATTGATTGATTTATTGCGATTCAATTATACATTATTTTCTTAAACTAGTATCTCTGAAATATTAGTTCAATATTTGATTTTATATGATTGAGATTAAGAAATTCTTTTGTGTGAATAGATCTAATATAATTAAAAGGAGTTACATCCAAACCTAGAAATTGATTGATATAATTCATCTGGATTAAAGTCAAACATAATAATAAAATTCACAAATCAATAATGCAATCTTAGGGGTTTTAACTAGAAAGAGATTTCAGTTAATCAACCGTGGGTTTATTGTTAATAGTCTTGAAAAAGATATTAATACAAGATATGAATTTCCACGGTTCAATAATAAATAGTTTAATTGCATGTATCATTGGGTTAGTGATTAAGATATCTTAAGGCGAATCATCACGTAAGTATTATTTATTTAATATTGACTAACCGTTGTACTTTTATTGTGTCAACTTTAGTTTATTTTTTCTTTTAATTTTCAATTAAATTTATGATTTGATTTGACGGTTAAATAATAGAAAAAGGTTAATACTAATATTTACAGTCCTTGTATGATTAACCTATACTCTAGTTATTCTTATACCATGCAGTTAAATCTTATAAATATTTATAAATAAAATAATTCAAACAGTGATAGTATGAATAACGGTAGTTTGAATTTTAAAATTAGAGATTCGAGCAGTAACATCTTGGTGAAAGGATTCTTGATTTTGGTGTTGCGACATATCAGATGAAACAGATTTACGGTAATGTTTAGTGGCTGGGAATGTGATATTTTTTTAATTTACAAACCTACTTGAGGGTCTGCCTACTATAATATGTCTCGTCTAATGTCAATTTCGGTTGCTAGGTACTATAAGTTGGGTCCAAACCTGAACTCGTATGTGATTACATGTCTGGATTGGAGAGGGCAGCTATAACTAATAGTTTTGTTTTATGTTCTCGATTGTTGTTGGCAAAATTACATACACGAAACGTAAAGGTATTTGTGATGGGGGAGGAGGAGGTAGGTGCGAAGATAGAGCAGATGAGTTATGAAGGTGGTTGTGAAAGAGGAATAAGTAAGTCTGAAAACGATATTCAAAGAAGAGAAGGTCAATTTATTGATTCTTCGTTGAATTATCTTATATGATTCAAAGAGTTGCAAAATCAAAAGTTGAACATTTAGTTTTAGATGATCAAATCGTGAAAATTAATGAGAAAAAATATTATTCTAAAGAGATAGAATCATAAATAATAATAATGGAATCGCTTTTATATCAACAATCATGTTATCAAAACTTATGTAGACTATTTTGGGATGTAGCTGGTTTCATCATGTCTTAGTGCAACAAAGGATCTGTTATTAAGATTATAAAGATGGTTTTTGTCTGGCTGGCCATGACTCATGAATCGAGCTCGTCATGATAATATCAAAATACAAATGTGGTCCGTTCCTTATTATTGGGCATCAATCTTGTGTCGATTATTTTTATTTAACTAAAAGAGTATCTGTTACGAATAATGATGGTTCGCTGGGACAAATTCGAGGATGGCAATGATACATCACATTCACGCTTCTCATCGAGATGACTTCAAACAAACCAATAACAGTGACTTAGGTCAGTGTGAATTTTGTCTGTTGCATGGTGCAGAAGGCATCATCAATGGAGTGAAATCTTCTGACCCTTTATTCAAGACCAATCCTATGCCATTCATGCATAGCCATACATTTCTGTAGGTCCTAGTAAAATTTGTGGCTATGCATATGTGAAACAAATTTGGTCTTGGATAAAAGGAACGGAAGAATTGTTTCCATCGTCAATGAAACTCAGCCTTTGGTAGGTGCAGTCGATACTCTTAATTAGCGTCAGTACTGATATTATCTTTAGTGGAAGACCCACCCGTGGGGATTCTACCACGTTGTCCAACAAGTACAAATTATTTAGAGTGAACCAATCAGTAATCAGTCTCTCATTTGGATTTTTACTGTAAAAATCCAAATGGGTATCAAATAGAATTGAGAATTTCAATCAAGACGCTTGAGTATCGATAGCTCGGAAGTCGCTTAGCCCATCAAGAAAACATTATTACTACCTGGTATGTCGAATGGTGACCTCGGAAAGTGCTGACCTTAAAACTTAGCCTTTGATAGTGCTGTATGGCTTAAAAGATGCAAGATTTTATTAAATATCTAGTTCATTTAAATAACAAAGCACGTCATACAGTATGTCAAGTTCACGAAACTACCTTCATTAGTCATTACAGTCCGCCAATTGGTAGCAGATCGTACCAGTGTGTTGAATTCATTACAATAATCCACCGTCCAAATTTGCATGTCTCGGACTAGAAAGTGAGGAAAATATATAGCTGGGGCCCGCCCTAGGGTAGATGAGAGGTCGGAGACTCGGAGTGCGATAATGAGTTCTCAAGTTGGGACACCCTGCAAGCTGGGGAAACAGGCTAGATGTCCATGTTCTTTTCGTCTCTTCCATTTTGGGGGATAGGGAAGAGAGCAGGCTTCCAACGTTGAGTAGACGTGTCGAAAGCTATACCATTGGCAAATAAGTAACCATCTGTATTTACTGATGATAGTGAAGCATTTGGCTTTTGTCGAAAACACCCTCTCTATTACATAAAAATAAAGTTGTCTATCATCGAACCTCTTCATACTAAAGTGAAGCATTTGGCTCCTACGTACAGCAGCGGTATTCGAGTTGAAGAGTAAAGATGTTTGTTTCATTTTGACCCTTCCTGGTATCAACTTAAGCTAACCTACTTGGCTAAGATGAACACGTTAGTGAATGATTAATATGTAAAAGTCCATCCTAAAGAGCAGGAATCTCAATTTAAGTTATGCCTCAGTCAAATTTTGAAAGCTTACAGCGGGCAAAAGATGAGTTGAAACGGAGAAGAGAAAGCCATATTGGGCCAATACACCATTTAGAAGCCTAAATCGGACCCATAAAACCCAATTCATAACTGCATATAAGTATACTTGGGCCTATTCTATAACTATTTTAAACACACAACTTGGGTCCGTCTGATTTCCTCACTAACTGCCAAAAACCCAATTGTTTGATGAAGTGGCCCGCTTCTGGCTCTCTTCTGGCTACATCAATTTAATGATTTTCATGAATATTATAATTAATAATGATTAAATTATTCATGTACTTTAATAAACAATATTTAGATTATAAGAAAGTATAACGATCATCACCAAATTTATAACTACCTATCTATTGTCTTCTTATATGTCTCAACTCCTCAGTTCCAACATCAACTCTAACGTTGAAGTATCCCTAATTCCCTACCCATAAAAACAATAAACTTATTAGGTTTAGTTAGAGTTTGATTTGGATAAATTGTATTTAATATGTTAATATTTACTAATAATTGCATTTCTTTATAAAAAGATAAATAATTTTAGTAAGTAGTATTTTAAGAAAAAAAAACTTGCAGTTGACCCGCTATCAATAATAGAAATATTATTTTTATTAAATAATGATAACCATTAATAGCTTGTTTGATTCAAGGAATAGAATAGATAAGGAATAGAATAGTTATTATGAGAAATAGAAGAGATGAGGAATAGAATAGAATGGGAATTATTTTGTTTAGTTTACTATTAAAGAATTTTTATGTCAATGTTTGGTTTGAAAATATAAACTTAAAATGTCAAAGGAATAATCAACAAAAAGACGAAATTATTATTATTATTATTATTATTATTATTATTATTATTATTATTATTATTATTATTATTATTATTATTATTATTTAGTATTATTAATTTTCTTCTTCTTCTTCTTCTTCTTCTTCTTCTTCTTATTATTATTATTAATATTATTATTATTATTATTTGATTAATAATAATAATAACCAAACTCAAGAATACATAAATGCTAAGAATACACTAGGAATAGAATTTCTATTTCATTGAACCAAACATATCATAATAGTTACTAAACAATAACAATAAGCATTCTTGCTTCATAAAATTTTTTACAGTCACATTTCCTATTTAATCTTTTAATTACTCTTATTTATTATGTGATTTTTACTATTTTAAAGCAAAAACTTATTAATCACAAGCAGTTTGTTGGCAGTTGAGGACATATAACGGCCACTAATTGTATAACTCTCGTAATAGTTATTTGTCCTAATATAAAATGAAGAACCAAATTAGTTGCAAATATAAGAAAGATATTCCTCTCTTCTTCATCGTGTTGAGCAAACCATCAAGGCTTAGAGTTTGGGACATAAATTAACGGTGACCCTAGTAGTCAACCGTGAAACATAACTAGCAAACAACAAATCAAGGTCGAGTGCTTCCGCAAAAGGTTAGTCCTTTATATTAGTTTACATTAGTATCAGAGCCAAATTGTTGTTTCTAGTCTCGTTTTTATATGCATGATTAGTATGTGATATTAATCTGTTTTATTGAAGTTTTTCTCTCGCTGCATATATGTTATGCTTGCAATTTTTCCTTTTTCTGTCTGTTTTTGTTTTCTGGATGATCAGTTACTGCCTAAAATTCCAAACGAATTACGACTTGGTTTATGAACTAAAAAGAATCCTTGAATTTTCTGTTTACCTAAATGATGACAAGAATGACAAAAATCAACCCCAAATAGACACATGTGGGAAAAAGAAAAACGAAAGGAAGTTTTAAAACTAACCCATCATACCCACCTTGGAGGGGTTTGATGTGTTGTTTCTTCCTCTTCCTTCTCTCACCGCAGATCTAAGTGATTCCGGTTTAAAAACCACAGCACCGCTGTTGAGAAGGCAAGTTGAAAGCAAAGATAAAGATTATCGATTTGTCGAAAGCTAATCTACACCTTGGTAGTGTTGGTTTTGGCGAGGAACCGTCCTTTAGAAGTGGTGAAGGGCAGTAGTTCTCATATTTTTCTTTCTTTTTCTTTGTTTTTTGGGCAATTGAAGGACAAGAAAATTTTGGGTGGCAACATTTAGAGAGATCTGCGCAGAGACAGAGATGAAAGAAAGTTTTGTTTAAATGAAAACGACGTAGAGGAGAAAAACAACGTTTTAAAGAAAAGAAATGGTAGGGTTATAGATGGTGGGCATAAAATGTTATTTTGTTTTTTAGTAAATTTGTTGTTTTGCTAAAGTTGCACCCTTCTGGTCTTGAATGTCCCGCTTCTTTATATCTTCATTCATTGAAGTCAAAAAGTCTCTTCAGCTTTTCCATTTCCAACGTACTGGAGAACAAAATTTTCCCTGTTTTTAATTCATTAATGACATGTAAATGGCTTTTACAAAGAATGAGTTATGATGAGTTTAGTAAATTTGTTTTTGCTAAATTAATTTTATGTGAAATAATTTTAAATGGTCCGTCCATTTATTTATTTTTTTTGTAAATAAGTTTTACATTTATTTAATTCATTAATGATATGTGAATGTGTTTTATATAGAATAAATTATTATGAGTTATAAAAATAAATATCATGTTAATGTTTTTTCATAAGAATCTGTTACGTTAATTTGTTTAACGTATGATAATTTTTTTTGGAATATGTTTCATATGTATAATAATTAAATTGTTATACATTCATGAATGTGTTTTCATATAATATAATTCAAAATATTCCATAAATGAATTTTATAGGTAATTTTGTATTATATTTAAAATAATTTTATATCAATGAGTTTTATATAATTTTGTACGTAAATTTTGTTTTACATGTATTAAGTTTTAGTTGTAAATTAGTTTTACATATTGTTTATTTTTGGTATCTTTGTGACATGTCAAATTAAAACTGTTTAATTAAATTATAGAAATCCCTAGTTCATTTTTTTGTATGGGATGATTATAAGCTTAGCGAAATTTTTTATCATACGATGTGAATTGTGAATTTTTTGATAATTTAATTAATCTAAATGTGCCTCATGTCATTTTTATATATACTTGTAGATGTGACAACTAAAATAATGATCAATGATTTGTCCACCACTAAAAAATTTTATGGGTCTAATTATGATATATGGCAAAGGAAGATTCAGTATCTTCTAAATGAACGAGAATTACTCGAACATTTGGCCATTATAATGACTGCGCCTTCAATCAAAGACCAAGACGGAAAATATATTGATATTGCTAGTAAGCACTATCAAGCATCCTTAAAGGCTTATGAAGATTGGTCCAAAAAGGATCGTAAGGCATGTTATACTATGTTGTATTTCATGCATGATAATCTAATTGGAGAGTTTGAGGATTGTGCCACTGCTAAGGATATGTGGAACAAACTTAAGATCACTTTTGGTCCAACATCCGCTACAAGGCTTCGTACTTTGCACCTCAAGTGGATGAATTACGAGATTAATACGACTCGTACTATGACTAAACATTTACGAATTATGAGTGCTATGGTTCGTGATCTTAAGACAACTTGCCGGGCTATCTCTGAAAAGGAACAAGTCCTGAATGTGATTCAGGCTCTTCCATATCACATTGAGCACTGGAAGAACGTAAAACTTGTTTTGACACATAATTTCAGAAATCACTAGGCACCTCGAAATGGAGGAGGATCACTTAAAAGCATCTTATTCACCTAATGTAGCTCTTGTTGCTAAAAGGACAAGACCAAAAGGCAACAATGCCAATCCAGGTAAAAGAAAAGGTTCTCAGCCTCCTTAAAGGAATGGACCAAAAGGTCTTATTGTCAAGAAGCAAAAGGCTAAGGGTAAAGGAGAGAAAAACATGGCACGTGTGAAGTGCTATAATTGTGGAAAGAAAGGTCATTTTGTTCGGGATTGTCCTGAACTTAAGAAGGTACCTTTTTTATCCATTACTCTTAAGTTATATGTTTGTTCTCATGCATTAGTTGCTAATTCTCTTCCTAATTGGATTGTAGATATTTGAGCAAGCAAGAAAATAGTTTAGGATCGAGCTGGCTATGTGGACTTTCATCGATATCTTATGGGTTCACAAACTATCGTATTAGGAAATGGTAGTAAAGAAGATGTCCTAGGAACAGAGACATATCAGCTTAAGTTACGTGGAGGAAATACTTTGCTTCTCCATAATGCTCTCTATGCACCTGGGGTGCCTTGTTGCCTTGTGTCTCTTAGAACTTTAATGAAATCATGATTCGTTTTTAGTTCTACTCATTATGGATTAGATATTATATATAATGGCAATATTTTTGGCCGTGCTACATTGAAAAACGATTTTCTAGTTCTTGATTTGGATGCATGTTATGATAATTCATCTTTTGTTTATGTTTCATATTTTGGTTCTAATTTTGAATCTGTTAAATGGTATGATAGACTTAGTCACATTGGCCAAGATAGATTGAGTAGGCTAGCTAAATGTATTTTATAGACCGACTCATCAAGGTTAAGTTACTTAGATGTGAGTCATGTTTAGCTAGTAAAGAAATCGCGAAATCTTTTGTTAAGGCTTCAAGAGTGTCTAAATCTCTAAACCTTATTCACTCTAATATTTGCAGACCTATGAATGTTAAGGCACGTCGTGGGGCTATCTATTTTCTCACTTTAATAGATGACTATGCTCACTATGGGTATGTGTATCTTTTAGCTCATCGTTATGAAGCGCTTGATATGTTCAAATATTTTGTAACTGAAGTTGAGACACAATTGGAAAGAAGAGTTAAAACTCTTCGGACCGATCGTGTTCGAGAATACTTATTTGATATGTTCAAAAAATTTTGTGAGAAAAAGGGTATAATAAGACAACTAACGATTTCTAGAACTCTACAACAAAACGCTCGTCTTCCAATTAGTTTTTGGGGAGATGAGTTGCTCACAGCAACTTATATTCTTAATCGTGTGCCAAGTAAAAGTGTACCCGCCACTTCATCTAAGTTATGGAATAGAAGAAAGCTCTCTTTAGATAATTTGCACCCATGGGTTCGACTGGTTATATACATAACTTGACTCATAAGCATGGAAAATTTCGTCCAAGAGCCACCAAAATGGTGTTTATAAGATACCCCGAATATTCTAAAGGGTATGTTATGTTTGGTGAGCACCCGAATAGTGGCATGACGGAAGTTGCTTCCCGCAATGTTTTCTTGAGGATGAGTTCCTAAGTATAGGTGAAATAAAAAAGGACCTAGAGTTGTATGAGTTACAACAAGATAATCTCGGAAAATTTAGTTGCTCGCCAAGTCACTGGGACTTTTCCTACCCAAGAGAACCAACTCGAGAATGAGGTTCGTCTTCACTCTCTAAACCAAGAACCTATGGATAGTCTACATATTCAAAATCCCACATCCCAAGGGGATAGTGGGAGTGGTTCTCAACATGATCAGGACCCTACATCTCTAAGAGATAGGGGAGAGATTTTGAATCAAGACAGCCAAATGTAGGTCCTAGACTCTGAAGAAGTGAGCGTGGAAGAATTCCTTGACGATATTTTCAAATTAAAGAGGAAATATTCCTTTTTACTCCTTTGGAAATAGAAGAACCAACCTCTTTTTAAGAGGTTGTTGATTCTCCTAACCACACAAAATGGATAGATGCGATGAGGGATGAAATGGACTCAATGCCAAGAAATAAAGTTTGGGAACTAGTTGATCTTCCCTCTCCACGAAAGCCAATTAGAAACAAGTGAGTTTTCAAGATAAAACATAGGGCAGATGGAACGATCGACAAGTTCAAGACCCGTTTAGTAGCGAAAGGCTATACCCAAAAGAGGGTATAGACTATTAAGAGACATTTTCTCTTGTGGTGAGATTTGCCTCTATTCGCTTACTTCTGGATCTGGTTGCCCATTTGGACCTAGAATTGTTTCAAATAGATGTAAAGACTGCTTTCCTCAATGGTCATCTTAAGGAAGAGATTTATATGAATCAACCTATTGGTTTCAAATCAAAAGGTCAAGAAGACAAAATGTGTCTTCTTAAAAGATCCATATATGGTCTCAAACAGTCTTCCAGATTGTGGTATTTTAGATTCCATGAAGCAATTACTTCTTTTAGCTTATTCAAGGTTTCAATGGCTTCTTTTGGCTTAGTCATGGTTTCAAAAGACCATTATGTATATGTCAAGAGAATAACAAGTTGAATTATGTTTCTCATTTTATATGTTGATGACATATTACTAGCCGGCAATAATATGGAGATGCTTAAAACCATTAAAGAGTAGTTGTCTCTATCTTTGATATGAAGGACATGGGTGAAGTTAGGTATATCCTAGTTGTGAAAATAACTAGAAATCATCCCAAGAAACTTCTTGGTTTAAGTCGAGAAGCGCATATTAATAAAATCTTGGAATGTTTTAGAATGCATTATTCTAAACCCGTTGATACTCCAGTTGAAAAGGGTCTTACCTTGAGTCTTAATCAATGCCCTAAAACAGATAAGGAAAAGGTAAAGAAGAGTAATGTTCCCTATGCTAGTGCCGTAGGAAGCTTAATGTATTCTATGTTATGTAGACGGTCTGACATTTTCTTTACGGTTAGTTTGGTAAATCTTACCAAAGCAGCCTAAGACCTACTCATTGTCAAGTAGTTAAAAGGATTTTTCACTACCTTCGTGGTACTTCAGACCTAGTCCTTTGCTATTAAAGAGGGGATTTAAGGTTAAGGAGATATTCGGATGTCGATTGGGGTAGTGAACCAGATAAGTCTAGGTCAACCTTAGGATATGTCTTCACCTTGGGAGGCGGAGCCATATCTTGGTGCAGCAAGAAGCAAGACTGTATAGCATTATTAACAATAGAAGCAGAATACGTTACTTGTTGTCTTGCCACTTAGGAGGCAATATGGTTGAGAAGTTTTCTTCAAGATCTTAATCTTACTCCTAGAGGTAATGATCCTTTTGAAATGTTATGTGACAACACTGTTGCCATACAATTGGCTAAAGATTCGAAGTTTCATAGAAAATTTAAGCATATCAAAAAGCGTTATCATTTTGTAAGAGACGCCATAAAAAATAAAAGGTTGCCATAAAGTATATACTATTAACAAGATAGTCGTTAATCCCTTAACTAAACCTATTCCTCATGATTCGTTCAAGGCTCATGTGATGAGTTTAGGTTTATGTAGGGTTTAGTTTTTCATTGAGTTGTATCTTGTTGTGTAATGGATGTGTTTTAAATTGTAATGAGCTTCTGTTTAATAAAAGTTTATTTCTCAAATGTTCATTGGTAAGCAATTACATAATAAGGCATATTGTAATGTCACCAGGCTTCTGACTGAGCTTGTCACACAGGTAATCACCCTAATGCTTGAGTAGCGGGTAGGATAAAACTTCACAATATTAATATTGAGTGTATGTAATATTGTGTTATCTTCATACTTGTGTAGTATGTACGATAAGTTTCTATATTTGAATAATCACCTTATTAAGTCTAAGATGAGACTCTGATGAGTCGGATGTGAAAGATTCAGATTTCACATTGAAACCTTAAAGTCAAATCTTGAGTGTCAAGATTAGCATTAGGTATGTTAATCTAGTGGCTAGGATTAGTTTTTAAGTAAAGCTAGATTCATGATTTGCATGGCATAGAAGAGTGACACGTCCAGCTTAGTGGGAGCTATGCTATGATACACATTTCATACTGTGTGTGCTATATAACGACCTTCTTGTGGAGTAACGATTAAATTCCTTTCTCTGTCACTGTGTGATCCCATAGACTTTAATGTCTAATCGAATGAAACCCTTCGACCTAGAATTATGATATGAAGTCAAGGATTGATGTTGCTACTTTAGTGTGTTTTCCAAAAGTTAAGATGTTTACAATTCAGCGGAGCACATTAGGAAAGCAGTTAAGCTAAGATGGATTATTATAGGTGTCCAAGGAAGAATCTTTCCCTTCATCACCATATCAGCCCGGGCGATTATACTTGGTGTATAATCGTATAATATATCTATGAGCATAAAGGGACAGTGTATTCGTTCGATGATGTTTTGGATGATTTGGGGTATCATGAATTGTTATGTTAGTTAGATGGTGACTTAATATAACTCTATTAGTTCTTTAATGGTCGCATGCCCCATGCTCAAGATGACACGTAAAATTTTAGAAGAAAGATGTAACTAGTGGCTTATGTGGCCGAGTGAGAGTTGTTGACAGTTTAAAACATATAACAGCCACTAATTATATAACTCCTGTAACAGTTATTTGTCATAATATAAAATGAAGAATCGCATTAGTTGCAAATATAAGAAAGATATTCCTCTCTTCCTTAAGTTGAGCAAACCATCAAGACTTAGAGTTTGGGGCGTGAATTAACGGTGATTCTAGTAACCAACTGTAAAACATGGACTAGCAAACAACAAATCAAGGTTGAGTGCTTTCGCAAAAGTTTAGTCCTTTATATTACTCTACACAATTTATTAAGTAAATGTCTAAAATGTTGATGAACATACACATATGGAACTCTGAGTTTTTATTTTTCTGTCATATATAACTCACTTATCCATGTACTACTTCACTTTCCAACATCCCCCTCTGGTGCGGAATTTACGGATAATTATTGATGATCCAATTCCAGAAAGGTTTACCGTTAAATGTTACTCGAGTCAAGCAGGACCCAGAACAATAGTAGAAGTAGCATCCATTTAAAATAGCTTAACTAAGCCCCAGTTCATCGCTGTCGGTCACCAATGGCTTTACGTTTTTATCTCATCAACATGTCACTGTTGATGATGATTTCGTTGAAGCGATATGTATAGCTGGATAGCTGGATACGAAAAGAGGTTTCACTAGCTAACGGAATATGAAAGTTGAGTTGCTAGGCAAGCTATACATATTAATGAAGCCAAGGTAACACACGTAATGTAAGGCTCTGGAACTGCTTAACTAAAGGAACTGGGAAAAGTGGAAGTCTAGTGAGCTAGTCGAATCATACAAAGAACTTTGTTTCATCCAATTAAAGGTAAACAAGCACATGGTGATTGGACAACTTGAATACCTCTTACCTTAGAGTCTCTTACGTCAACGACAAAATCAATTCGTCAGGATACTTTAAAGTTACAGCGCTTTAATTCTCTCCATAAACCTTTGCTTATTCTATCAAAGAAAAAGTTTGGTTGTCCTATATAAATGGTAAAAAGTTTTTTTTATGAAATAATTTTTAAAAATAATAATAACTTAAACTTAATGACTTGTATTATATATGCACCTAATTAAGAAATTTGTAATATCAAAAATTCACCAACCAGAGTAGGCAATTATTTCGTGGATTGGCACTTGACGGTGGATCTCACATATAGTACTGAATGCGACGGATGAATAGGGTTACGTGTCTTGGAGCCTCCCGGAGAGGACTTCTAGTTTTCACGCACAGGACGTTGAAATTGTCCAACGTGAACTTGTCGGCTACACAGCAGGAAAGAAAGTATAATAATTAGAAGCGATATGCCACGTGGGGCAGTCCACAAAACTTTTGCTTCTACTCATCCATTATTGACGTAAACTTATGTACATGAGCTGACACGAATGTAGTGTTATGAAGTTTTTAGAATCGTTAACATTTTCTGTTTTCAGTTTATTACTGCGCAGGGTTTACCACAAATGTTCAAGTCAGGGTCTGTTTATTATTTAAGGAAACGTCCACCATTGGCGAGTCACTCGTACATGACGAATTCGACATGGCAACTCCAAGCGCTCTCTTGCTTTTCCTAATTGCACCTTGTCTATTTCTTGTAATCGACGCCACTCTATCTCCTACTTACTACTCATCTACGTGCCCGAATGCTCTATCCATAATTAAGGCAGAAGTGGTAGCAGCAATAAAAAAGGAGACTCGCATAGGCGCGTCTTTACTTCGATTGCATTTTCACGACTGTTTTGTGAATGTGAGTTTAACTTACAACGTTTTAGGTTCAACTGCGTATAGGAATTATAAAATTGATTGGTTATTACCAGGGTTGCGACGCGTCGGTTCTGTTGGACGACAACGCTACCTTCACGGGGGAGAAAACAGCTGCTCCGAATAATAACTCTGCCAGAGGATTTAACGTAGTGGACGATATTAAAGCTGCAGTAGAGAAAGCATGCCCGGGTGTGGTGTCCTGTGCTGATATTCTTGCTCTGGCAGCTCGGGACTCCACTGTTTATGTAAGATGAACATCATAAACTTGTTACCATTCAATCATAGGCCTAGCTGACGTTTTTGTTGTTGGAATTTTGGCAGTTGGGAGGCCCCTCATGGATAGTTGGGTTAGGAAGAAGAGACTCTCTTACAGCTAGCAGGGCAGCTGCAAACGCTTCAATTCCTCCTCCAACTTCGAATCTAAGCCGTCTTGTAACAAGCTTCGCGGTACAAGGCCTCTCTTTTAGGGACATGGTAGCTCTTTCGGGTATTAACTATGAAATTTTTCTTTTGAAAAAAGAAATAAGAAAAAGACGAGGAAGAATGATGCATGCCATCTCCACAGGCAACTTGACTCATTCTGAATGATTGGCAGGTTCGCATACGATAGGGTTAGCAAGGTGCACTTCATTTCGAGCCCACATCTACAATGATTCCACTGTTGATTCGTCCTTTGCTAAGTCGCTACAGCGTATTTGTCCAAGAAGTGGAAAGGACAACGTACTTGCACCACTCGATCGCCAAACACCAGTCCATTTCGATAACCTGTACTACAGAAACTTGCTGAGCAGGAAGGGCCTTCTTCATTCGGATCAGGTACTTTTCAATGGCAGCTCCGCAGACACACTCACTTTTAACTATGCAACTAAGCCTTCACTATTTTTTAAGGACTTTGCTGTTGCCATGGTCAAAATGGGCAACATTAGTCCGCTTACTGGAAGCAAGGGAGAAGTAAGAAAAAATTGCAGGAGAGTCAACTGAGAATTAAGCTAAAATATACATAATCTAATAAACTCCGAGGCTTTCCGAAGCTTTTATTGGAAATTTCTGATATATTATTCTTACGTTTAAACCGACATGCTGATACACAAAACAACCAGCCAGAGGCACTTTAGAATAATTGATGCATACAACAAAACATTATGCAGATCATCGCTTGTTATTTGTTGAGATGGGTTAATTAGCCATCAATCCCACAATAGTTTCATAGATGTAGCTTAAGGGCGCTAAAACTAAAAAGAATCTGTATGAACTGCACAGCTTCACCCAGACTAGAGCCTAGCGGAACAGATTAGCTGTTCTATTTTTACTGTTACAATTATTCTAATATCCCACATAAATGAGTAAATGAGATAGATTAGAACAAAATTAAAACAGGTAATTTCATTTAAGAGCTTAAAGTGATCATATATCTCCTTTTAGTCTCCATCAAATCTTCTGTTCTAATCATATTTTATTAAATCTTATCCATATATTTATATGAGATGAGATCCACGTAAATATATAAATAAAATTTAATAAAATATAATAAGAATATTATAATCAATACAAAAGATCGGATCCAATTCTAACCCGTCTAGAGTTGGGGGAAATAAATTTATCGCAAACCAATCAGCATCCACATTGTCAGCAAACAGGGCAAGAAAGGTCAGCGCTAACTACCAAGTGAATCATCCAAACCGTTAGAAGTGGCAAATTTCGAAGCAGTGCTCGAGAAGAGTTGCCTCCAGAGTCGAACAAAACTGAACCTCTTTTTATGAAACATAAAGGAACCGCAATTTATCTGTTATAGCATAATACTACAGTTAAAGCAGTTACAACGGTGAAGATTATATTGGAAGTGACGACATATTGTCGACTTCTGACTATACTAACTGTACAACAAGGTTCTAAGTTTGATAAACCTCCTCTATTTATCTTGGACTATATACTTCAATATGACATCATTCAGTCCAAATCATCATCTGAAGTAACCTCCTCCTCTGGTAATTCAAAAGCATCAACTTCGGCAAAATAAGCTCGCTGTTGCTCAATAAAATTTTGAGGCAGTTCCAGCTTGTTAGGGTTGTCCATGGGCCGTGCTTGGCGCTGTTTCTGCAAAAATGTTATCAAGCAAAATTGATTCTAGGATGTTGACAAGAAGGAACAATCACGGGAAAACAGCAAATGAATGGTCACACAACATAACCATCCAACAGCAAAGAAAGGTCAGAGGCCATGACATGCTGATTTTGGAGAACGATATAAATGTTAAGACACCAAGCAGGACTCATTCCAATTTACCCCAGAGGTAGATACACGAGTTTCAGAAACAACTAGCAGTGGTGCAAAAGTACCAGAATATCTATCCTCATTCTCATACTCTAATCAAGCAGTTCATAAGCATAAAAATCTTCCTTTGATTTTATATATCCTAAAAAATATAGGAGTCAGAATTGCCCTACCTTTTTGTAAGCGACTGTCCAGGGCCTGGATTGACCCATAACTCCACCCTCATTCATTTTATCCCTACAAAGAATAGAGACCAAAAGACGGAAAGAAAACAAGAAAAGCTACACTAAGGGAACATGGCATACAATACTGAAGAATATAAGAGCAAGGCATGAATATGAGGAAGCAGTGATCCCATTTTCAGTATACCTTGCCATTTCATTCCATGACATACAATATTGAACACGTTTGATCCATAAAACACGATTTAGTACAGTTGGCAAATGTTTTAAACAGCAAATGCAGACTTAATACAAATTGGAAATAGCCATCAAACAACTATAGTCCGATATGCCAGTGAAAATAAACATTGGGCTTCAGCTACGTCAAGTCAGTGCATCACTATTTCATACTTTGTGCATCACTATCTAATACTTTTTACATCACTAGGAATAGTTTCCCTTTATTTTTTATTTTTGACAAGTCCGTCAGAATACTAAAAACAAAATTGATGTTCCAACACCCCAGGTCTGACATGGTCCATAGCCGATTCTCATTTAATTGCTTAAAAGGAATGTTGGTTAAGATAAGAAAAGAAACTGCAAAATAAAATTTACCAACAATATTGGGCTTTTGCTGAAGCAGTACAACAGATAGGCGCGACAATTTCTTTCCCTTTCCTCTTTGTTTTGAGAGTAGATTGTCTCCGACGGTAAACGGAACATGGCTCAAGAAACTCAAGAGTAGGGCCATCTAATAATTACAGATCAAAACGGATAGTCAATTAGGGTAGTAAAACCACAGCATCAGTTTATAGCATCCATAACGCTAGTGGTGGCATAATGAACCAGTATGCCAACAAGCAGAATAACAAATCGAAGCAAGCCCGGGATACGTAACATATGAGTCCCAAACAGAAGCAATAGTCATAATTTCAACCATATCAAACATAGAGATCTAAAAAGGGATAGGTTAGCCTACAAACATCGAGTCTTAATAAATTTACAAACCCATATGCAAAAATTTTGGCATCATTGAACGAGAAAACAAAAACAAAAAAAATGTAAGTCTGACACCCCGCAGCAACAAAAATCACCAAGCACAAACAAAGTCCGAATTCCAGACGAACGCCGTACAAAGAAAATGACAACAAAAGACAATACCTCGATTTTCAGATAAAATTAAGACCACAATTAACAAGGAAGTAACAAACTTAACCAGTAATAGAGGTGGAATTAGGCAAAGGAGAAGGAGTGGAAGACCCAGACACCAAACGTGACGGAGAACTCGGAACGGAGTTGTCTTTTTCACCAAGCGCAGTGGTGGATCCAGTGCTCGAATCAACCTTCGCCCTAGTGGAGGTTTTCTTAGTAGATTTTGGATTAAGGTTTAACAAATTGGTTTTATTGAGTTTGGAGAAGGAAGAGCATGAAGGATGTGGAGAATTGATGGTGTTGGTGAAATCAGAGAGTGGCTTTCTTTTTCTGGAGCTCATTCTCCTAGCTGCTCATGTTTTCCCATTACAATTCATCATAACGAAAAAGAGAGATTGTATATATAGCCAGAAGGAGTAATCATATTGTGGAAGCTTGTAGGTTGTGTGTGTTGTGTTGGCGGGAATCTCTGGATGTTTCCGTCGCGAACCGCTGGGATTGGGCAGGTTATGGATTTTGAAGGCTGTTTTCTGGATCAGGTCCAATGAGTATGTGCAAGGATAGGCCCACAACTCCAAATTGATTTGCAGGCTGTAGCTTGTAATGTAATAGCATCTGTTTGATTGAGATTTTGGACAGTAGAAAATTACTTTTTTCTACTGCAAAAGTTATTTTTTAAAAAATAAGTATTTAATCGTAAAATCTAAAAGTACTTTTTTAATAAAAATGACTTTTTTAGAAGTTAAAATACAGCTTTTTAAGAAGCTCAAATTTGGAGCTTTTAAAAAAAGCCCCTCATTTTAGCTTTTTTGGGTAGACTTTTTTTCGTCATTTACGTTTATAATATATCCAACGTTTACGTTTATCGCAGATCTTTCACCGTTGTTTTGCAAACTGATCTTTACAAGGGAAAGTGACTACCGGTTTCTCAAGGGACACAGCTAACCCATCTTTACTCAATTCATTTCGGGTACTTGCTTTATTTTGCTTTTTTGTCATTTCTCGATCTGTTAGTTTCTTTTTTTCTAGTGTTAGTTGCTTACATTTCTCGATCTGTTGGTTTCATTTTTGTTCTTATGTGAACTGCAGTTAGGTGTAGAAGATTTTATGTTGCATTCTTAAGTAATTTGTATTTGGGTTTGAGTGAGATCTATTTTCTGGGTCAATCTTATAATTGTCGCGACCTTCTGGGTCAATCGTTTATTCGTTAATTTATGATTGTATTTTGAGGAATGAGATTGTTGTATCTCCGACTATTCTTTCAACCTACGATAGATGACACTATTCTAGTTGTCCTGTAATCCGATCCCATAGACGTGTTCATACTCTTTATCACATGACGTTTACAGTTCATCGTTTCCTTCTTCGAATGCAATCACCATACATCTGTTGCTTGTTGCTTGAAGCTCCTGTACACATGCTGAGGTCACCTTCAACTCTCTGTAATAAATGACTTGTTGCATGCCAATTGTTTGATTATATTTCCAATTCACACCGACCAAGTCAGTTGGTTTTAAAAATGGACGAAGTTTGCTACTTTCCATGCATTGAAATGTAAAAAATGATAAAAACCAGAGGTGTCCCTTTTCAAAATTTCATCTTGTGGTTCCTTTTTTCTTCTTTTTTCTTTTTTCTGTTGAACTTGATTTATGAGGTCAAGCTCCTTTACATCTATTGGTTTCTAGTACACGTTCAAATGTTAGAAAAGAGAGTAATGGTACACATCCATTGGTTTCTTTCACCCTCTTTTCCTGCTATTTCTTGCATAGGCACCCTACAAAACTAGAGAGTAGTAGCTTCCCATTAGCATCCTAAAGAAATCCACCTCAAGTAGTGCAAGAGTAATGCTTAGGAAATAAGGTAAAACAAATAGGTAGTAACATTATGCTATTAGAATGAAGTAGGATGAGGTTCCATTATTTGGCCTATATAAGCATGTTAAGCGATGGAGAGAGTCACTGTACTCTTGTATTATTGGAGGGCACTCGTATTCTGAAGTCATGGAATTGATGTCCCTTAGGATGAGATTGTCAGGTAGAAGTGAGTACATTATATAGACGCCAATGAGTATGGAACTCCATGATCTCTTAGCTTCCTGAGACTAAACCAATCCACTAAGTATTGGTCCAGCGAAGTGTCCAAATAATCCTTAAATTTCTTCCCAAGAAATCTGTCCCTACAATAATAATTCATCGAATTGACAGTCATTGCAATTTTGTGTAATCTACATCTTATCCTTTTTCCTTATTTAGCTCCCTTGGCCTTTTCTGTTGGAACAACCAAGCTTTCAAATTCATGCAATGTGATGTTGTTAGCAAGTTTCAGTGTTTCCTGATTACTTACCAGTTGATCCTCATACCTGCAAGGAGAGTATCAGTCTTCAAGAGTTCCACAGTCCAGTCAATGGTGTGAATTTGAGCAATGACAGCAAAAGTTACCAATCTTGCATGTCGGTAGAGCTTCTCGTCATTAAGATTAAGATAATATTCCTACAAGAAAAATGAAAGTCCTCAAAATTGTTATATGTCAAAGGATTTCTGCTTCCATTAGATTTCAGAGGATACTACTGGCATATACATAACTTGCTTAATACTAGTAACAAGTTAAACTAAAAAGTACAAATTTGTTTTCAAAATTTTGCAGTTTATAACTTGAAACATGACAAAAAGAGTAAAGGCCACACTTCCTTTGAGCATATCACATATAGCATTGTGTTCTTTGACAAATAAGGCCTGTAATAGGGAAAAGGCTGCCTAACAATTCCTAACATCGCCAGAGATAGGAATCCCTTTCTTTTTTCTTCAAAAGCAAAAGACCTATGTCAGAAGAAGAACAAGACCTGTGTCAAAAGATTGTTTTGTGATTGAAAGTAAATTTCAACAGTTTTGTGACATTTTTATGACATCTGTCTCCTAATGATACCGATATTTTGTAGCAATACAGGTTAATATTCATACATAGACCCTAATGTTGAGTCAATGAACCTGGAAAGTGAAATCTTCATTTTCTTTTTCTTTGGAGGGTATTATATATGATTGTCATCAAAATATAAGTAGGCCCCTTGTTTAAATTGTCTTTTGTTTCATTCCTTTTTCTTGTAATTACCTTTGGCTAATCAAACTTGATATGAATGTCGTTTTAAAACCTATGTGTTTGTCTCTTTTATCGACCCTTTTCTGATGATTTCTCAACTATATAGTTGACCTTCTTTGAGTGCTTGATCTTCTACAGTTATACGTTTATATTTTCTTATACTTGCTTAATTCATTGTTATATGCAGTGGGGATTTTGTTGTTGATAGAAAATGTTAAATCCAAGTCAAAATATTCAAGGTGGGGATAAATTGAAAAAAAGGGTTAAAGCGGAATGGAATGATAGAACTCTTGAAATTGTAATTAAATTTTTTGTGGAAGAGACATTAGCTGAAATTCAACCAAATGGTCACTTTAATAAGATTGGATGGAAAAATATAGTTTCAAAGTTTGCTCATGAAACTAAGAAGAATTATGAATACAAACAATTTAAGAATAAATGGGATGGATTAAAAAAAGATTCGGACAAATTTAGTAGGTAAGGAAACTGGACTAGGATGGGATCCTACTAATCAAACTATTAATGCAAGTAACGAATGGTGGGAAAAGAAATTGAAGGTAAGCATTTAAGCTTTAGATTTATAATGTTCTAATGTTACT
>JANZXR010000172.1:12247745-12262463 GCA_027575705.1 Erythroxylum echinodendron
GTTCTTCAATGTAATAAGATATGTTGTATTTTGTGCTTTGCTTAATGGCTTGTAAAAACCTTAATACAGTTTGGAATCGGATTAAGGCTTGTATGAAATAAGTGTAATGTGTATGTTATGTTTTGAGTATGACCCAATCAATAATGAATGAAATATATGATCCTTGAGTTTTAGAAATGCTTTAGTATGTATTGGATTAGTTTGGTTCTGATTTGTGTAGCATCTGCATTTCCTCCCAGGGGGTATGTAGGTGTTACATAAGTTTCCTCCACATTAAAGTGTTCAGTGTAACATCATATGCTTTCTTCCTACATTAGGACTATATCAAAGAGTAATATAAAATTCTTAAACTTGTGCTTGTTGCTTGCGAAGTAAGACTCAAAACACATTTTGAGTTGAGAGAATCATGCCATAAATATGCGAGGTAAGGTTTGGTAGCAATCCTTGGCTACACTTGTTAATTTTAAGGACAAAGTCTCGCACTTCAATGCATCTAAGTCCCCATATAAGTCTATAATTTCCTTGTAGCGCACTACATGGTCAACGGTGTTTACTAACCTATTATACATCTTCAATACTGATAGTTTCGACTTTGGAAGTGGTAGTTCATTCACAACGGCTAGAGTGAATGGACTATCATAATTAGCCTTTGGGTGGTCCTTTACTGATAAGTATGAAGGTGGTAGATTATCATTGTTATCCTTTCAGTGTCTCATTGAATCACTTCTAAGTTAATTTGCAATTTGTTCTCCATCAATTTGGATATCTTTTCCTTATAATAACTTGATTAAGATTTGCAACTATCCTTACAAATTTGTAATCATTTTATGTAGTAAGCTGTTAGTTATTGGTTATTGGAGGGGGCCTTTAGTGATGTTCATGTTTCTTTCAAATCTCTTACACTTAACTCTTTGTTGATGAAAAATAGAACATGACTTTTCTTTTATTTCTTATAGATAATGCTAATTGATTATTTTCAATTCCATCAGACGTCTTGAGCAATTGGCCTCCTTCAATCTAATGGACTTTTGCTTCTTTAGGGATTAGGAATGTATCAAGTTGCTACATGTTAGTCTTCATATTTGTAAACAACGTTGAAGTTTTCTCTTGATGAAACCACACTACAACATAAGAGGTTTTTGGCGACAAAACTTTTTGTTGGTAAAAGATGAAAATTTGTCACAAAATTCCAGTAGCAAAATACGATCGGCAACGTTTTTCAATTATAGTCTCGAATCATATGTAGCTTCGATCTCATATACATCGCTAAAAGTGATCACCAAATATACTTACGGATCTCCCCAAACACTGTGTATTAGTAAGATTTATACTAGATATTGATGTTATTGTTATTGTTTTTGTTGTTCTATGTCTATAAGAATTGTTAAACTTTTAATTACGATCTTTTATTACTTAGCTGCATCCATCATTATGTTATATTGCTTACAATTTTCAATTTTTTTATTTATTAATATTTTATTGTTAATAAATATTAATGAATAAGAATAATAGTCAACTTAAATTTATTAAATTTTAATCTTATTAATATGTTAAATTTTAGGTATGTTTACCTTTTAATATCCAAAAAGAAAATTTATGGAGTTTTTGTAAATTAACTATATATTTAAACAAATTTAAAAAGAAAAATAAGTCAAAAATATGAAAAATCATATATAAATGCCAATTATAATAAACCTTAGGATTATTAAGCACACTAAAAATTAAAAATTAAAAATTAAAAATTAATATTATTAATACATAATTTTTAAATATATGATTTCTGTGATGATTTAGAAGTTTAGTTGCTAGATGTCCATATTTTGCGACAAATTACACATTTTGTTGCAAAAAGTTCAAATACTTGCCGACGTTTTACATTGTCACTGCCAAAGGTTCGATTTTTTATGACGATATGAGTAAAATGTTGCACAATTGTCCACTTTTTGTGACAACTCCTAAAAATTGTCACCAAATAATACATTTTGCCGACGATTTACTTTATCATCGCTAACTTTGAGACTTTGTACGATGAAATAAGATATCGTTACCAAAAGTCTACATTTTGTAACGATTTTCAATTCGTCGTAAAAAAAAAGTAGCTAATAGTGTGTTGTTGGCCTTTGAATTTTTATTTATTTATTTTTGATAAATAAGCATGATTAGTTTTAATTTAGAGTCTTGCTATGCTATTTTATCTTGGAGTTAATTAGCATGTTAATATAGGTAAGATAATATGATATAGGTTAAGGGAATTAAAGTTTAAGATGGAAAGTTGGCATAAGGGGTATTTTAGGCAAGTCACTTAAGGATGAAAGAAAATAGGTTTTTAAGTAAGGGCAAAATGAACCTTGTGCAATCACTAAGGGTATAAAAGGGAAGAAAATGTGGTGTCTTTCATTTGAAGAAGAGAGAAAAACGAAATTGGAGAAAGAAGGGAGAGAGTTTCAGTGGTTGAGAGAAAAAAAAGAGAGTTAAGCTAGGGTTTCTTCATTTCTTAGCCATCCAAGAGTGATTTTTGAAGTAGTTTAAGAAGGAAAAAGGAAGAGGAAGGTTAAAGCTTCCATTAGAATCAAGAAAAATCATTGTTCGGTGAAGATTCAAGGTAAGTTGATTTTTAATCTTTTGGAGTTTTGAAAGATTTTTGGTTCAAAGAGCTTGGGAAATGTATGGGTTTAAGTATTGTAGGATCAATTTCATGCTTTTGGTTCTTTGAGTTTTCCAATTTGAATGTCTATTGATTTGGGAATTTTGTAAATGTTGAAGAAATTCAAGATAGGCAAGAAGTGCAAGAGGAGAGGCACATTTGAGCAACTTTTCAAGCAAGGAAATTAAGATGGGTGACAATTTTATAGTTGAGTAATAAGCTATTAAAGTTTCTTTCAAATAAATGGAATTAAATGATTTCCAACTACCTTGAAAATGTGCATTTATTGTCCTTTAAGATGGCTTGAGAATGTGTCATATGTTTTTGTATATGAATTATGTGAATAAATTTTGAGTGATATGTGAATGATTTCAAATTTGCTCCGAAATTGTTGTATTTGCGGCTTTTGGATGATTTGAGATATGGTTATATGATTGGTATGAAATTTTGATTGATAAAGTGTGAAATAATGATGGAATTGCATGTGAAATAATTTATGCTCATGAAAAACAAGTTTTGTTTTTCGAAATGTTCCTTTTGGGAAATATGTTACAAGATATGAAATTCATGTTTGTGTGGGTTTGTGGTGTCCATTCTATTGTCACGTGCATGTTGACTTTGTTAAAGGCTTCTCCTAACCGCGTTCTAGTGCCATGGAGCTCCTTCAAAGACTCCCTCATGTTTACGACTACACAAAAACCATTATGTGGGATTGTGTTAGTTCGTTCTGTTCATGACTACACAGGAACATTTCAAGGGATGTGTTAGTTCGTTCTGTTTATGGACCACCCAAACCATGATGATATGATTATGTGTTTACATGTGTTGACAAGTTTGAGGAATGCTTGACTTACATGAATTGTGAATTGGTTGGACAAGTTGAGAATTTGAGAAATATACGTTTTATGGATTTTCATGAGAAATTGCTATGATTATGAGAGTTTTCAATGGTTTTGCTTGTTACCGATTATAAGACTATTACCCACGAGCTTTTAAGCTCACCCCCATTACTTCCCATCTTCAAGAGATGATTAAGATATCGAGTGATCGAGTCAAGAGGCAAGGCATCACTCCAGTTTGCATGTTTTGTTTTTGAAGTTAGATTATGTAAAGCAATGCTTTAGTCGCATTTTGAACGTTTAGTATTTTTGTAAACTTTTTATTTTGGATTATGATATAAGGGGGCTCGAAATGCCCACTAAAGCGTTGTAAAACTCTTTTTTTTTTAATGTTAATGAAATATACATATTATGTTTTGTTCATGATTTCCAAAGTCTTTATATTGCATTTTCAAGCTTCTCTTAAGGGTGGAAATTGTGCACTGGATTCAGGGAGAAAACTGTATTAATTTAGTTAGAATTAGATAAAATCATCTTCTGGAAAGTTGTAGCTTATATTCTTAGCTTTTCAATGCTATAAAGTATGTAAATATTGGGTTTCGGAGTTGAGAGATATGAACATTTTAAGTGGTGATGTTGCAGAGAAGGTAATGTACATGACAGCTATGGTGAATGATGATGTTTTGTTGGTTATGATCAATGATCTTGTATGATGTGTTTTGTGGATGTTTTTAATTGAAATGGAAGTGAAAATGATGAGGAAAATGAGTTAGGAATGTTAGATATGCATAAGATGGGTCCTAGATAGCTTAAGGAGTTGAAAATGTGGAATTTGACTTGTAGCTGTCCGTTAAACGGACTCTCTCTGGACATCTACAGTAAATTTCGATTTTGACCCATTTTTGAAGCATAATCTCACTTTGTGATCTTCATGAACGTTGTAGATATAAAATTCTTCTTTAAAATGGTCCAAGAATGGCCTCATTACAAGATTTCTAGAGAAAGTTATGCCAATTCTCCCAAGATAGGTACAAAATGATTGAGGATATAAACATTGTTTAAATATTTTGGCCATTACTTTATCGTCCGACTACTAAATGAAGTGATTCTTGAAGCAATAGTTTCCTAACACGTTCTTCTATCCCTACAACACAACTAGAGTTTTAGAGATACAATTGTGTTGAAGAAGTCAATTATGATTTTGGTGATTGACTAGTGTGGGTACACCACTCTTGTAGAAAATGGCTAATACGGGTTCATAAAGATGACCCTCAAGGTAATACGCATACTCACGTCTTATAATTACTCTAAATGTTGGGCTCCAAAAACGGGGTCCAACATGTGTTCTGTTATAGTGTCACTCTTATACCAGAGAGAGAGAGAGAGAGAGAGAGAGACATTAGGGTTAGAGAGATGCATAAGCTTTTTCTTAAATGAATGCTCTCCTTTTTATTGACAATTGGCTTGGACTTAGAGTGCGCAATTTTGTTTTACTAATTTAATAAAAAATATTAATTTTTATCAACTAAATTGAACCACTTGAATTTGAGTCAAATTATGAATCATTAGTTCAAGCTTAGTCTGAAATCTAAAAAATTAATTTTTATATCTAATCCTATTCTAAATTTTAATCCAAACAAGTTTTTCCTATTGGTTTCAACTCAATTAGATTGAGAATATTTTGTCCTTTCCAAATATTTATCATTCCCAGTTTTAAGGGATACTCTAGTGGTGAGCGATATAAGGTGTGCAGTTAGTCCTCGACAGAATGACAGTAATGCGTTGGACTATCATTGTTGTACAATGATGGGCTATTAATGCTAAATATCAGTTGAAAAAAATGGACGCTTGCAATAAGTTACACGAGTTTCCTAACTAGCTTTACATAAATGCTAAACAAGCAAGCGGCCATTTCTTTACAGTATCGAATATAATAAAGGAGGGTATGAACAAGCTTTCTTTGGCTTGCATGTGCAGTAATTACATGGGTCTTGTGACGTGTGTGAATTCAAATATTAATTATGTGCACTGAGCCTTCTACCTCCTAGTGTAGGAATTATTTTGGTCGTTGGAAGAAGAATGTGCACCCTGTTTCATTCTACGCTAGTCTTTGAACATAAAATTTTGTAAGGGAAGATAGGACAATTTCCAAATTGTTGGCACCGTTTACTTTCTTACTGTTTGCTAAATTGTTAAGGAAATAGCAGTTTTACATTTGTAAGTTGCAACCACGTGCATCTCCTGCTAGTCGGTGAACTCAGCACGTGTTCGTATTATCCAACAATTGCTTTAGTTTGATTATGTGCCCTGACATGTAAGCATATCAGGAAGAAAGGGTATTATTTTTTCACCAAGTCTGATGCAAGTGAGTTTATAGATCTCAAAACATACGGTACCTAGATTTTACTAAATCCAATGGCTCCAAATAATCTTACGTGTTATGGAGTAATGTCAGAGCACAGTAACCAGGTAAGTGGAAAGGAGCCTCTAGTTTAAGGTTCCAATGTTCCAAGAAAAGTGAAGTGAAGCAAACCAAGGGGCTAAGGCAACAAAATTTGAACGAATTTCCACATCTCGTTATGGCTATATATACCAAACATCACTGGCGTCCCTCCTCCCATTCAACAATTCACTCGATTATCAAGAAACAAAAAGATGGAGGCAATTCAGTCATGGGTTTCAGAGCACAAGCTCACAAGCATTGGTTAGGGACACCACCCTGATCATCCTGTCTTCCTTTCATCCTTAAGTACTTTGAACTAATTGTCTCTTGATGTGGGTGATGTTAATATAGGAGCTCTGTGGGCAACTGCAGTTGGAGGGTCAATGGCTTATAGCAGTGCAAGAACTCCTCTCAAGCCAAGTCTCAGGCTTATACATGCCAGGTATCATGATCACTCTGGATGGTTTTAATGTCTGTTTATTTGATAACAATATTGGAATCTACAGGATACATGCGCAAGCCATCACACTGGCCGTGCTGTCGGGAGCAGCCGTTTATCATCATTATCAGAAACGAGAAGAGGCCAGTGTCACCGCCTTGCCTAAATAGCGATTGAAATTAACAGAGGCCAGTGTCACCGCCCTACCTAAATAGAGATTGAAATTAGCAGATGCACTCAGTACTGGATTTCTGTTCCATGTTGGATGACTGAGTGAAGCAATAACACTAATGTAAACATGCATTTCCAAGCAATCGATCTCGGTTAATCATTTACGTACGTGATCAATTTCAAATCTAGATTAATACAGTAATAAGAAAAACTTTGTATGGTTAATTTATCACCCGCACATTACCAACAGATTTGTGATTATAATCGCCATTCGTGATCACCCATTTTCAGCCCTCGGTTTGTGAAACTGGCAGTTTAAAACCACCATTGTTGAGTGGTAAAAATTGGAACAAGGAGTCTATTAACTTTGTCCAGCCCTCTTCATACTTTGTGGTGGCCCATGATCACTGCTCTGACTTAGATCAAAACAGATTAGTCCAGTAAGTGGACGGAGAGCCCAATCACTTTCTTACGGATCCAACAAGTTCTTAGGAAACAAAAATTGAAGGCATGAAGAAGTAAATAACATATATTTTTAATCTTCCCATAAACCCTACCCACAGGCTGGCCTAACTAAAACTTATTCTCCGGAGACTTGTTAAGGACAACAAAGTTGTAAGCCTGTAGCCTGTAGGCGTACGCACATTGGCATCAGATTCAGACGTGGAATGATTAGGGAAAGTTGTTAATAACAATAACAAGAGGAAAGATAAGACAGGCTGGTCTACCTAACAACAAGCGTTTATTAATTGTTGTTCCTCGGAATTTCTTAAAAAAAAAAAAAACACGGAAAAGTGGTTACTTTGGAACGACGTGCTTTCCTCATACATGTTTGCTGTTGTAAGGTTGGAAAGTCTCTATCTCCTTCCTAACTCTCTCCATTCATCGTTTAACAAATCCTTTGCAAGTGTCATGGCCCCCCATTCATTCCCCACCTATTGAACTTGCTATTTTTGGTGTAAAAAAATTATTTTCCATGACTTAATACCTTCATTAACAGAAATCTGACGAAGATTGAAAAACACTACTTTTTAAACTTCTCACCAAGCAGGTCGACACCTAAAATTTACTCTAAAGGACCAGGCCAACAACCTTCAACTGCATATTACCAGCGATGGTAAATGATACAAATGTAGGACCTGGGTATACTATTCTATTCCTGGTCTTGATTAAGAGTTAATATTATATAATCGCTGATACAATATTAACTGGTTCAACATAAAGCAATCCTTTCCCTTTCTGATAAACCAATAATTAATGGTACCGGGCCTAATGATTTGTAGTCCATTCATCAAATTAATTATGACAACAACTTACAATAATTCCGATAATGATATCTTTAATTGGTGATGGTTATCGAGGAAGGGAAGCAAGAGCTTATTTTTGAGTCCAAAACAAGAAATAGCTTCTCCGTTCTCTTCCTCTTCATCTTCTAGTGAGTCATTAAATGTCTCTAGGCTCGTCTATGGTCTTACTCTTCGAGGACGAGACATAACAAGCAGGGCAAAAATGGATTGCTCCATTTGTGGCTCGATGCCATATATTCTAAGGCCCCCGAGAAACACTATATGCACTGCATGCTACGACGCTGCCAAAAATGCAATCGCTTTGATGAACAAGCTTGAAGGTGACAAGTCCTCCTCCGCTGATAAAACCACTAATTCTACTACGTCGACTCCATTGCCCAACTCTTGTAAGGCAAGCTCTATTTCCGTGTTCTTTTGCTTTTCTCATCATATATTTCACTTCATGTTTCTGCATGTTCCCGTTCCTGTTGTCTTTGCTTTTACTTGGATTTCTTTCTGTAGTCCATACACTAAAATCATCTCTTCCCCTCCTTACAAATTAACAATCAGCAATCTTCAAATATAGAGCCGCGCTTCAATGTTTAGCTGTTTTTTTTCCTTCCTTTTTTTGGTTGGTTAATTTATGAGCATGCTCCAAAATGGGTTTTCTTCTCTTGTCCACTACAGTTTCTTCTAGTTGATTAGTAAAGAACTGGGCGTCACTGATCATTGACAACATAATGGAGTCGACGACAAGCAAGTTGACATTGGCCAGGAATTGAAAATTTCTCTGTTTATGATACGTAGAACACGAAGATGGGACTTATTGTTTGCGTGTAGACCAATTTCATTGTTGTCCCCATCAAAGCTTTGTTTTGTCCCACTCCAAATCGCATATTTTCTGTAACGAATGACTAGCCTTCTTCGTTGGAACCTGTATTGTTTGATCTGAATCAGGTCACATAGTGACATTAATCTTATTTTATATAAACCACTTGCCCATTCCAGACAACAATTAATCACTCGATCTAATAATAATAACAATAATAAAATTATTATTATTAAATGAATGATTGGCATAAGAATGATTAAATGTACATGTCTTGTGATGGAAATGGAATATTTGGGTTGTAGGTTGAACTGTGTCTTTTGTTCTCTTAGCCTCAGCCGCTGGCAAATATTCCGAAATGGATGAATACTATGAAGGATACAGAGGATGGTCTGAACGAAAAGATAAATTTCCTGAGCAGCTTTGTCGCATTGTTTAAAGATCAAATTCTTACTGACGTAAAGCTCAAACCGGGCGATGACGGACCGTCATTGTCTGCACACAAAGCCCTACTGGTTGGTATTGGTAATTAACCCTGTTTAGTGATCTCTTACATTATCTCTGTCTAACACCCAGAGAATCACATGTACATTTTCTGATGATTACATTGTGCTCTGGTTTATCACTAATTTATATATAACTAGGCAGCAAGGTCAGAAATATTTAGGAACATGTTGGACTCTGATGCATGCAAAGCTCCGGCAAATGATGTCATAGCTCTCCCCGATTTGAATGGTGAAGAATTGGAATCTCTTCTGGAATTTCTTTACAGTGGAACCTTGACAGCAGAGAAGTTGCAGAAGCATGTCTACGCGTTGACCATGGCGGCTGATAAATACGACATCCCATACTTGCTGAAGTTCTGTGAGAGGCATATGCTTTCATCCTTGGACTCTTCTAACGCTCTAGATGTGCTAGACATATCTGATGCTTGTTCTAACAAAGCATTGAAGGAGACTGCTTTGAATTTCATCGTTAGAAACGTTGAGGATATAGTTTTCTCGGCTAAGTATGAGGCGTTTGTACACAAGAACCCGCACTTAGCTGTGCAAATTACAAAGGCATTTTTTATGGACGCTAAAAACAGAAGAACATGCGGAGTTTAATTAATGAAATATCTTATTTGTTATACAATATTCTGTAATTTATAATTGCACTTTTAAATAATGCCGTCATGCCCATTCAGGTTCTTGTTGAGTGAATGATCAAGTGGGACTCAAATTTCTTCAACCGCTTTCCCTTTATTTCTAGAGATAATTAACTTGATATTATCTTACTATGCTGCGTAGGGGTCAATGATGGATATATTTAGAAACAATGTTCTTTAATTGAACCTGTCTCCATGCGGCTTTTGGAGCACATAGCCATTAGAGATTAATTCTTAAATCAACATTCCTGCTTTCGGGATCAGTATATATACGGGGCCATGGGCAATTAGTTAAAATGGAATACTACTCAATGAGATGTTCACTTCTGCCATTAATCAACATAGATTTGTATGTCAACCTTCTTACGATGGTAATAGTCTCAAAAGGCTGGAAATCATTTCCGTTTTTTTATTGATTTCATCACTGTTTACAGTCACGACTCTTATAGTATTACATCTCCTCTAAGCATGGTAATAATCGTACAATAATTGCATTTAATTCTGAAAATATTCTCTCCTCATTTAACTCCTGATTTGCAGTGATTTGGTTTGATTGTGGAAGCTTCTAACACTCCCCCTCAAGTTGAGTAGTGGGATCACCAATACCCAACTTGCACAACACAGAGCTGAATATCCGTCCTCTTACTGCTTTCGTGAGAATATCCGCCAACTGATCTAACAAATAGAACGTCAACCACCCCATCTTCAATCTTCTCCTTTATGAAGTGTCTGTCTACTTCCACATGTTTGGTCCTATCATGTTGCACAGGATTTTCGAAGATACTGATTGCCGCCTTATTGTCACATCTGAGCTGACATGGAAGTCGTGGTGCAAATCCCATCTCAGTCGTTAACTTTCTTACCCACAAAATCTCTGCTAGTTCTTTTGCAACTCCTCGGAATTTTGCTTCAGCACTAGATAGTGCTACCACCTTCTGTTTCTTGCTTCTACAAGTCACCAAGTTTCCACCAACCAAGGTGAAATATCCTGAAGTTGATCTTCTGTCAACGGGATTGCCCGCCCAGTCTGCATCAGTGTAAGCTTCAATATCCAAATGATCATTCTTCTTGAACAGAATCCCTCTCCCTGGTGTTCCCTTCAAGTATCGTATTATTCTCATCAACGCCTCCATATGGTCTTCCTGTGGTTGGTGCATGAATTGACTCACAACTCCAACGGCATAGGCTATGTCAGGCCTAGTGTGTGACAGGTAGATTAGCTTTCCAACTAGCCTCTGATATCGTTCTCTGTATGCTAATTGTGCACCTTCCACAATCTGAAGTCCGTGGTTCACTATCATCGGAGTCTCAGAAGGCTTACAATCCATCATCCCAGTTTTAGCAAGTAGGTTTAGAATATACTTCCTTTGAGATATAAAGATCCCTTTGTTTGATCTCAAGACCTCAATACCAAGAAAGTACTTAAGCCCGCCCAAGTCTTTCATTTCAAACTCTGTGAATAGATTCTTCCGGAGGCATGCAATTTCTTCATTATCACTTCCTGTTATTATCATGTCATCCACATATATTATCAGACATGTTATCAGTTCTCCTAGTCTTTTGAGAAAGAGAATGTGATCAGAGTTGCTCTGCCTGTATCCATACCGCTTCATTGCCACTGTAAATCTCCCAAACCATGCTTGTGGAGATTGTTTAAGCCCATATAGTGTTTTCTTGAGCCGACATACTTCATTCCTCTGAAACTTATCAGAGAAACTAGGAGGAGCTTCCATGTATACTTCCTCCTTAAGGTCTCCATGAAGGAAGGCGTTCTTTACGTCAAATTGATGAAGTGGCCAATCCTTATTTGCTTCCACAAAGAACAAGATCCTGATTGTATCTATTTTTGCCACCGGTGAGAACGTTTCTGAGTAATCAATGCCATAGGTCTGCGTATATCCTTTTGCTACCAAGCGAGCCTTGTACCTTTCTACAGTTCCATCAGCTTTATGCTTTATTGTGTAGACCCATCTGCGGCGTATTGGTCGTTTTCCTGGTGGGAGTTGACACCTCTCCCAAGTTCCATTTTTTGCTAGTGCATCCATTTCTACCTTCATTGCTTGCCATCACTCTTCCTTCTGTCGTGCCTCATGTACTGTTCTCGGGATTTCTTCTGAAAACAATGTTATGGAAAACACCTTTTCTGCATCTGAGATACTCCCCCTGACCATATTTCCCACTGGATATCTTGAGGATCGAGGCACATGTTCTGGAGAATACCATTTAGGAGGTATTCCTCTAGTACTCCTTAGAGGTAGGACATATCCTCCAGTTTCTTCGCCAATTAATTCGGGAACCACATTGTCATGATTAGCAGCAGTATCATCTAAAGCGGAAGCGACTGGAGTTTGTGATTCACTTACCTCTTATTGGACATTCACTGAGGGAGCATCACTGGTTGAAGTATCTGGTTTGGTAGTCTGTTCCATGTTTTCCAAGGCAGGCTCGGTGGTTCCACTTGTGTGCTCTATTGGGACGACATCTGACAGAATCGTGCTCTGTAACCAACGTAGTGGATCACTACTAATCTCCCCCTGACTACTCGGTTGGTGACTATAGTAATACTCAGACTCGAGAAAGTCACAGTCCCAAGTGACATAGATGTGACGGGTGACTAGGTTTTAACAGCGATACCCCTTTTGATGAATAGCATATCCCACAAAGACACATTTAATAGCACAAGGGTCAAGTTTTGAGCATTCTATTTTTGGGACGTGGACAAAGACAGAGCATCCAAAGACGCGTGGTGGTAAGGTTAAAGTGGATAGAACTGTAACCTGGGTGGCTAGGGCTTGTACGAGTGTTTTGTGGTTAAGGATTTGGGTGGGTAATCGATTGAGTAGATAGGTTGAAGTGGCCACTACTTCTGGCCAGAAAGATTTAGGAACATTTGATTTGAGCATCACAGCTCGGGTCATTTCAAGAAGGATGCGGTTCTTACGTTCTGCAACCCCATTCTGTTGAGGTGTATTTGGGTAGGTAGTTTGGTGGATCAGGCCATGTTGCTGAAAGAAATTTTTCATGGATTGGTTAACATATTCTCCCCCATTATCTGAGCGTAAAATCTGGATTTTTTTTATTGAAATGGGTTTGAATCATGTCAGCAAATTTATCATGCACCTCAGATTTATGTTTCAAAAAATAAACCCAAGTCATACGAGAATAATCATCCACAAATAACACAAAATATTGGAATTGACTATGATTGGAGTGCGGTTAGGCCCCCACACATCTGAATGTATCAATGAGAAAACAGAGTCTACGCGAGTGTTATTAGGCCTAAAAGGCACTCGATGACTTTTTTCCAAAATGCAAGTTTCGCAAGTCATATGAGTATGATTACTTTTAAATAATAAAGGAAATAAGAATCGGAGATAACTAAAGGATGGGTGACCTAGACATCGGTGCCATAGCCAGATCTGCCTATCAGTCGTCCCGTAAGCCAACATGGTAGTACCCTGGTGAGCCACCTCGTCAACATAGTAGAGGCCACCGCGCTCAGTACCATGCCCAATTATCTCCCGAGTATGAATGTCCTTCAAAGGGCAAAATTTTGGATACATTAAAACCACACAATTTAGTTCTTTGGTGACATGACTCAAAGATAACAGCTTGCACGATAATGACGGAACATAGAGGCAGTTGGACAATTTTAATTTTGGAGATATTGCCATAGATTCGGCCCCTTTGACTTCTGATAACCCCCATTGGCAATTTGAATATAGGCTTTATTGGGTACTGTTGGAACAATAATATCTGAAGGGTCGTGGGTCATAGTGTGTGTAGGACCGCAGTCAAAAATCCATTCGGTGGTTTTTTTCAAGTTTGGATTCATTGTAAAGGCTTTAGATATTTCCGGCCCAATTTGTTTAAAGTGTGGGTTGCTGGGATTTTTTCTGGTTTGGGTTGATTAGGGAAATAGGCCTTTTTGGGAGTTGGGGCTAATTTGGCTTTTTTGGGCTTTGCAAATTCTGATTGTACTTTGGACCATGAGGGTTGATGTTTTTGGGTCTGGGTTGCTGGGGTACTCACTTTTAATTTTTCAAGACTGCAGGGGTTAGATTGCTCATCACATAAATCACCTATACTCAAATCATAATCACTGAAACACCCTGGTTTAAAAAACTTAGGGTTAAAACATAAAGGGTTTGGGAGAAATTTCCAAAACTTTTTACCTCTTTGTTCTGCCTCATTAGGGTTTGTCTTCGTTCCATTAGCAATTACTGCAAAGACTTTCTGACCTCCATCGCCTCCTTCGATCTCTGCTTCATAGCTACAGCCGCTACTGTTGGCAGCCTCCGGGATGCCTATAGCGGCGGTAGTTTTGCTGCTGGTGGTGCGATTTCCAGTGGGCTATTTGTGGCTGTCCTCCCACCACTCCTGGTAACCTACGGTTTTGAAGCAATTCTTTTTAGTGTGTTTATGCATATCACAATGGGTGCAAAAAAGCTTTGATTTATCCTCCCGTGGTGTAACATCCCCTCACCAATGGGAAGGGTAAAATAGTAATTTGGAATGGGCTAAGAGCGCTTAGAATTGCTTTGACATATTCATGCATACACATGCTAGTGAATAGTGAATTTTGCACATGTAAAGATTGTACATGCATTCATGACATTTTCCGGTATTTTTGTTACTAAATATGATTGTTGTGAAAAATATGATTTGTGTGTATGAAAAATTATTTTGGAGAGGGTTATTTTGGCTTTTATGATTTTTAGTGAATTTTAGAAATTTTTCTGAAAATTTTTGGGGTAATTTCTAGACTAGGAAAAATGCCGAGTGGCAGAATAATGGATTACTGGTAGCAAAAATGACTGTCCAATAGCACTGAAAATTTAGGTACATGAATTTAGGAATTATTATTTTGAGCCATTGGAAATTTTGGAGAAAAATTGGAGTAGCAATTGAATTGTTTTT
>JANZXR010000172.1:12262563-12277172 GCA_027575705.1 Erythroxylum echinodendron
CAATTATTTTAACAGACCTGCTCCACTGACTGACTGGCTCTAGCCGAGCCGAACCTCTTTCTCAACTTTAGATCCCAAATAGATTATTTTCGTGATTTAAACCTATGCCCTTATGGTTATATATTCCTATTATCAATGCCCACTCTTATAAAATGTAAATACATTCTACTTCCTTAAATGACCTGATTCAACCAAAAGTAATACATACGAAGTTGTATAAATAACTTATAAAAATAGAAAACGTAAATGTTATTTCTTATCAAGCTTATTTAAACAACACTGTTACAAACACAACCTTTAGCGATGAAACTAAACATCACTAAACAGTAAACAATCGCAAATACTAATTTGCGATGAAAAAATATCTTTACCCAAATCATCGCTGAATCCTGGTAGCAAAACAACATCCGCGACATTTTTCCAAAGTTGTCACTAAAACTTATTTTCGTAGGTAAAAAGTATAATCGACGAGAACCATGAATGTCATATATAGTTTTGTGCGACGTTTCTGTTTCGTAGCTAAAAGTTTTCCCTGCTAAATTGTATTCATGGGTAATTATTTTGAGTGACGATTTTATTTTAGTAGCAGAATAGTTTTAGTTACTAATTGTCTGTTGTAGGGAAATGTTTTTAGAGACGTTACTACAAACGTAAGTAAAAACAATTTGTGACGATTTTATTTTAGTAGCTAATAGTTTTTTAAGATGATTTTTTTTGTAGCAAAATATTTTTAGCTACTAATTTGTTATTGTAGTAAAATGTTTTTAACGACATTCTTGTATACGTAGTTAATGACTTTTTGTTACGATTTTGTTTTAATAGCCAATATTATTTAGTGAAAAAATTTAATTTTGAATTTAAATATTATTATAATTCTTAAAACGAATTTATTTTAATTTATTTTAATTTTAAGACTTATTAAAATATTAAAATTATTTATTTTATAATTAATGTTAGTGACATAGTTTTAAAATAATAATAAATTTAAATTAAACAAACAGTAAAAATGGAATTTATATTATTAAAAAATAACTACAAGTCAAACACAAACTAAGACTCCTCATCCTCCTCACGGCTACTGACATATGCTAAGTCTAGTAATTGTTTTATCATCTTTTTAAGCTTGTTTACCTCTTTTAGTCCACGGTTTAACTTGTCTTCTATACATTGTAACTCAGTGCCTGGTTCTCTTCTTGAAGCGTTATGGCATATACTGGTCGTGACGAAAAGGTTCCAACAGGCTTAGACCTTTGATATAGCCCCATTGTGTACCAAGGACATTGCTGCAAATGTCATCGACATTAGACTGATTCCCTTCAGCCAATGATGTCTGTAACAACTCTTGCATCTTTTCCTACAATTTAAAGTAGAAAATCGAGTTAACTAAAAAATTATTACTTACTATTATGTAGAAAAATAAATTGTAATATTAATTTATTTGTACTTACATAATTACTTTGTGTCTCTTCAGATGTCCAACCTTGACCTTCCTTGTAGTATGTGTGCTTGTACAGTGTAATCTTATCATACTCTTGCCCTTGGAATTATGTTTGACTCTATAATATGAATTTAAAAAATTATAATCAATTAGGATTTATTGTATTAAAAATAGAATAATAAATTGAAAATGTTACGCTTACAAATTCTTATTGAACGACGATAAATGATCTGGAGCCAGTGTTATGAGGAGTCTCCATTTTTGCTCTGTTGGCCTTAGCTTTCTCACACTTTTCCTAAATTAAGAGAAGTAGTTATGAGATGTTTAGACATAAATAATGGAAGAAAATACAGGGAGGAAAAAAACAAACATGAACCTTCGCTGAAGCCCATCAATCACATATTTCATTTCAATTTTCTTCAGTCACTCGTTCCAAAATATGTCTCCTTGCTCTTCATCAGAATGGAAAGACTCATAATATTTATGAAGTCAATATCGATGATGCTTCACCCTTTGTTTCAACAGTGAACTAACACTGCTTGAAACCTTAGGCGTGTTGATATCAACAATATTGAGCTTCATCTGTGAAAACACATTAGATAAGTTATTATTTTAGTTAAGTAAAATTGCAATACATATAATGAAATGAATTGAAATATTACCGAAATGTAGCATTTTGCAACACGTTGTCTTCTTTTAACTGTCTAACATGCTAAAGCAAGTCAATTCATTCCTCACATTGATGCTCAACTCACTAGCCAATTTTATAGCTTAGATCTTATCCACTGGGTGCCGTTGTATAGGGTCAATCATCACTGATAACTTGGTATTCATTGCAATATTCATCTGTTGCAACTCAGCTCCTTTTATCTTACCTCTACCTCGTTTTTTGAGGCTAGTATCGGAACCTAAAAAAATATAATGATAAAAACACATTAAACATGTAATGAGAGCATAAATGTAAATATCTTTGGTTATCAATAACAGACCTGAAGATCCCTCGTGACTACTACATAATAACAGAACAATTGCTGGTTATTCTGTGGGAGAAACGTCATCTATCGTTATCATTCCCTTTCCTTACTTTCGACTAGGTGCCATTATAATGAACCTATGTAAAACATTAACAACATAAGAAAATTATCTTCATAACATTTCAAACAACAAAAACAATTTATTTACATAAATTGTCATGATCAAGATTTTGAAAATCATCAACATCTGCAATAACATAAGTGAAACATTAAAAATATGTTTATAGTCATCGTAAATTAACATAACTAAAACATCAACAACATAAGACCTATAATTTTCTTATTAACATTTGAAATAATACAAACAATGCAATTTACATTCAATCATCATGATCAAGATGAAGAAAATCATCATTATTAAGTACATTATCGTCTGACTCTTCATCACTAATATATTCCAGCAAAGTATCGTTATTGTCATTGAAGTCATCCTGAGTATAGTCTTTTTCTGTTTGTAAGATAAGATTGGGTTGGACTTCATCTAGTTGAACACTATTGGGCTCGACATCTCTCCTATTGATTGATGATATATCTGCATCTTCTACTGGAATGCCTTTGTTATTGATCTCTAATATAATATCTTGATAGACTTCATCAGCATCTTCATCCAATTCACCAATATCCCTTTCACAAAAATCAAATACACTCATTTTTTGAAACTTTTAAACAACCTTCTAATTGCTACCCAACATATTATCATTGACGTAGAAAACTTGTTTGGTTTGAGTTGCAAGGACAAAAGGATCATTATCATACCATGTCTTACCAACATTTATGCTAGTAACATGCCCGCTCACTCTCATGTCAGTTAGATCAAACCATTTGCATTTAAGTAGAACATCCTTCTTATCTTTGATGTAGTGCAACTCTATAATTTCAGATATAATACCGTAGAAGTCAATGATTTTGTCATCATGACATCCTTTAACAACAACCCCACTATTTTGACTTCTAACTCGACTATCTCGATCTTGTATGTGAGATCACACCCCACCATGCAACCTGTGCATTTCTTCCCATAAATATGAGGCCTACATGCCAAACTATATAATGTTATTGTCTCTTCTTGCACGTTACAGCTATATAACCATAATATCTGTATAAGAAATTAAAAATAAATATGGTGATGAGACATATTCTTATATTTTCAAATATGTAATTAATATGTAACTTACTTGAATTCTAAACCATTATACACACTTCTTCCTGTGTCTTTCTTTAACATTAATGATCCCTTTGTTGCGAATTGTATCTTTATGCTTTTTATTGAATAAAAACACAATAAGATCTCAAAGTTAATGAAGGAAATTGTAATTTGATTATTTGAATGAAAAGGAAAATACGTACTCTATGTATGTATCGATGTTCTTGCAATTGTTTAAAATATACCAATGGGTAATTTTGAATTCGTCTTTAGTTAACTAAACATATTTACCCGCACCAAGTGGCCTAAATTTTTGGAAAAATTTGATAACCCACCATTGTCATTAAAATCAAAGTTGTGTTCTGGTCTTTTAAATCTTGTCTCTACATCAGTTAAGTATATTGAGCAGAAAGACAAGCATTCATTTGATATATAAGCCTCTGCAATAGATCCCTCTGGTTGAGCTTTATTACATACATAATGCTTAAGAGAGTACAAAAATCTGAACATAAACTGTTATAAACTTAGGAATTGTTACAAACAAATAACATAGGAAAAAATTACTGAATTTAATATATAAACTTAGGAATTGTTACAAACAAATAAAATAGGAAAAAATTATCGAATTTAATATGAATGACCTTTCAATCAGAAACATCTATCGAAATTGAATCGGTCCACAAATTTTTGCTTCATATAGTAAGTGAATTGCTAAATGAACTATAACATCAAAAAGCGAAGAGGGAAATAATAGTTCAAGCTTACATAGAATCAATGCTATCTCTTTCTCCAATTTATCAAGGTCTTCAAATTTAAGTGTCTAGCAACATAATTGCTTAAAATACTCTCCCACTTAACCCAAAGTAATAGACACATCCTTCTGCAAGCACCTACGTATTCCAACAGGAAGTAATCGTTGCAAAAGTACATGATAATTATGACTTTTCAACCCTGACACTTTTCCCTCTTCACACAACGACCTATATTAGATGCATACCCATTAGGAAATTTGACTGATTGGAGGAACTAACAAAATGCTTCTTTCTCACTTTTTGACATGTTGTAACAAACAGGGGGAATATAGTATTAACCATCATCTCTTCTTCTCAAATGAAAATCTTTTCTAATATTCATGTCTTCCAAGTCTAATTTAACCTTAATAGTGTCTTTGGATTTCCAATCAATTCCCATAACAGTACCTAAAATGGCCTTACAAATGCTTTTCTTAATATACATGACATCAAGATTGTGCCTCAATAGTAATTCTTCCAATATGGCAAGCTAAAAAATATGCTTTTTTTAGTCCAATTCAGTTCAATATCATTTCTCTTATGCTTTTTATTACTTAGGTGTCTACCAGGTGTAATGTCACCCAAATGTGACAGCTGGTAAATAATGTCATCACTCAAAAATTGCATTGGAGCTTTACCCAACTCAATTGTGCCATTAAACTGTTTACTTCTTCGTCATCTATGCCCATGTTCCAAATAATGACGATGACCTATATAACATATTTTACTTTGTATCCTTGTTAAATATGTTTGATGATTACAGATAGGACAAGCCATATACCCTTTATTGCTCCTCGACAAATTCCCATAAGCTAAGAAATCATTTATGGTATATAAAATAGCAACATGCATTATAAATGTGTTGCCTTCAACAACATCAAAAATTTTGTAATCCATATTCACATAGATCGTTTAGGTCATCAATTAATGGTTGCAAGTAAATATCGATATCCTTACTAGGAGAAGTAGGTCCTGGAATAAGCAAAGACAACAAAATAAAAGGCTCCTTCATACACTTCCATAGAGGTCAATTATATAGGAGTAGAATCACCGACCATATGCTATATGAATTATACATATTACCAAAACAAGTAAATCCATCTGAGTCCAATCCAAGTCGAACATTACGATAATCTTGTCCAAACCATAGGAACTTTCTATCAAGCTCTTTCCATGCCATTGAGTCTGTTGGATGACGCATAATGTTATCATCAATGCGTTTCTCTTTATGCCACCTCATATCTATGATTGCTTTTGTTGACATAAACAACTTCTGTAATCATGGTTTAATAGGAAAGTATCAAAGGATTTTCATCGGTATCTTTTTCCCTCTCTCATCATCCACCCGTAACCTTAATGTTCCACAAATAGGACACTGTTGAAGTTCTTTACTTTCCTTCCAATAAAGAACACAGTCATACTTACAACCATGAATAAAAATATATCTCAATCCAAAGCCCCTTAATAGTTTCTTCGTATCATAGTAAGATTTCGGTAACTTGTGTCCTATAAGTAATGGATCATTTAGTAAATCACTTAACATGTCAAAGGACTTATTACTCCATTTATTATACTCTTGCAAATTCAACAATTTCACAACAAATGAGAGTTGAGAAAAATTAGAGCACCCTGGATATAATTGTTCTTGAGAAATTTTTAATAACTTCCCAAAATTATCTTCTGTCATACTACCAATTATATTAGGCATTCCTGTTCCATTCATAGTCTCTATATAATTCTGACAACTGCCTAACATCTCATTATCCTATCATCACCATCATCATTTACGTCACAATCATCAACATTATTATTATAACTGTCATCATAAGATGTACTGGCACTTTTACTACAACTTGCTTCCTTACATTCACCATGATAAAGCCATGGATTATAGAATTTGTCTATGACTCGGATAAGCAAGTGATTATATACCACATCTTGACTTTGGAAGTCCACATTTAACCAATCAATGCATGGACAAAGAATACTACATTCCTCACCCATTTGATCTTTTACAAATTGCATAAAATTTTTAACTCCTTTTACGTATTTAGTTGACCATTTTCGATGAGACATCCAACTCTTATCCTTTTAGCTATACAATACAAGAAGATAATAGAGCTATGAAATGCATTTCTCATTTTATATTAGGTTTAAAAAACCTATATTTAATATTACATGTAGTCAAAAACGTTGTATCAGTTCATATGCACCAATTAATTAAACAATATAAAACAAAATGAAACGACAATCGATATATAAAATAATGAAGGTTACTACTAATTCGCATACCTGAAGATGTATAATTATATACAATTAACTTGATTGTGTTGTTGGAATAGAGTAGGACACTCTGATGCAAATTTACAAAGATAGAAAGAAGAAAGGGATTAGTTTAACACATTTTAATAGCTTGTTTCCTCTTTTTATAAAAACCACAACAAAAAATAAGAAACAAATAGAAACAAATAAGCCCTTAGTTTATGCATTCTTACCTTTCATTTTGCAATATATATAATTAGTTCTCATGAAAAGTTGTAAATTTTGGCAATTTTTATTATATTTCATTTAAGTAAAGATTGTTTTATAAATGAATTTTAATATTAAGAACTGGCTTACAAATTTCATCATTTTATACATTTATTTGAATTTTTTAAGAAAATCTTAAGGTTGGTGTTGTATTTTAAAGAGCTGCAAATTACTATAAATATGAATAAGCTTAGCAATGCTTTGCTAACTTGTGGAAATAATAATAAGAATATAAGAAAATTTTTAACAAAGTTCATATAATTAGTATGTCTACATTCTTTAGAGCTAAGAGAGACTTATTTCACTAAAATTGAACAATCACTTAACGAAGATTACATATTTTCACTCTTGTATAAAGAGGTTAACAATAAGTATATTGATATGTAAACTTTAGATAATATAGTTCTATGAAATCTGACCATTACTAAACCCAACATAATTTAAATATGAATTTAATAAGTTTTAGAATCATTTTAGAGTTTAAAATATAATAAAAGACATTCTTCTAAATAAGGTTCATTCGCATCTCATGCCACATATCTCACTACTTATTTGTGCACAAACATATATTCTAACACATACACGCCTTAATTTGTGTCCTTCTTTAGTAACGACCTTCATCATACTAACAAACTTGCATTTTAGCCCTCCAAAAACGTGTGTTGGATATGCTCACGCCAAAACTTCTAAGAAACATTTAATACTCTTCCATACCATATTTTATTCACTGCTTAAGATAGGTTCTTATTAACACCATAATTGGATTCACATATCATATTCTTTGTCAATTCATCAATAAATTAAGTAACACCACCAATGCTTATTCCAAAGGGACTATAAAAATATTCAACACCAATACATTATCTAACTCATTAATTCATGCATCAATACTAATAAAAACATTAAATACACTAATTAAGCTAGTCAAGCATGCACCAATACCAATTTCCAAACATACATGTCAATATTTTTTATATACTTGTAAAAAATACAATCAAAATTAATCTATGGAAAAAACCCCCAATCCAAGCTACTACACTTAATCAATATGGACTTTGGTATCTCTCAATATACATAGTGACCCATACATATGATTCATAGTGGAGCATAAAAATGTCCAACACTTGTATACTTGTCAAACTCCTCATACCATAAACCTTTCTCATGTATGTTCAGAACAAATTAAAGAACAGAAAATATAGACTGGAGAAGGAAGCACTGAAATCATACCTTTGGAACTTCTTCAAATTACAGAAATTTCTTCAAAATTTTCTTCTCACTTGTATAACACTGCCAACAACAGGCAACTCAAAGTGATCATAGAGAATAAACAAGAATTGCATACACATACAATGATAGAAGAAGGTTAGAGATGGGAAGTAAGATTTACTGGTGTTTCAACACCATTTGAAATTGGATAAACTAAGTTGGATCAAAATAGAGCAACAACATTCCAACAAGACAGTCATTAAACACCTTGAAACATAACATCCATGAAACTTCAACCATTCATTGTGTTTGTTCACTTTCTTCAACATAATAGACACAATCAAACTCCCACCCAACAATTATACATGTCAATCCATTCAAACAAACCCATAACTTATCCTACGTTTGCTATTAACAAACACAATATGAAACACAAACCTATAATAAAAGTTTGTAATACTTACCAGGTTCGGTTCAGCTCTAGGGAGACGCTAGATGACAATTGAAGATAAGAAGAGAATGTTTTACATGATTGAGGGACGAAAATAGAAAAAAATAAACGAGAGAGAGGAGGAAGAAAGTTCAAAGGCAGGCTGGTGGGAAGAAGCTCAGGTTCAATTTTCTCTTATGTGAGACAACATCATTTGTTCTGAAACAAACAACGATGTCCACTAAAATTGTTTTTACCGTTGAAACATTTTACAACAAAAGCGTAATCATCGTGCATTGCCCATATTTAGCGACTTTATTTGATAAACGTCGTCAATACATTCGAAAAAACATGAAAAATGACGTATTTATATTATTCTGATCCTGTACATTTCACGACAAACCTATATTTCATCGCAAAATGTTATACTTTTACTATGAAAACTAGGTAGCATCGCAACATGTACAACATTTTGCTACCAAACTGATAAATCGTCACCTAATATGGGAATTTTGCTACCAATTATGTAAAACGTCGCAAAAATAGAACCATTTTCCTTACATATTTATTTTTCTTAATTAATTAACATATATGAGTTTTTCCTATTACCAATAACAAAATAAAAAATTAATTTTCTTGCTTATATACGCAATTGTTCTTCATTTGCTTATTTTTTGAGAATGAGCAATCTTTAAATATAATTTGTTAGAAATAGTTTTATAATTATACTACAATGTCTTGTAACATTATTATTATTTATTTTTCTAAATTACAAAAAGTAAAATGTTTAATTTTTTAAAATATGTTTTTTGAAATTATAATAATGAAAATGTATAATTTTGTGAAACTTGTAAGTCAAGTTTAATTATTTGAACGGTCAACAAATTAATTTCTAAATAGTTTTCAAATGAATAATTTAATTTATATTCCAAATTATGTTTTATTTGGAATAGGAAAATAAATATATTAAAAATTATTAATGAACCCACGGGCTTTAGCGACGAACCATATATTAGTCTCTACATCTGAAAATTGTCAACTAAATACAATAAATCGTAGCAAATTAATTAATACTACTTCCAAACAACTACAGCAAACAATAAACGACATTGTTTACCTAAAGTAGAATCGACGTCATTTTGTATAAGGATTTCAAAGACAAAAATATAAAAGCCTACTCCATTCTCGCTCAAGCCGTCTACTCAAATCCAAAAACCTCTTATAGATAACTTTTTTGTGTCTGCTCATCACCGTTAAAGACCGATTATTAACTGAATCGGTATTGTTCTTTTGTTCTATTGTGAGTTATTGTGATTATTTTTTTATTTTTTGTTCTATTGTGATTATTCATTTAAACCCTTTAGGAGTTTATTATGTTAGTTTAATTATGCATTTGATGTATGAGTTGTGTTTATGGTTGTGTTTTAAAGATGATTTACTGTCTTTCTTTATTATTTGTTTATGTTCGTCTTCCCACCGACGTTTAATGCTTACTCTCATCAAAGCTTTGTTTCTACATTGATGAAATTGTTTCAAGAGTAGGGATGGCAGTGGGTTTTCAACCCGGTTAATATCTGTACCACCTGATGGATATCCGAAAACCTGAACAATTCAATAGATTTGGATATGGGTAGTAAATTGTAAAAACCAATGGATTTTAAATGGATAATGAATTGAGTCGTAAAAAATGGATATGGATATAGGTTGGATAATACCCGAACTGAACCCTATCCATTGCCATCCCTATTCATGATTATTTTACTTTTATTCATTTCTAGTAATAGTAATATAGAGACATATAGATAATACTATATTTCTGTACATCAAGAACATAGTCATGTCTATTCTACTTTAAATTCCAAATTTAACATATGATACAAATTACATAATAAAGTTTTGAAATTTTAGTAAAGGTAATTTTCATATCATTAGGAACATTGAAGATGTATAAGTGCAAAACTGGACTAGTTTCACTTGTCATCATTTTATTCTAAATTGACTTTTGCAAAATATACCTTTGAACATTATTAATCAAAGAATGTTGACATGGGGACTAGTTCTGGATGGCCCTAATTCATTCTGTTGGGAGGAATGTGGCAAAATTATCCCTACTGAAAAAACCACAATGAAGAAAAAATCTCCACTTTATACACTAATCATCATTTGCCTTCCATGGCTGATCTTCTGCTTCAAGGTGCTTAGTATCATCCGAACAACATCACTTTCCTTATTATTTACATCTCATTTCCTTTTATAAAGCTATTATATATATTCATATTTAATGGTTTATACTACATGTTGTTTTAAGCTTCCTTGAGTCTTGAAAATGACATATATGGCCATGGAGGCGGGAGCGATGCCACAATAGTCCGTAAAGGATTAGGGAAATCGATTATTTTGGAAAATTAGTCCATTCTAAATACTTCGTCTGCCCATGCACTTATGTATGTCACTCCAATTTTAGTTCATTTAACGATTTACTAATATGACAATATCTAACTTCTATAATGAATGTATTTTAGGTACTAAATCTGGCCACTTTTTCACTGCATCCTTAATAAGTTTAGCTATAGTAAAAAAGTTATTGCAAGAGGGTGTCAAAAACCCTACACTTGAGGGAACAACTATTACTATTCCAATTAGTGCGTTCAAACATACAAGTACCCTTCTTGGGAATACAGACATCGGGGACTGATTTACCTTTACCGACTCTCATGTTACTTGGAATCCAAATAAATAATTATATCATTTTCATTTAGCAAGTTAATAAACTGAAGTCAGCTTTAAAGTTTATTTATTGTTGTATCTATAATAATTTGTCAAACAAGATATGTACTACTTAGGGGTCAAGTTGCATACTATTAAATGTGGACTATTATTGTTTTGGTTCTATGAGTGCATAAATTGGGTAACTTCTAATTCAAAGTTCGTACTACTCCATATATCATATTATTATATTGATAAAATTATTTAAAATTTTTATAACTAATTTTTGCAATGTTAGTAAATAATAATGATTAATTAATACCACTGTTTAACATTTAAAATAATGTTGTAAATTCTTTTTGAATAATAAGTTGTAAACATTCAAAACAAATCCCCATTAAAATATATCTTAATTATGATAGATTATAAAAATGTTAATTTAATAATTTTGAAAAATGTCAACCATTTGGAGACGATTTCAAGAAATCGTCACCAAATGTATACATTCAGCAACAATTTTTACAATTCGTCACTAAATGTGCACCATTTAGTGACGATTTTTAAAAATAGTCGCTGACTGCTTGACATTTAGTGACAATGATAAATAGTGACAATGATAAATAATTGTCACTTATTGTTTAACCTTTTACGACCAAATCAAAAAATTTTCACAAAATATTGACCTTTTGGTGACGTTTCAGAATATTGTCGTCAAATATGGAACCTTTGGTGATGATTTTTTGGATTCGTCACTAAATGTATGATAAGTTATGATGACGCTTTCTAAAATCTTTGCCCTAAGAGTATTTAGCGATGAATAGCTGAAATCGTCACCCATTGTGCATCATTTAGTGACGATTTTTCTTAATCGTCACTAAATATTCAGCATTTGGTGACGATTTTTCTATAGGTTGCCAAAGGTTTTCTCTTTTGTGACACTTTTTGTTTTTATTGCTAAATGGTTAATTTTAATGACAAAATATTTTAATCGTCATAATATGTTATCCTTTTGCAATGAATTTGACTTTGTCGCAAAATAAATCGTCACGAAAGTGTATGTCTGTTGTAGTGCATATATTTTTTTAAAAAATATTTAAGCAAATATCTTGTAATATGAAGGAAATTATATTTTGGTGAAATTATTATGCACAGAATTCTATGAAATCAATTCCAATCTCAATTACTCCATCACACACCAGTAACTTGTTTATAATTAGTTTTTCATCTTTCTTGCTTCTGCCATCCAATTTCGTCAACCAAGCTTAGGTTTTAAGATTCGCTATTCCTTAAGCTTAAACAATTCTTCAGATTATTGTTCTCGCTTGTTGGGCTTCTTCTATTACTTTAGGTATAGAGAAAAGTGACTTTCAATATCTGAGGCCTCACAAGATACTGTCATAGCACTGGCAATTTCATCACAACATGCATATGCTCTTCTGGCATATTTTTCAGTTCTTTTATAATGAACAAGTGTAACAAATTTATATTCATTCCCTTTTTCTTTTCCACTGCCATTTGGGCTACAGGTAATTTGTCTGAAATATAAAGGTACAATTTATCTCTGCTTCAAAGCGTTTCCGTGTATCCAAGTTGCTTTTATCAATTCCTCAAAGTGACAAATCAAAACAGACACTACAAAAAATACTACATTTAGCTATGTTTTCTTTTACGACTTCTAAAAAATAGTCGTCAAAATTTACCATATTGCGATGATTTTAAAAAATCCTCATTAAAATTAAGTCTTTAGTGACTAAACTAAAAAGCGTCATAAAAGGAACAACATTTTGCGACGAATGATAGAAATCGTCGCTAAATGGTGAACATTTAGTGACAATTAGATAAAAATCGTCACAAAATGATCCGCAATAGATGACAATTTCAAATATTCGTCACTAAATTAACTTATGGTGATGCTTTTCAGAAATCTTAACCATAATTTGTGAAACATTTGGTGACCAATCCTGTTAATCATCACCAAAGCGTTCACAATTGGCGATGATTATACCAATTCGTCAGTAAAAAGATGTTTTGTTTTTTACTATGTTTTTGACATTGTCGCTAAAAGTGACCATTTGGTGATGATATTGTGAAGCGTGACCAAAAGATCAAGATTTGGTGACGAATTTTTGGAATCGTCACCAAATGTTACACATCCAGTGAAAATCGTCACTTAATGGTCCACATTCAGTGATGATTTTTGGATATCGTCACCAAAGGGTTGACAATTTCTAAAATTATTAAGCTAACATTTTTATAATCTAGCATAGTTAAGATATGCTTTATTAGATATTTATTTTGAATGTTTACAACGTATTATTAAAAAAAAACACAACATAATTTTAAGTGTTAAACGATAGTATTAATTAATCATTAATATTTACTAACATTACAAAACTTAGTTATAAAAAATTTAAATAATTGTATCAATATAAGAATATGATATATGGAGCAGTACGAACTTTAAATTAGAAGTTTAACAATTCATACAGTCATAGAACCAGAGTAATAATAGTCCATACTCAATGAGAACCGGCAAAGGTAAATGAGTCCCTAATGTCTAGATTTCTGAAAAGGGTCCTTGCACGTTTGAAGGCACCAATTGAAATAGTAATAGTTCTTCCCTCAGGTGTAGGGTTTTTCACACCCTCTTGTAATAGCTTTTCCGCTATAACTAAACTTGTAGAGATACAGTGAATGAGTTACTAGATTAGTAGGAAAGACAAGTTCTCTAAATGAACTACCAATATGAAACGATTTACTTAAAACACAATCAGTATAGAACTTCGATATTGTCAGATTAGTAAATCGTTAAACGAACCAAAATTAGAGTGACATATATACATGAATGAGCAGACAAAGTCTATGGAACTAACGTATTTTCCAAAACAACCAATTTCTCTAATCCTTTATAGACCGTTGTGACATCGCTCTCACCTCTATGGTCATACATGTCATCTTCGAGATTCAAGGAAGCTTAAAATAACATGTAGTATATACCATCAAATGTGAATATTTATAATAGCTTCATAAAAGGAAATAAGATATACATAATAAGGAAAGTGACATTATTCGGATGGTACTAAATACCTTAAAGTAGAAGATCGGCCATGGAAGTCAAATGATTGTTAGTGTATGAAGGGGAGATTTTTTCTGCATTGTTTATTTCTTCAGTAGGGATAATTTTGTCACATTTCTCCCAACGGAATGAATTAATTGTTGGATCGCGTATGGTCCAATTATTCACAATACGGTGCGGAAAAGACCATAACACAACATAATCTATAACCGAAAACATACAAGATGCGCAAAATACCTTTTCTTTTGACAC
>JANZXR010000172.1:12277272-12297364 GCA_027575705.1 Erythroxylum echinodendron
GGAATGACTTACGGGCGTCCCTGTGCGTACCCTACGGTAAGGGGGTGCTATACGTGGTGATGATCTCCACTGTTTTCTAGTGCATTATGAATGGGCACGTCCCTTTGTCATTTGGTTTGCTGGTTCTAATTTGGGATTTTCCCTTGGTGTTCGTGCGATTAACCCTGCACCAATCCCTGATGATGAAGAATCCCCGTCACCACTGGTTGCCGACTTGATGATTTGAAGCCTGGCGGCCTCTCTCCTCACGGTGGCATAGGCGGATTCCACTGAGGGGAGAGGATTTTCCTTCAAAATGTCTCTGCGAATGGCATCAAACTTCCTATCAATCCTAGCGAGAAATTGAAAGAGTGTGTGTTCCTGTATGATTATATTGTAGATTGTAATGTCCACAGCGCAACCCATTGGGTTTGGTTGCCTGTGATCAATGCTACGCCATAAGCCTTGCATAGTGTTCCAGAACTGCTCCAATGTATTGCCACCTTGTTGCTGTTTATTAGCCTACATATGCAGATCAAATATCTGCAAAGCGTCTACTCCAGTTCCATATGTAATGGCCAGCCCGTCCTATAATTCCTTCGCTGAAGGATATTCTGCCACATTGTTTACCAAGTTTGGTTCTATATTTTGAATGATCCAAGAGAAGACATTAAGGTCAGATTGCTCCCATCTCAAGAATCTTGGATCATTTCTTGGTGGTGCAGGTGGTTCTCCAGTGATGTGTTGCGTTCTGCCTCTACCCCTAATGGCAACTCTCATCAGACGTCCCCATAATGGGTAGTTGTCTCCGTCCAGTTTAAGCTCAATTGTCAAGTTGTCAGAATTGGATTGGCTTGGTTGATTACTGAGACTGTTTCTCAGCAAGTTTGCAATTTGGATTGTTATATCATCAGGAGCTGTTTGGTTTGTAGGACCTGTTTGATTGTTTTGGTTGGTTTGATTACTGGAAGAGCCCTCTGATATTGTTTCTGGTTTGCAGGCTTCGAGGGAGGTGGTTTGGAAAGAAAACAGTGTATGGCTTCAAATATGGTAGATGATGAGCAATTGAACAGTAGGTCCAAGACCATAACTCTGCTCTGATACCATCTTACGATGGTAATAGTCTGAAAAAGCTGGAAATCATTTTCGTTTTTTTATTGATTCATCACTGTTTATAGTCACGACTCTTATAGTATTACATCTCCTCTAAATATGGTAATAATCGTACAATAATTACATTTAATTCTGGAAATATTCTCTCCTCATTTAACTCCTAATTTGCAGTGATTTGGATTGATTGTGGAAGCTTCTAACAAACCTGATAAGCCCTAATAGAACAAGTGATTAATTATTGAGGTACATAATTCTTTATCCATGATGTAAGGGGGTTCTAGAATAAGTAGAATGCAAAATTCTAAGTTATTAAGATGCTAAAATATGTTTAAATAAATGTTTGAACGAAAGAAAAGATTTGATTTAATTAAGCAAAATAAAAGTACAAGCTTCAAAGAAAATTTGAGATAATGAATACATAATGTAAAGAAAATTGAAATAGTAAGGTTCTTTCAAAGTAATCAGATTGTTTTTTTTGTATCTGTTTGAGATTGTGTTGTGTGATTGTCCTTAGTGTTGTAATATTGTTCACTTAGCCTCAACTGTGTCAAGCAATTTTGTTTTAATTGCTCATCTTCTAACCCACTTCTCACGTTCTACCTACCTACTTACCACTATTCTCCCAACTTTAGGCTTAAGTTGTTTTCTTTTAACTACTTAACTCCCAACCTATTTTCCACTTTGGCTAGATCTTAACTAACTCCATCCATGCATTATTATTTTTAAAGGATATGTCAATTATGTATTAGTTGTTTGGACTTAGCCAAATAACTTTCAAGACTTCTAGTATTTGAGCCTTTTTCATTTTTAGGTTAAATGGATTGAATTCCTTTTATGCTATCAACAATTGCCCCCTTATATATGTTTGCTTGAGAAAACCAAACATATGGTATTTAATACCTTCTAGACTTTTGAGGCTATCAATCTTTTTAAAAGCAGACTCCAAATCTTCCAACTGAGCTTCATCCTTTACTAATAATTCTTCCTCCTCAAGAACTAACTTGGTATTCTCACACCCTTTCAGCTCTTCAAAATTTTCCATGATTTTCTACATTTAGACTTGACTTTTGTAGTTACTATAGCTTCTCTTTATGAAAGTCTATTCATCAGGTTTCTGTTGACATTTAAAAAAAACTGTTAATAAAATTTGGTAGCATTCATAGCTGTAATCGTTGGGGATAGATCTTCATCTATCAACATGGTTTGATTGGCTTCAACAAACAACAAAATACTTTTTTTGATTCGATATTGGATAACATTCTTAAATCTCCAATTTGAATGTATTGGGTGACTCTATGTATTGTGGTACTTGCAGTAGTTCCTCCTTTTGATTTCTTCCTTTGTGAAAATTTTGCTCTCAGAGACTAAAGTAATGAACTTGTCTTACAACCACAAGTCAAAGATTTCATCTATTTTGGAGGTATTAAAATTTATTGAATATGATTAGTTGACGCTTGTATCTTTCTTTTGACTTCATGAGATTTTTACAGTAAAGAGGGGTAGATACAGGTTTAAGGGTATTAACTTTGATCACTGTTGTATCATATAAATTTTTTTCTATAAAATAAGTATCAACTAAATATTTTATGGTGTCTTTCTTTCCTAAGAAGTTCTTCGTATTCAAATACCTTTCCTAACAATTTCTAAAAATAATAAGAATTTATACTTTTGAATTTTTTTTTTTGTAATTCAATATGAAGACCCCTTTGAGCTAACTTAACATAATCAATCTTTTTAACTGCAATCTGACATTGGCTTCTCATCTTTTTGAATTGAGTGATGAACATGTCAGCATTCTCACCACTTTCCTGAGTAGCTTTGAAAAGTTCAACTATACTAATGTTAGGTTCATTCCAAAAAAACTAAGTATCAACTAGCCTCTCCATTTTAACCCAGAAAAGAATATGATTCTTAGGCAACAAAGTGTAACAAGAGAAAATTATGCTATTAACTAATTTGAGAATAACTTAAGCTTGAAATTATTGTTCTTATAATAAGCTAATTCTCTACACTGAATAGTGAATATAACAATATGCTCTATAGTTGATTGGCCATCTTCACCAAAAAATAAATTAAATTTAAGAATTTTATAGACATTGGGATAAGAATTCTCATAGTCACTATGTTCCAAATAATGGTTATAAAATTTTAGACAGCCAAGCTACCTTAAACCAAGCCTTTACTATTCTCGAACGACTTCTTTAATAACTTCCATATTAACTTGTATTCTTATTTCCTAAGAAGCAATAAAAGGATTATGGTTTATAGCCATATTGTTACCCCTTAAATCATATTATGGTCCATTGGACTTAGCTTTCAAATTAAAATCTTGTTTGCCAAGAGTCTAGGGCCTAATTGCCTATCAGACATTTTTAGAATTAATATGCACAAGTGCAGTAACAATGTCCTCTCTTTTATGAGGAGGAAAGTATATTTCATATATAGAAGAAACAACTAGAAGGTGATTGCATTTGTCAACTTCCGTTGTATTTAGATCAAGATACCTTTTGAAGCTTTGCTTTGCTAAATGAGGAGAATTTGGCCTAACAATCTGTACCAAAGTGACATAAAGTTTGTTCATATTTTTGTTAATATCATGATGATCTTAGTGGAGAGGCTAAATTGGACTTCAATTATAGAATTTTGTTTGTAAGAACAACATCATTTCATTGCATCAATTTTGGATTCTAGCTAATAGGAGAGTTAGCTAAAGGTGAGATTACCTTATTAAGATTCTCAATCATTTAGGATACAAAACCTTCATTCTTTACTATTGTAAAGGCTTCTTCCTTTAAGGTTAAGGGCATATCAAATTTCTTTTCCATTTTTTGCATGTGATATCATATTGATAAGTTTGAATTGCATCATGTTTTAGGGATTAGTTTGGTATGTATTTAACTGTTAACTTAATTGTTTAGTACGTGTTTATGTTAGAATTGTGTTAGTTTGTTAATTAATTGTGTTTAAGTGTTTTATGTAGTCAAGTCTTTGGGCTTAATTATTATGTCTTTGACGTACCTTGATGTTTTTGTTAGTATTTCAGGGTTATCATCGAAGAATGGAAAAGTTTCAAAGACACTCAGGCCAAAACAACAGCACACGATCGTGGCACAATAGGCCACAATCATGACAGAAGCACTGGATTCAGCCTACGATCGTAGCCCATATGCCACGATCGTGATAGAAGCCCAAGACACGACCCCGATCGTGGCTTGATTGCTATGATCGTGATAGAAGGCTCAGATCTTGCCCACGATCGTGGTTTATAGGGACACGGTCTTGGGTCTTGGTCTGCATCGGGCAAACACGTAGACACTCAGAAAAGTAAAGTTTCAAGAGAGTTTTTAGGCCTTTCAGACCCCAAAAAACCTTAGGGCTTCCTAGAATACAAAAGGTATATAAAAAATAAGATGAAGGAGATGAAGGAGCTTTTGCATCAACCACTTTCAGAGAAACCCTGGAGAGAGTTCATCGAGAGATTAAGAAAGAGAAGAAGGAAGAGAGACGTGGAGAAGAAGCCGACATGAAGTACTTCCCAGAATGGGAGGTTTCCTGACATTTCTACCTCCATCATCCATTCAGATCTTGTATCTGGTGTATTTTTAATTTCATTAATGTATATAATTGGAATAACCATTGATGATAGGATTGTGTGGATGTTGAGGGTGTCTAAACTCACCTTCGGGTTGTTTTTATCTTTGATTTAATAAAAATCTGATTGTTTTATGTTATATTGTGATTGACTTATGAGATTGCATAATTCGGCAATAGATTGAGAGGGTGAATTGAATGAAAACTAATTAAATTGGACTAACGAGAGTTAGGTGATTTAATATGAATGAGAAATTAATCAAATCGGTAATTGTGTGAAGAGAGATCTCATATAGGTTCCTGATAGTTTATTGGAAAACTTCAAATCTAATTAGGATTTGGATAGATTGTTAATTCAGAAATTGAAAATTTCCATAATCTGATTAGGGTTTATAATTTAGGGTTAATAATTATAACTTGAGAGAGAGTAATCAACCCTAAGATCGTCTAGGACCAATGATCAAATAATTCATAATTATTAGGTTAGTGTTAAAGATAGGTAAAATTTCCCTTTCTCTCAATTGGTAGTTCTTTAGGTCAATTCTTGAATGTATGCATTGCAATTGCTAATTTGTTAATATTTTGTGATTGATTCTTGAATTAAATTACTTGATTGAATTGGATTCTTGTTTTAGTTTCGCTACATTTTGAATATTATGCATTGTTTTGTCCTTAGATTTTAGGATGAGATTAACCCTCCTCGTGGGATCGACACCTTAAGTACTACGTGAATAACCCGTCGCTTGTAAATTATCGAGGTTAAATATTAAAACTTACATATATCAAAAAATCGCGATCAAGTTTTTGACACCGTTATCGTGAAGGCAATTAGTTTAGTTCTATAGTTTAAGGCATTTAGTTAGTTTTTAATTTTTTGTTTTCGTTCTTTCTTTTCTACTTCTAAAATCGTGCTCTTACAAGAACACAAGAGTCACGAGAGGTTCGAGTCGCGTAGTTGAAACCTTAGATTTTAGACATCACTTTACTAGAGCAAACTATTAGGAAAGCTCAACGTGAAGAAAAAGAAGAAATCGTAAAATCAACAATGGCTGAGAAATTTCAGCAAAATTTGGACCACTGAGCAAACTAAGGATGTCAATAACAGACCCTTATGGACTTCATGAGACCAGGGTTCAATGTGGCTAACTAAGGAGTAACTAGGCCACCCGTACAAGCAGTATCATTTGAAATCAAACTAGCCCTCCTAAATACACTTCAACAGAATGTACAGTTTTATGGACTAACGAATCAAGATCCCAATGCATATATAGTGAACTTCTTTGAAATCTATGATAGAGAAAAGGCTTGGTATCATTCCTTTAACCCAGTCAATGTTATGACATGGGATCCGCTAATTCGCGCTTTCTTAGACAAATATTTTCCCTTGACTAAGATCGCTAAGATCATCAAGGAAATTACCAACTTCCAATAAAATGATAAGGAATCGATCTACGAAGCATGGGAAAGATACAAGGATTTGTAACATAAGTGCCCATTTCACAACTTACCTAAGGAATTCTTGTTGCAAACATTCTATAATGGATTAACCCCATATATAAGAGGCACGATTGACACAGCTTTAGGAGGATCACTAATGAGAAAGACGATTGATGAAGCGAAAGAGCTAATAAAGGAGATAGCGAGTAATAGCTACTTATGGACGAACGAGTGGAGTAGACAAACTACTACATTTCATGAATAAAAAGGAATTGTAGTTGTTCAAATGATGGAAATGTAAGCTAAAATTGATAACTTGATGCGACATCTCAACAATATGAAGGCTTTATCCTCAGCTCTAGTGAAAGCCATGTAACTCAAGTGTGAACTCCGTGGACAAATGCATCATGATACAGTGGACTGTTACTTGATGAAAGAAAGTGATCCAGAGCAAGTGAATTATATGGGAGCGCAATATGGAAGAGGAGGGGGAAACAATCCCTACTCCAACACCTATAACCCTGGGTAGAAGAATCACCCTAACTTCTCTTGGATAAATAATGTTGGAGGATAGTTCAGACCTAAAGGACAATCAGGCTTTCAACAAGATAAACCAAGCTCAGTGGAATTTAAGTTGGATAAGATTTTAGATAAAATTGGAGGCATGGAGGATGCACACAGGAGGCTTGAAAGCAAATTTGAGTAAGTCACCAAGAACCACGCCTCTTCAATACATAATCTAGAAGTCCAAGTAGGTTAACTAGCAGAGGCAATAGCTACTCAGTATGCAGGAACCTTTTCAGGCAATATCAAGTCTAACATAAAGGAACGGATCATGGCCATCACTCAGATGTAGGAAAAGGAACCTGAAAATGTGAAGGAAGACGGAGATAAAGGAAAAGGGGAAGTAATTATGAAATTACTTTCAAGTGAACTCGTAATTGAGTCAATCAAGGAATCTCAATCTGAAATTCCATACCTATTCTGGCTCAACGGAAGTCAATTTCAAGTAAGGCAATGAGGAATTTTAAGGAGGTTAAATTAAAAAAGGTTAAAGACATAATGGAACAACTACAAACGAGGCTCACACTAAAGGAATCAGTCAAGAAGAAGGTTAAGGAGCACATAGCAGAAGAAAACCCTAACATAGCATAGAAGAAAAAGGACCCAAATATTTTTACATTCTTTGCAGTATCAATGAAGTCAACATAGATAGGGCATTTTTGGATTTTGAAGCGAGTATCAATATGATGTCTTATATCTTTAATCAGAAGTTGGAGTTAGGAGAGTTAAAACCCACAAAGATGTTAGTAAAAACAACTGACATAATAGTTCATCAACCGAAGGGGATTATTAAGGACATGCAAGTACAAATTGATAAATTTACCTTTCTCACAGACTTCTATATATTAGATATTGGAAAAGTTATAAAAACCCCTATAGTCCTTGGATAACCATTCCTAGTCACTGCTCGCTCATTAATTGAAGTTGATGGGGTAAACTAAATCTGAGGGTAGGAAATAACCTTCAAGTGTCAAATAAAGACAACAATTCTCCTTTACCTCCAACTAATATCAAGGAAATTGAACCTCAAGGACAATGGGAAGATATTGAGAATCTTGATAATGCATTCAGAAAGAAACAATTGCATAGAAGAAGGTGAAGGAGTGAGAATCACAAGGAAGGTGGACTCCGTAACATGGTAGCTTACGTGCAAATTGTGATATCAGTGAATGCACCAACATTGCATCGTTCTTTTGAAATACCGTAAGTAAAAAAAAAAAAGAACGTTGAGCTACCGATGTTAAAAGAAGTGCTGCATGGGAGGCAATCCATGGATTTTTTTTTGGAATTAGGCAACCCATGGAATTTTATTTCCTTTGATTTTTTAAGAAAGTTTGAATTCTATAGTTAGGATTATTTCGCTTCCAAATAAAATCTTTGATGATCGATGAAGTACACAAAGAGAGGTGAAAGGGTCACAAAGAGTTAAGAAGTGACTTCGGAAAGTGAAGAAGAACAAGAGGAAAAAATAGTGGAACCGTGTCCTCAAGTAGGGTAAAAAAAAAGGGACACGTGATTGTCATTATCAAAATTGACCATTTTACCCTCCAATCACCTATATATTCAGTTATAACTTCATTTTTTCACTCACTTTCATTTTTACTTTATCTCTCTAAATTTGAAACCTCAAAACACTTTCATTTTTCTCTACCCAAATTTTAAACTTCCATTTTCTTCCAACTTCTACCGACTCGCAAGCCATTATGTCGCGCATCAAGTAAATAGTAAGGCGCGATCAAAAAGTGGGGCAAAACCAAGTCTCGGGATGAGGGAAAAGAAACAAGGGGTCGATTACTGAGCACCTTTCCTGATCTTCTCAGATGAGGAAGGTACCCGTTTCCATTCTCTTCACAATAAACAAATTATGGTTCCAAAGTATTTTCATTTTGAAACTTTAGATAGATTAGAATTGTAAGACAAGGTCGAAAGTTTAGCAAAAAAATTTAATGGGATCAGTTCATCCAATTTTAATTCCCAGTTTACGAAGAACTTACCTTAGAATTTTTTATATCCCTTCAATACGAATCAAAAAAATCAAGGGAACTGTGGTTTAAGTTACGGGGACAACCTTATGGTCTTGATTATGAAACTTTATATGAAATTTGTGGTTTCCCTTAGTCGTCCGTAGTGGATCAGCATAATGATTTCCGTGTCAACCCCTACTGGACTGAACTAACTGGGTTAGAGTGTTCTGATGCTAAGAATGCACACAACAACATCATTAGGAGCCATGAACACTTGTTGATTCACAAGTTCATGTGTCAAATCATATTTGACAAAACAGAAATCAACAAGTGTTCGATGAAAGAACTTTTCATGTTGTGGTGCATAGATCATAACATCCTAGTTTGCACAACCACCACATCTTTAATGCCATTATTGATGCTCGAAAGAAGAGGAGCAATAACTTAGAAATGAGCTACTTGGTTTCGTCCATAGCTAATAACTATGGAGTTGAGTGCAACAGACTCACAGTCTACTGTCCTGAATTCATAAACCATCATCATCTATGGCGAACTGAAATCCTGAAATCCCATAATATGGAACTTCAGGATATTAATGCCAAGATACAAATCAAAGGTAGGACTGGTCAAGCAAGTTTAAGTGCTTAACAACAACAAGAAGAGGATTCGACCAGTAAGGAATCCGAAGAAGAAGAAGAAACAGAAGAACCAGGCTAGAAGAAAGTACTGGACACAATCTCCGTAAACGCCAAGGTAATTACAGATATACTTACGGAGAACTCTAGAAATATGAAGTAGATGGCCCGAACTCAAAGACATTAGAGCTGGGACATACGTCGTATCCATGGTTATTTCGAGGCTTAGGGCATTCAACTGCCACCTCCAACACCATCCCCGCCTCCATCACCATGAGGCCTTGTTCTAACCCCCTTTCTTTTCTAATTTAGTCTTCATTTTTATTTTATTTTTTACTGTAATTTATGTTTCTTCTTTCCTTATGTGTTTGTTTGTCCCCTTCTCAAATTGAGGACAATGTGTTGTTTAAGTCTGGGGAAGGTTATGTGTTTTGCTTTGAGTACGATTTTTCTTATTGTATGATAATTGGTAGATTGCATTTTGTAAATTGTGTGAATGTGTTAATAGCTTAGATGAATTGGAATTGATTTAATTTTGAGCATAATCTATTAGGATGTGAAGAATCATTAGCTTGCAAAATTAGTGTTTGGCTAAATATGCAACTTAATTAGGATTTAGTGTGAGTTTATCACTCTCTAAATTGTCACATTCATTCATAATTTGAGGCTTTTCGACTTAAGCAGTTTTACTAGTATTTTTAATGAAAACAAGTAGCTAAAGCAACAAGTAGGCAATCAAAAAAATCATGTTTGTTAAATAAATAACTATTCCACTGGCCTTCGAGTTATGAATAGAGCTGGTAGTCAGTTGAAAACGTGATATAGTAGTCAGTTGAGAATGTGATATAATTGAGTAACCGAATCGATACGCATCACAAATATGTACCTTCGAGTAAAAAGGTTATAATGATGTTCCAACCAAGCAGCTTAATAAAAAAACATAACTTCGTCGAGTAAATAGATCGATATTCATTTCAATGTTTGTCTCTGCTTAAAAAAACTAAGCCCATGTTCATAAAATGTAAATTGAAAAATATATTTTTGAATAAAAACCTACCGAAAACTTGTAATAGTTGACTTTTCATGATAACATACTTAGGAGTAGTTACAGAGTCTGATTGACCAAAGAATTATTAATGGATGTGTGCAATTGAAAAAGGAAAACAATTTAACACTTGAGTCTGGATTAATATGTATATGTAGTTCAAAGGCTAAAGACGCATATTTGGCATGTTAATGATTGAAATAACTCAAATGATTATGTTTAAAATTAAGTTGATTTCATGAAGTTGAAGCCATTGTCCCATTACTACAACATGTGCTGTGTGAATTTCTTTGTGTTTGTTGTTTTATTTACTTAAGGACAAGCAACCGTTTAAGTGTGAGGATGTTAATAAGTGTGAATTGCATCATATTTTAGAGCTTAGTTTGATATGTATTTAAGTGTTAACTTAATTGTTTAGTATGTGTTTAGGTTAAAATTATATTAGTTTGTTAATTAATTGTGTTTAAGTATTTTTATAGGTTAGTCGTCTTTGAGCTTAATTATTATATCTTTGAGGTACCTTGATATTTTTGTTAATATTTTAGGGTCAATATCGAAGAATGGAGAAGTTTCAGAGACACTAAGGCTGAAACAACAGTCACTGGTCAGCCCACACGATCGTGATCTACAGGCCACGATCGTGACAAAAGCTCAGGACATGACCCACGATCGTGACCTAATTGCCAAGATCGTGACAAAAGGCTCAGATTTTGCCCATAATCGTGGCTTTGCTTGTATAGGGCAAACGTGCAAACACTCAAAAAATTCAAGTTCCGAGGGAGTTTTTAGATCTTTCAAACCCCAAAAAAATCTAGGGCTACCCAGAACACAAAAGGTATATAAAGAATAAGACAAAGGAGATGAAGAAGCTTTTGCATTAGCTACTTTCAGAGAAATCCTAGAAAGAGTTCATCGAGAGATTGAGAAAAAGAAGAAGGAAGAGAGATGTGGAGAAGAAGCCGACGTAAATTACTTCCCAAAATAGGAGGTTTCCCGACATTGTTGCCTCAATCATCTATTCAGACCTTGTTTTTAGTGTATTTTCAATTTTATTAATGTATAGAATTGGAATAATCGTTGATGATAGGATTATGTGAATGTTGAGGATGTCTAAACTCACCTTCAGGTTATTTTTATCTTTGATTTAATAAAAATCTGATTGTTTTATGTTGTTTGAATTCATTGTGATTGATTTATAAGATTACAATAGACTGAGAGGGTGAATCAAATGAAAAGTAATTAAATTGGACTAATAAGATTTAAATGATTTAATAAGAATAAGAAATTAATCAAATCAGTAATTGTATGAAGATAGATCTCACATAGGTTCCCAGTAGTTTATTGGAAAACTTCAAATCTAATTAGGGTTTGGATGGATTGTTAATAAAGAAATTGCAATTTTTCATAATTTGATTAGGGTTTATAATTTATAGTTAATGATTATAACTTGAGAGAGACTAATCAACCCTAGGATCATCTAAAACCAATGATCTAATAATTCATAATCACTTAGGTTAGTGTTAAAGATAATTAAAAATTTCCCTTTCTCTCAATGTAGTTCTTTAGGTCGATTCTTGAATATGTGCATTACAATTGTTAATTTGTTAATATTTCATGATTGATTCTTGAATTGCATTCTTGTTTTAATTTCGTTACATTTTGAATATTGCGCATTGTTTTGGCCTTAGATTTTAGGATTAGATTAACCCTCCTTGTGAGATTGACACCTTAAGTATTACGCAAACTACCTGTTGCTTGCGAATTATCGAAGTTAAATATTAAAACTTACACATATCAGAAAACCGCGATTGTATATCCTACTGGATGTGCCAGATTGTTGTTCACTTAAATGATCATTCTGGAATGCGGGCATGCTAAGGAGGAATTCTTCTATAACTTGTACATGACTTTTTATCGATAATAAAGGTGGGCTTCAGAATATGGAGAACATGAAATTCTAAGCTACGAAGATGCTAAAATATCTTTAAATGAGGTTTGGACTAAAGAAATTATTTGATTTAAGTAAAGGTAAAGTACAACCTTTAAAGGGAATTTGAGATAATGAATACACAGTGTAAAGAAAACTGAAAAAAAAAATAATAAGGTTTTTTTAGAGTAGTGTGATTGTTTTTCTATATGCATCTGAGGCTGTGTTATATGATTATCCTTATGTTGTAATGCTAGTGAATTTGTATGGTTCTCTCAACAATAACAATCTCAAGTAGTTTTATTGTAATGACTGAACTTCTGGCCCATTTCTCAAATTCTAATTAAATGCCTACCACTACTCTCTCACGCCTTGAACAATTTTGTTGTTACTGCTCAACTTTTAAGCTACCTTTTACTTTGACCATGTCCTAATTAATTGGCTTCATGTATTATTATTTTTAAATTACATGTCAATTATGTATCAATTGTCTGGACTTCTCAAATAGTTCCCATGACCAAATGACTTTCATAACTTTTAGTATTTAGGTTTTTTCACTTTTAGATCAAAAACAAAATTTATCTTCTCTCATTTGGATGTATATATGGTTCGCACGCTTGGAGTTTCTTCAAAGTGCTAGTGTGATTAAATGTGCAAGTTTCCTACTAGATTTCACCATCTAAAATTATGACATTTAAGGTTCCCTCAAAGATCCAAAAATTCCACGAAGTGCTCTTGTGCGTAAGATGCGCACGATTCCTACCAGCTTTCACCATTTAAATTTATGACATGTAAGGTTGAGGAAGATGCAAATGCTCATAAATGTACAATGTTTTACGGAACCCCTTAAGACAGCAAGTTAAGAAATTGTTCAGGAATTTAAAATCAAGGAAAATGAAGCACCCAAATTTCGTTAGCAGCTGGAGTATAACCAAATTCAAGAATACGAGACCTTATACGGCAACAAGAGGAGAGAAAAAGGAATTACAGTAGAAAATTTTATACGTATGATATACATAATGGAAACGGTGCTCTGATTACTCTTGCTGATTAGTACTTTCACTCCATTTGTCAATGGCTTGCAACACCGCCTGTTTAACAAGCGGAGCATCAAAGCTTTCATTTTGTGTTGCGTTCTGCAAAGTCAACAACCTCATCGCTATCAACTTTTTATCAAAACTGACCTCTTTGTTATTTCTTTTTACTTTCAAGTATTTCCTCAAGTAAGTCAACAGGCAGCTGGTGGCCTGACCTGCTATAAGGACAATACGTGACTCTCTACAGAGCTAAACCAAGCAACAACATAACAAGACTAACAAAATGATTTAAAAGTTCGTAACTTCATATTGAGGCAAATAAAAAAAGAAGGAAAGATCGATATTCAAAACATGACGGCGGAGAATGGTTGATAAATTTCCTATAGGCAGATAAAAACCGATTATGAAAATGTATAAATGGTGGATGACCTATTAGCTTGTAGCCACATAGCCTGGAATCAAGGATACGTGACTGGTAGTCACTCACAAGAAATCACATGGGGATAGGTTTTCAAACCGTCAAACTGATAAGAAGAGATTTTTTCATAACTTTGTTGAATCTCACCTCTCCACCAACTGCTTGTAGACGAAAAGAGTCTGTACAAGAAACCCTAGCTTCCAGCACATTAAGGCCCAGTTCTTCAAAGGCTTCCAATATGGGAACCAGCAATCCGGGACAACTTCTATCCGAAAAAACATCTATCATAAAACCCTTTTCTAGGGTTTCTACGGTCACCTGTAACGAAAGGAGAAACAATGAAATATCTGATGTGCAATAAAGAAACAAATTGAAGGAAAGGAATAGAACTTAATGACATGTTGGTAGTTGGTGGTACCATAGGCAATCCATTTGTGCTGGTTGAAGTCTGGGTAGCTGCTATATTTTGATTAAGTTTATCTAACTTTTGTTTCAGCTCTTCAATGTACTTGGATGCGTCCACTATAATTGAGGTTTTGTTGAGCTGCAACATGCAAAATTATATGTAAATCTACCATTGTCTTTTATGCGTCTCATCGTCCGTTTATCTATATGAACTAAATTTATAACCATATATAATCTGCAGATCTAGATTTATTTCGATCATTATTAGGACACAGGTCTGCTATAGGCGAATCAACTTCAAATGTATCTGTTAAGTATTGACTATAACTTGTTATCGGGCTAGTTGAATTTACAGGGACGTGACTATATGTGATGGAGTTCACAAAGTTTCTATGCTAGAACTAATTAATAGGAGAAGACTGCTGTTGTGTGTTTGTTTCCCTTCAGATTTGTAGTTACATATTCAGTAGCAGAATGTGAAGGAATAAAGTGCGAACTTAAGATCTGCTGATAGGCAGATATGATTGATGCTTTACATATAAACTAAAATACTGAATAAAGAGATGAGGAAAATCTGAAGGCATCAAAAGAAGAACATTACAGATGAGTAAAGGAAGCACCCAACTAAATCAAATTTAAAAGAGTAACATCAAAGGAGAGAGAGGAAATGAACAGGAGGCAGAAGTGAAACTGAAACAAAGGAGCGATATATGAATAGTCTTGCTCAAATACACAATTCCATGCGAAGGAAGCGTTTAACTTTCTTCCCGAACTGGGAAAGAGGAAGCCAATGAAAGCAAAAGTTCAGAGATTAAGGGAATTACAGCATGAGAGTTGGTAATGGAACGAAGAAGTTGCAGTTTCTCATGCAGTGCTGCTCTCTTTTTCTCCCTAGAAACCATAGCCAATTCTTCTTTGTTTCTACGTTTAAGCTGTCTCTCGTTTATCTCCTTTTCCCTCTCTAATTATTCTACGAACTCTAAGAGCTCTCGGAGGCTTTATAAATAGGAGATAGGCAGGAAGAAAAGTTAAAATGACCATCAAAATAGGTAGATGTATTTCAGATATAATACAAAATTACAAATTAAAGCCACACATTCTCCCATGATAGTGTCACGAGATGGTATCTATATATGAACATGTATTTATCAATAAAAGTTGATGCAAGTTTTGGATAGTTAGCTCTCGAGGGCCTTGCTTCCAAGATTGTCTAGTTTGTGCAGGGACAAATCATGTACCCACCTATTCACATGTGTGCCCATTAATCATTACAACAAAACAATACCCTCCATACGCACCCTCTGCTCAAACCTTGTCTCTTGCCTTCCTCATATCACGTTGCTCTTCCTACACTTTGGTAGATTCCAGAGGTGAGCCTGTAGCTAGCATTTGCTCTGATTCCTATATGCACAAAATTCACCGTGTATATAATTAGGTTGCTTACTATTTATGCTATAGTTATCGCATAAGGACGTTCCAGCTCAGGGTAAATGGACTATTTGCTGCTTTCCCTACTTTTAAATCTTAATTACAGGTTAAATATCACATAGGACGCTACTTATGTATATTTGTTACTGATCTGTACCCCATAGATGCATATACTCCACCTGCAGCCAGCCACTCGATCTGTGATTCTAACATGTGCATAGCTATCTAATTAAAACACTTGTGTCGTCATATATTTCGATGATGTTTTCTTTTTAAGAAAAGATTAATTTTAGTGCATTCATAGTTGAATGAGAGATATGAACCACTTGCAAGATGAATCAGATTTCGATAAAGCCGAACTTCAACAATTTGTCAAAGTGGGTATGACTGGATGTTTAATTATGGTAATGATCGTGCAGCGAAAATGGAGAAAACTACAATCTAACCAGATAAGCAATTATTTGTCTTGATGCTTCCAAAACCTAGCGACAAGTGGTGATTCATTTACACAATATAATTGGTACGTTCCTTTCTGTTTCGTCCGTGTCGTGATCAAGGTACATTATCTGGATTTTGTTAACTTATTGTCTAGTCAATAATAGAGGTTGCAGCAAATTAGTTTAGGCATTACACTATTACTCGACTGCCACACTAAACGAAGTAATAATAATAGAGCTAGTTTGATGCAAGGAAAATGAGCTCCAATTTTCGTTAAATTGACATGGAAATCCTTCGTGCTATATACCTATAAGCAGATGGATGGGCAGTGACTTGTCTGCATGAATTTTCTACATGGTCGAAGTTCTTATTTTCGAAAGTTTTGTTAGGCTTGGAGAACCAGAATTAGAATTAGTTTTGAAAATTTTAATTTAATAAGTAAATACCAAGTTTGCGATAAATGGGTAATAGAATTGTAATTGACATTCTCAATTCCCATTCTAAGAATGATAATACGCAACCTAACGGGGTAGAAATGGAAACACCTACAAGAAATTAATAATAACCTACAACTGAAATATATGCACTTCTTCTTCTTTTTTTTTTTTTTTTTGGCACTAGTAGATGAACCCTTAATTCTCACAATCAACACGTACTTTGATCATGTGAAGAAACAAATAAATACTGCACTTTTCAAGGTCGAGCCATAGGACATTCCAAGAAAGTTGGAGATGTTGAGAAATTTTGTTTAGGAATAATGCAATCCCACCCGAATCCATGCATTTGAATGATAAAATAGGGTTTACTGCATGATAAATATTCCAAATCATTAAACATTTTAAAAGGATACACATGACTAAGCAAATATAGGCTAAACATTTTGTTTTAATTTACGATAATGCCTTGCAGTATACGTACGTATACATACACATACCGGTGATCATAGAAATGGCAATTTGACGTGAGCTCTGGACCTTCTGGCAGCGCATTTCTGAGCTCTACGCGTTTTAATGTCGATATGTATCTTCATATCATGTGACAAAATAAAAACAAACGAAACCAAGTAAGGGAACAACACCTTAGGCCCCCATAATGCAAGGGAAATTTTGTAACGTATGCAGAAATGTTGCTCGTGACTTCACAAATATTTACTTGAAAAGTAGAAACAAAACGTCTCCAAAAGATGACAATAGCCACTTAACAAATACTTTGTAATTATTTGATAAATATTCCAATGAGGGACCGGCCGGCTGCACATCATATCTACATTACGTGGAAATATAATTAATATTTCTTTTACTTCAAATTAGTTGATTAATTAATCCAAATGTGTTCTCTCTTTACTTATTATTACCCTCTTTTTTTTCTGCTCGTACATAATATAATCTAATACTTTCTGCAGGCTATTGCCGTGGAATTCCTAGACTTGTGCTAGCCAAAACCTCACGTGAGCTTAACTTTGGGAAGGTACATTCACATGCACATGTGATAGTGGAAACAATGCTTATAAATGTATAAAGTGATAAGTGATTTTGCCGAGGAAGAGAGGTGACCTGGTTGGCAACCTAGAATCTTTAAAGGAGCGATATATACTAGTGATCATGATATATTAAACTAATTTAATCATACGATTATCACTATTCGGTTATGAAACTGATTTGACTTGATTATTGAAAACCAAATTAATAAAATGCCAAGCATAAGTCAATAAAGTAGAGTAGAGAGCATTAAAACCCTTCACTGTCAATGAAAAACATAAATAAAAACATAGTAATTATAAAGATATTGTACTATAATTAACTCGGACAGGATTAAGTTTTTGATGAGATAGAACAAGGAAAGGAAGAGTCATGTTCATTAACAAATCAAAACAAATCATAGGGGTCACTTCTGTTGGTAGGGACTTTCAGATTCTAACTTATAATGTAAGATCTACAGGCTGGCCTGCTGAAGTTATATATAAGCTTGTTGCATGCTTAGAGTAGAGGGTTATCCTTTTTTCTTTTTTTCGAACATAGGAATCTATAATTATTGTCTTTTAAATACGTAATGGATAAATTTTTATATTGATATAATAATCTGCATATCATACTAATCAGGTATTTCGTACTAAACAAGCCCTGTATCACAGGCTTGATCGAGAGAATATAGATGAAAAGATTCGAATATAAGATCTTTTGACCTCATGCTTCTAACTCGGTCACCCCTAAAAGGCCAGAGGGCTATACGTTTCCAAACGAAACAAAAGTGAAAGGTCTACACCTTTTTTTTTTTCTTTTTTTTTTTTGTCTTTTTATATTGGGAATGATTTAGTTCTTCTTCCCGATACTAGGATTGCAATCATAGGATAATTGTTAGTTGTTTTTTTTTGTTTGGGTGGCCCTCCAATTTTTGTACTCTCTCTCTCTATAGCTCTATATACGTACGCTAGATATATATTAACTGGCATTCAATATGGATACTGACCACAAGGTGACATCCGAAATCCCAACGATTTCAATTCATTAATGGGCGCAAATACGATTAGTTCGTGTTGTTATGTTATGCCCAAGTTCAACCAAGAAACGGAACTTGTAGCCAGTCCATATTTTCGAGTGACCTGTAAGACGTTAACATTTGAATGTTTGAGAATAGCATCCATGGAAAGGTTTCCTAAAGATGTTATGGCTAGTCCGTGTTGAGTATGTAGTCTGCCACCCCACTGATTGTGACAACGTTCTGGAAGTTTTGGTCACAGGAGGACTATTGTTAGAATCAAAATGATTTAAGGATCACAGGAAAAAAGATCGCGGGAAAAATATATGGAGCAAATGACAATATACTGACAACAGCCTGTCCCTTCTTAATTCACATGTAAAGCAACAGGCCAGACTCACTCTGGAAACAACCAAAAACCGCGCAAAATGGCAGAGAGAGGAAGCCTGCCGAGGACGGTTCAAGAGGGTGTTCTAAACTATTCGTGTTGCGTCTGTTTGTTGATTTTTGGATAGTACTCGAAAGGCAGAGATGATTACGTTCTGGCTCCATGTCCTGCTTTGGCTTGGGACTTCGCTTATGCTGCACAAAATGGGATGGGTTTGCTGAGCCTGAGTTGTATAGTTGGCGTGGTGAAAAGGGTGTTTTTTCGACGCCGTCCTGGACAAAATTATTGATAGATATAACTTCGCGGTCCAGAGAATAACACTTCTTACAACGCAAATAGCCTCTTAAAAATATTATACCTATTAATGGAGATTGCCTACTCTCAGTCTTTTCACTTTTACATTTCATGATTAGACCACACCCAAATCAGACTTAGTCGAATTTTAATGCCAATTTACTATTAGATTTAAACTTCTCAAAGAGAGTGAAAATATATAATAACTATTCAGTGAATGTAACTCCAGTTTATTCAATTTTTAAATTAAAGATTAATTTACAAATATCAAAGATATATAGTTAATGTAATTAAATATAACTATTTCAGAAGTTTTACACATTAGAATCATTTTATTTGATTTTTATGTAGTTAATATTTTATTTAACAATGTATTTATTTAAGTTTGACATTAAAATATTTTATCCAGTATTAAATATTTCTAATTGATGGGTCCAATAACATAATATTTAATGATGAAAATTGAATTAGTTTCAACTATGTTTATTTCGTTAGACTTTTAATATAATTGTAGATGCAAGGAATTAATAAATAAAAGAAAATATACTTAAAAGAAGGTTATTATACCTATTGACATATCAAAATTGAATTAAACCTTACACAATATTAAACTATTATTATAACCATTAGAACATAATATAGAAAAATATAATAAGGATTTTTAAAAAGTGAATTCATATAAAAATATTTTCACAAATTTCTTCACATAATTGTATATTTATTGCACGCGATGCTAGAGCATACAAAGACACACACACAAACACACACACATATATATATACATTAATCATAATAATTCAATTTTTAAAATCTACAAACTTAACTCTTGTCACAAAAAATGCAAGTATAGCATTATGGTAAAAACTATTATTTTTTTATTAAAGTTAACATGTGTTATGAAAATTAAGGGATGAAGAAAATATTTCGATATTTATTTATGAAAAAGTCATCATA
>JANZXR010000172.1:12310528-12323461 GCA_027575705.1 Erythroxylum echinodendron
AGATTTTGGTTTTAAAAATCTTGTGATTTTCAGTTACAGCTTTTATTATTTAATTGTATATGATGCCATGTGGAGTAGTGTAGTGATTGCACGTAACGCTCCCTTATCTTAGGATATGTGTCGGAATGACCTATGGGCATCCCGGTGCGTACCCTAAGGTAATGGGGTGTTACAATATTTGATATATCAGGTTCAAGGTTTCAATAAACCAGCGGTTGCCAAAGTTGTGGTTTTAGTTTTAGGTAATATTTATATTAATTAATGTGTTAATGACACCATATAAATGTACTCTTTTTTTTTTGACTATCTTTAAATTTTATGATAAGAGCTTAAGTGGAAATATGGAAATGACTATACAGTTATTTTTATTTTTATAAAAAATTGAAACAATTGAATATAAAACGTTTTAGATTCATAATCATTACCATAACTATCTAATGTCCAAACAACAAACCCTGGAAATCAGTCGAAATTTGGACATGAGAGCTCGTGGATGTGGTTAGGATGACAAGTGACAGCCCATCCGTCTCTCCCACTGCCTCCAAACGTGTCTCCTGCCTTTCTTAATCTAAGCTTTCTAAACTGAAAAGCTTTTTAGCTGCAAAAGCTGCAAAAGTCTACATAGCCTATAAAGCCTTGCTCATGTCTTATTGTTTTTTTTTAATTAATTGGGTATATATTGAAAATATTGAAAAGAGTCAACAGTAGATTTATATTCTCCCCAGACAAAAATGACGCCGTAACCACACACATTCGTTAGGCACAGAGGAAACTATCACACGACAACATATCCAAGCCACCACATTACAAAGGACGACAATGTTTCAAGAATTAATGAAAGTTCTAGATAAAAGAGGTAAAACTCCCCCTCATTCATGTTTATGCCGTACCGGCCGGAATATACCGTACCGGTAAAAAATTGTAATAAATTACGTTTAAAAATATCGGTCATAAATATCGATCAATACCAATTGATTTTGCTTGCTACCGGCCGACATTTAAAATACTGATTGAATATCGATCGGTACCGTAAATTTTATAAAATAAAAGGACTTTTTAGCAAAATTTTAAAATTTTTAAAAAAATTTTCAAATGGTTTTTTCCTCCCACGTCCCCATCCCTCCTTTTTCAACCATTTTTTAATTAACTATTTATTTCAATTTTTATTGTAATTTTTTATTTTTATTTTTAAAATAAAATAAATATTTTTATTACTCATAATAATTATACATTACATAAAACTTTAAAATAAATAATTTTTAATTAAATTTATTTAATCTTTTTAATTAAATTTATTTTAATCTTTTACATAATATTTATTAATAAATTATTAATAAAAATTGTTTTATTTTTAAAATAAATAATTTAAATTTTATTATTTATAAAACAATATTTATTTTTAATATATTTTAATTATTAAATGAAATTTATATATTTTAAGTTATTTAAAATTTTATTAATAATTAATTTTAATTTATTAAATATGTAATATTAAATTAAAATTATTTAAATTATTATTAATAATTAATATATTAAATATTTAAATAATATATTTAATTAATAGGAAATTAAATAATATATGTTTTTGTTTTAGGCTTGACTTCTAATTGGTTGTTTTCTTATCATAAACTCTTGTTGTAAATCGTAATAAGTAGAAAGTTAAGAACGTTTATTGTTCTTTTTATTTGATATTTTAATGTAATTATTATTTATCATATGATAAAATTGTAATATTTCAAATACTTTGTATTGTTCTTAATTTTATACTTGTATGATGATAATTGTCTTTTTTATATTAATTGTGGTTATTATTTATATGTTAAATATCTAAAAATTATTGTTATTTCATATTAATTGTGGTTATTATTTATTATCATGATATTTGGAAACATGGTTGATGTAAACTTATAAACTATACAGTATAACTATACAATATGATAATAGACTGTTTTGCAATTTCTAAAAAATTTAGGGACTATTTTATAAATTTAAAAAATTACTCGAAATAGTATCCGGTACTAATCGGTATCAGTACAATACCGTACCAAAATCTAATCTAGTACTAAATTCGGTACGATATTCGTAACATTGTCCTCATCTGCAACCCAATGCTCGTAATATTCCCCAATGAGGGTTAAAATCATCAGTGCTAATGGACACCTCATCTCGTAATAGACAATCATAGGTGAGAAGTTTCTGTCTAATGCTTCTTTTCTTGCTTCGTCTTCCTCTAATTTATTTCCATTTCTCTTCAGGCCATACTTAATCTTGAGGCTCATGCAGAAAAGTCCTGACTCTGGATATCGCCTACCTCTGTAGGAAGGCGGAGGATCTCATACAAGGTATTATAGCAAATTCTTCTTGAACTAAATTTCCAGTCTTCACCTTGCATAGTAGATTCTCACCGAAGTAATTTCTACTTTCTCTTACTTTCCTTGTGTCTTTGTTCTTTGATTGTCTTACATGCACTTGTGTTGAATATATTATGTACTTAGCCTTGAGTTAGACATTCAAAGAGGCTAGGATATTTCTGTTGCATGTCTGGTTGAGGTTTTTCTATAGGATGAGCTCTCTGAGTTCTCTTAGGATTTCATATGCAAAAACCTCTTTGGGCGAGTTGGTTCCACCAAATCGTCTGATGTTCCTTTGCTTCCACAACCCATATACACAGAGCCCTAAGGATAGAACATGAATATGTCTACCTGAGCTTTTGGTGGTTTAGTAATTGGACAATTATTATACAATATCTGTGATAGTGTTCCCAAGATTTAGTCATAAACATCTGCTAGATATAGAACCCCATACATTACTACTGTAAGGACATGTGAAGAAAAGATGATCTCTTCTTTCCACATGAATCTGGCACATTGGACATGTTCTATCTATTTGCAACTAAGGCATTCTATCTGCTGTATTCAGTCTATTTTGAAATGTTAACCATAATATGAAAGATACTCTTAGGATTAAAAACTTGCTCCAAATAATTCTATGTCATTCCACCTTTTGTTTCTTACTTCTTAGCAGATCTTTAGTGGTCTTGTTGTTAAGTTTAAGGATAGGTTGAATATGCCAGTAGAATGTGAGGTTGGTTGAGGTAGATAGGATGGTTGGAGATGCCTCAATTTTTCAGGAAAGTTTCATATGCCATTTATAATCATGGAGCTAAGTTTAAGTTTGAGTGAAAAGGTTTGGAAATTATTTAGACTATTGTAATGATGTATGAGAAGTCTCAAGTTAAGCCAATTGTCAAACTAGACACATGCCAATTTTCTATTCCCAATTGTGCAAGAGATATCTTCCCTATTTTGTTCCTCAACTTTAACCTGTTTGAGAAAATGAAAGTATGAGGCAGATTTTTGAATACTTTATAAGTTTTTTTCTTTGAGGAAATAAGAGTGGAGCCATTTCCTCCTACGTGAGTTTTTATACGAGAGGATTCGCTATACTCTCTTTAGGATTAATGCTGTATTTGTGATTTTGATTGGACTTATATTTAAACCTCGTTCGTCTTTGTGGAAGCAGATAGCAGCCCACTTCACTTTAGCTGAGACTTTCCAGGCCTGCACTAATATCAATATAGTCTTAGCCCAAAGTTGTTCGAGGACAGGCGCCTCGAACCTACCTGTCTATTCATGTTCATAGATCCTTCTAACTGGTCGTCGATCACGGCAAGCCATTGAGCGGCCGTGGACCACATAGGAGACTGCGTGAGGAAGACGTTAATATTTCTCCACCCTCAAGTTATTTAACGGAGATGATGCGCAAGTTAGCAGCTCAGTTCGACACAGTAATTGTGCCCTGCTTTTCCTTCTTTCACATATAATCCAATTCCAATGTGTAAAAGGGGGGTTTCACTTCTATATAATCGTAGATTTTATTTTTCAGTATTTGTGCCGCAGCAAACCTCATCACGTGCAATCTCGCAATCTCTCATCTTCCACGTCCAATGGAAGAGGTTTGTCTTTTTGGGTTTTCATTCTAAATTTCAAGATGTTGCCCAGAAAAGAAAAAGGATGAGACTTTCTGATTTTTTATCCTTGTTAATAATTATAGAATATGATATTTATTGTCGGGCAGTTGAGCTTTGGGTAGTAATAAGCCATTGACCTGTGTAATTGAATTGAATGGCAGATGAACTGTCCATCGAAGAGGAAGCTGAGAGGAAAATAGGATGGTTATTAAAATTCTTCTTTGCTGGGACTGCAACTTTTATCGGTTACCAAGTTTTTCCCTACATGGGTAAGTTTGCTTTACTTCTGTTTGCAAATATGAGTGGCTTTGTATTTTTGTCTGTTGGGTTTAAACAACATATAATCCGTTTATGGGTACAGGAGATAACTTAGTGCAACAGTCTGTTGCACTTTTACGTGTGGAGGATCCTTTCTTCAAGAGAATGGGAGCTTCTAGATTAGCTCGATTTGCATTAGACGGTGAGGCTTCTTTTTTGGTTGAAGTAACATTTTCCAGGTATAAGGATGTTGTTTGAGGATAGTTTTATTGTCGTAATGTCAGTTACTAATCATGGTTCCTTGACTACTAGATGAAAGAAGAATGAAAATAGTAGATATGGGTGGAGCTGAAAGGTTGACAAATATGCTGGAGGCTGCTAAAGATGACCGTACTCGGAAAGCAGCACTCAAGGCTCTTGCTGCCCTTTCACAGTCAGGTAAAAACATTTATTCGTTTCAATCATCATTTGTTACTTTGCAGTTTATTCTGTTCGATCAAAATTTTGTGGTTCAGTATTTATTCTTCTGGCACCGATTTTTGTTGAACGAACAGGAGGATGATTTACTCTTATATCACTCTTCATAGCTTGTTAGCTGCTGATATGTACCAGGGTTGTGCAACCACATACTATATGTTGAGATGTATGAATCTTTAGGCTCATCGTCATATTTTCATTTGCACATTCATCTCAAGAGCTTCTGCCCTTAAAAAATAATTAAACGAAATCGGACTTTATCATAATTCGAATGCTCAGCTTGATTATTTAATGAACATGATGAATCTGCAGATGAAGCTGTTGGTGCTTTACATCTTGTTGGGGCAATCTCTGTTATTAAATCTACCCCAGATTCCTTGGAGGAAGCAGAAATTGATACATACAAATCGACCTTGCTAAAAAGATTCCAAGATCTAAGATATGAAGCTTCATCTTGAGATATGGTGACGTGTGCCTTTCCAACTTAGGGCTTGCTGCCAGAAACAGTGTTCACGTTTCAAAAGAATCTCTATATACGAGGATGAGCAAGGTCTTTTTGTCCGATGGAGTAGAAAGAACTATGTTAATTTCCTCTCGTGATGACTTTGTTTCTTACAAGCAAATTTCTTTACTTTCATTCGAAAGTGCAAGATGCACTGTATTCTGCCAGTAATAAATCAGAGACGTCGTTGAACTACATTGAATATTAAGCTTCTTTGGTTCGTTTTGGAACATGAGAACTTGATGTAAAAAAGGCTAGACCTCTACTTGGCAAAGGGTATTAATGATGATAATTGATTGTCAACTTTTGTTGCTGCAATTTAAACTTGTGCGTACTGAAAGTCTACAAAGGTGATTTTGCTGTTACAGCTGTAAGTTCCATTTCTCTGAAGAAGATAAGCCTCTCTCAGAACCATGAAAAACAATGGATATAAGAAATGAAAGTGCCAATATTCTGTTTTTATTGTGCTCCAAAGTATTTTTTTAAACATCTTAATACCGCATGTAAGAAAGAACCTAACAAAAAAGCTAATTAGAAGAAAAACTGACAATTAAATTTTATGTGTATAGAGATCCCTAACATAACAAACGTGGAGTTCACGAAATAAATCAATACTCTGCGAGCTAACAGAGGGTGCTATGATTGATAGATACAGCTTGGCGCATTGGTGTGTTTCAGCAATTCTTGATCTCTTTTGATCTTGAATATTTATTTAGTTTTTCAGTAGTTTGTTCTGCCATGACACTGAAGTTGTTCAAAATAGAAAATCACACAACTTGAACAATCCTCCTCTGCCTTGGGTCATTTGAAACATGAACAGCACACAATAAGACAGACTCGAGCACCACCAGAATCACTAATACAAAGGATATTATGACTTATGTCGAGTAAGATTATATATGTTGGTTGATATAGCCAATGTGCTTGTAACCACGGCAAGAAATATCATTGTTGCTGCGATTATCCTGCCCCTCGTTGTTGAGATACTGTGGACATCTCTGTCAGTGTCATGGAATGAAAAGAAACATAAGATGGTGAAACTTTTCAAGACAGAACATAAAACGGGAATCCATTTATGTAGGACAAAGGTTATACCTCAACACAATAGAACCTGGAAAGATAAAGGCAAGAGACACAGCAGAGGTAGATCCCATAAACTGAAAAATATACCATATGTCTGGAAAAGTAACTGCTGCCAGGTAACTGAAGACTAGTAAGAATAAAGTGATGGACAGAAATCTGGTGTTGTCTTTTGCCAGAAGTGGCTTTGTAGGGAAAAGAAGTTCATCAATGTTTGCCCTCAAGGAGAAGTTCAACAGAGGAAACACCAACATCAGATGCATAGCGTAACTCAGTCTTACTATGTCATTAAGTAAAGCTCCAGTCGCTGTGCCAGAACTTCTATCAAAATTAACCAATATATCAGCCATTATTGATTCTCCAAACAAGAGATACCCAAATACTCCTGTGGTGAAGTAAAGAACAGCGCAAAGTACAAGCGAAATTCTGACTGCTAAAGTCATCTCCGAAGGTTCACGAAGCTCCAAACTAATAGGATGAACTGCACATAAAGAAAGTTTTTAGTGGGCCAATAACAAACCATTCATGATTCAACAATTTCATTGCTTAAATATCTAAAGATTTTAACTCACCATTAAAATGAAACGTGAAAGCTGTGACGATTACTGGAACTGCGGTAAAAAGATCAAGGACTGAAACTTCATTGTCCAGATAAGGTAGCAGTCTGGGGTTGTTGGCTTTGCCTTCTATCAGTGCAGATATCGCCATCACTGAACTGATGCCAACAAACACTACTGCCAGGAGAACCGATATAGCTGAACTGAACCTCAGTGATTCTGGGAACACAATAAGCTGACGACCTTAGTAATCTTCATCCATGACTTCTAGAATTTGATAATTACTATATAAAAAAAAAGCTGCCAATCAAGAATGACCCTGTTAAGAGATAGGGTCTGAAATTATGCTGGTATAAGGACACTATAATTTCTACTTACTTAAAACCTTCTTTCTTGAGTTTTATCAACGGACGTCAAATGATTCATTTGGTAAATACAAAGGTGAAAAGGAAGAAAGATATTAGTTAAATGCAGCTCTAACCTAGACGCCTGAATAATACCAGTGGAAACATCACAAAGACGATAACAAAGAGGACTGCAAAAGCTCGTGAATTCCACCAGTGAACGCCAAACCATTCTTGCAGGACACCTAAGTGCACTGATCCTTCCTTCTTATTCCCTGACAGAACATCCCCTGAAAATTGACAAATTTTCAATTAGAATTTATGTGTTCGGAAACAAATGAGGTCCGATTTCCGAGGGTTTCAAAATACAAGTAGATCAAGAGTGTTAATTAATAGGAACAAAAGAACAGAGAAAAAGAAAGAAAAAACTACAGATCCTATTCTTTTGGGTTCAAAACTACTTAGCAGCGTTTTGACATGAAAATGATATAGCCAATCAAACAATTTCAGATATGAAAGAAAATTCATAAACGCCTTTGAACTCTCCCAAGCTTATTTTGTGAGAAGAGTAATGGGTGACTCTCAATTTCATATGTTGCTTTAACAGCTAAAATCCAATAAAAGTCTTGTCTTTTAGCTTCCAGTGTTAGAACGAGAGCTCTGCTATACTTGAAAGAAATCCAAGCAGCAAGTAATCTTACACTTAAAGAAACAAAGTTAGAAACGTATTCTTACCTATGATAATCAAATAAACAATCAAGCAGCCAAGATTAGTGATCAGGACACAAATTTGCACTGCCAAAGAACCCACCCAACCAAACGCCTCCTTCATGACACCAGCGTATGTCGTACTATGTCCTGATTGCGTATACTTGAGCAAGAATTCCACAGAAACATCAGCCAGCCACGCTATTACCACAATTAGCACAAAAGCAGGGACTACACCCAGCACTCTGAGGGTGGCAGGTATTGACATAATCCCTGCACCTACTATACTAGTTGACACATTGAATACTGCTCCCGACACCGATGCACTTTTCTCCGTCGGCTTTTTCTCTGGCAGAAGCGGAGCATTTATTCCGGCGGCTGGCAACATTCCGGTTTAGAAGGAGGTACTAGGTAAGGTTGTCTTGTTGTACATTAATTAACATCAACGTGCGTATATAAAGAAATGCAATGACCAAAATGCAGTTAATTATGGTGTGGTAAAATGAATCATGGAATGTCTATGAAGCAGGGTAGATTTGGAAGAACAACGGAGGAAGTTTGCTTGGGTTTTGCATTAATTAAAATAAGGCCAACAAGGAAGAGGTTTTGTATAATTGCTACAGAGGGGGGCTGAATGTGGACTTAAAAGCTGCTTTCGTACATTGATACGACAGGATGTATTATGTCTGCTGGGACCAGATGGGTCACCTCTATCTTATCAATGGATGTTTTACACTTCCTTTTGAACTTCCATTTGTGTTTGCAAAGGCTACAGAGTTTCCAAGTGAACTGATTGATACACCACGTGATGCACGATCTAATATTCTACACGCTGAACGGAGACCAATACTGTTTGCGTCTTAAGTCTTGACGAAAAAGTTTAAACAGACATTCAAAGCAACTATTAGGAAAATAAAGACAAGAGCATATGATTCAGCGGCAGGTGGGGCTGTTGATTGTATGTTTGAACTTTGAACCAAATCCTGAAGAATCAATGGAGTCTAAGATGAGTTGGCAAATTTATGAACTACAAACCAAGTCAATAAATATAGTCTTCCTTCTCCATATTTGACGTTGTTAATTTGATTTGATACAGTTCAGGCACACAATATTAGGGGCTCCGGTTGACTTTGTTGCCCATTATGAAATAAACTAAATTATACACAATCCACAAGCAACCTCGGAAAAACAAATGAGAATCACGAGCTGTGCAAGTTGGCATAGATTGCAATTGAACTGGTGAATATAGCCAGGACTATGACTAATACGGCCATGATCTTATCCCATGTGGTTGAAATGCCATGCAAATCCCTGTGAAACAATAAAAGGAAAAGAAAAAAAAAAAAGATGATCTAACAACTGTTGAAGCTGGAATGGAGCTAGAGTAAAATGGGTACCTGAGAATGATAGCGCCTGGAAAAATGAAGGAGAGGCAAACGATGGTGGATGATCCCATGATCTGAAAGAAGTACCATATATTGGGAAGAGCTATTGCAATTGTGTAAACAAGAGCTAATAGCACACAAGTGAGGGACACAAATCTTTTGGTATCATCCGTTAACATAGGCCACTTGGGGAAGAGTAGTTCATCTATGTTGACCCTCAAAGAGAAGTTCATGATAGGAAATACGAGAGCCAAGTGCAACGCATAGCTTAACCGCACTATAGTGTTGAGTGCTTGAGCAACTGGAGAATCAGACCATTGATCGAAGTTCACTAAGATGTCACCCATGATTGAGTCACCAAACAGTAGATACCCAAAAAAGCCAACGGAAAAATAAATTGCAACTGATATAATTAGAGAAATCCTGATAGCTAAGCTCATATCCGAAGGTTTGACAAGTTCAGCTCTTATTGGATGAACTGCATTGCTTAAAACAAACTTCATCACCTTTTCTTGCAGATTCAACTTTATGAAACTATAACAGAACGATAAAAATAGTTCAGCAGTAAAGTAATCAAACAAGCCCTGAAGATGATGAAGTAAATGGGTCACTGTATAAGTAATCCGTACACATTTGAGGACCATAGCAATTACCATTGACATGGAATCCCAGAGCTGTGACAAAGACAGGAATTGTTGTGAAAAGATCCCACTTGGAGGATTGATTGTTAAAATCTGGGAATAGCCTCAATTTTTGAGTCTTTCCTCTCCACATTGCATAAATTGCCATACCAGAACTAATGGCAATAAACAATACCGCAAGGAGAATGGAGATTGCTGAAGAATACCTTAAGGAATCTATTGGAATTGGAAAAAAATCAGAGTGGACTAAAAAGTAGCACCAACATAACTAAATACTTGTATGAAACATGTCAAAGAACCTACCTACACGGCGTAAAAAGACCAGAGGAAGCATAACAAAGCATACTAGAAAAAGAAGAGCATAAGCTCGAGAGTTCCACCAGTGGATGCCAAACCATTCTTGCAAAATGCCCAAGTGAAGGGTTTCTCCAAATTGAGTCCCACATAGAACATCCCCTGGAAGAAAAGTCTTAAAAACACTTTTACCAGGAGGGACAGTTTCTGTATGCACTGTTAAACAAGAGCAACTAATAGTACTATGACCAGTATCCTGTGTCATGAGATAAGTTGCCAAAAAGAACAGGACTTACCAATAATGATGAGGTAAATGACAAGACAACCAAGGTTAGTGATCATAACGCATACTTGCACAGCTACAGATCCTGGAGAACCAAATGATTCTCTTAGAAGGCCAGCATAGGTAGTGGACTTCCCTGATTTTGTGTACCTGAGCATAAACTCCGCCGTCACATCGACCAGAATTGCAACAAACACGATCATTACAAACCCCGGAATTATTCCTAAGACCTTCATAGTTGCCGGAACTGACATAATCCCAGCCCCTATCATGGTGGTTGATATATTGAGAACCGCTCCAGAAATTGACGCACCGCCATTTCTTGTTATTTGACTCTCCAGAGACCGCTCGGTTGTCAAGAGCGGCGCCGCGACGCCGCCGTCTTCTTCCTTAGCCTGATTCGTCATCTCTAACTAACTTATTGAAGATCAAAACAATGGTGGTCGTATTTGGTTTACAATATACCCATAAAAAAATTATTAGATTGTCAGGTTCCTATTTAATAATCAAAGAAATGATACAACAATGTCGGATATTTGTTTATTCTATCACCAGGCATTATCCGTAATCTTCTTTTATCTCCACAACGATCTTCTCCTTTTTTTTCTGGAAAAAAAGAATCTTGTGCAATCTTTGAAATACATATAATTATTTTCACACAAATATACAGATTAAATTCATAGAGACATCTTACAGTGAGATATAACATACCACGTAGTCGTAGCTAGGCCTTGGTCCAACCAACTAGGACCCAAGTTGATTAAAGACACAGGGAGAAATAAGCCCAACCATATGTTGGGAGCCACAACCATTTTGTTATTTATTTAATTGGTGAAAAAGAAAAGTAAACTAAAAGCGAAGACCATTTCTTCATTTTAATCAAATCATAGTTCATACTCTTTTTCCTTAGGTATCTCGTGATCTTAGCGTTACTTCTGGTTATTGCTAGCTTGCACCTTAGATAGAGAAAGTCTCCATTGTTGCCTATCCAAATCCACCGGTAATTCCAAAAACAACTGGGAGAGAGAGAGAGAAATGGGAGATCAGTTGGGTCGAGCGGAGGAATTCGAGAAGAAAGCAGAGAAGAAGCTAAGCGGTTGGGGATTGTTTGGTTCCAAGTATGAAGACGCCGCCGATCTCTTTGATAAAGCTGCCAATTCCTTCAAGCTTGCCAAATCCTGTATCTTTGATTATTCTTTCTCCCTTTCTCTCTCATTTTAATTTCTTCTTCAAACTTTGATCAGTTGGAAGACAAATGGTGCAAGATATTTTATTGGAAATTTTAGGGTTTAGTGACATCATCGGAAATAGTGGATATTAAGTTCGTGGATCTCGATTGATCGATTTTTTTTTTTTAAATGTTTGTTTGTGTTGATTTAGTTGAAATATGTCATGTTTATTCATTTCCTTCATTGCTCAATCGCGGTCTTGTGCCACACATTGTGAAGCTTGTGTTTTAGAATATTATAAGCATGTGCTTACCATCACTTTATATATCTCCTTTGAAATTAATTGGTTTTAACTGGATAAAAAGTCAGTACCCTGAGTTGAGATAGATCTTTTTAGCATCACAGGCTTCTTAATATCGTTGTCACGGTATTTCAGGGGATAAGGCCGGAGCTACTTATATCAAGTTGGCAAATTGTCATTTGAAGGTACTATTTTACTTCTTTGAATTAGCAGTGGAAGTTTTCCATCTTTAATTCGTTTATTTTTTGCTGTCTTGTGTATTTATGTGATTCAGTTTCATTTCCTTTTAGTTGGATAGCAAGCATGAGGCTGCCCAAGCTTATGTTGACGCTGCTCACTGTTATAAGAAAACATCCACAAGTGGTACGGTGGTGCTTAGCCTCATTATCTTTTGATTTCATAGAAAAAAAAAACATTTGGGGATTACCAAACTAGCTTGTTGCACTTTATTCACATGTGAAATATAAGAGTTCTTCATTTGAATTTTCAGTTCTTCATACTATGCATTTGCAAGTTGTAAAATAAAATCCAGACATTCTGCCTTTGTATCTTTGACAGAAGGCTTTTCAAAACTTCAAAAGTTGGTTCTGTGTACTCTAGTATCTCTTATATTTACAAAAGTGAACGGAGTTTCAATGCAATAGTGTGCCTATATCCCTTCATTCCTACATATGTGACTCAATTGTTTCTTCTTATGCAGAGGCAATATCTTGCTTGGCCCAGGCAGTAGATATGTTCTGTGATATTGGAAGGATCAATATGGCTGCAAGATATTATAAGGTATCCTAGGCACTTAGACAATTGTCGTTAAGCAATTTTTCATGTTGGGAACTATTTCGAATAGAGTTGCCATGCACAACTTACATCATTTTGATGATAAGGTTCTTTGCAAAATTAATAATCACCACTTCCTATGATTATCATGTATCCTTTAGGCACGTATTTAACACTAATTTAAGGCATA
>JANZXR010000172.1:12323536-12335624 GCA_027575705.1 Erythroxylum echinodendron
AAATGTTGAGAAATCTATGGAGTTCTACAAGAAGGCAGCTGATTTTTTCCAAAGTGAAGAAGTGACAACAACTGCCAACCAATGCAAGCAGAAAGTAGCTCAATTTGCTGCGCAATTAGAGCAGTAAGCTTGTTAATGTATCTGCATTCTTATTTTCTACTATTGCAACTATCACATTCTTTAATACAGCTTTTATCCTTAACATCAACAGGGGGTTACATGCCTAGGGATTGTTTGGTTTGACATTATACTTTTAATTCGGGGATCAATGTGATTTTCTTAACCCATCTACAGTTCATCAATGCTAGTTTCTATGCTATAGCATTTGTGTTTTTGTTGGTGCTCTTTGGAGGACATAAATAATAATATAAATACTCAAATGTTCTAGCAGAAGACCTTCTCTTAAGTTGTTCATATCTTGCTGCATTTGTTGTTAAGTACCATGGACCTCAGTTTGTTGGCTGTTTCATTAATTGTAAAACTAGCATATCGTAGAACTATCTGTCAATAAGTTGAACATTTATTTTGCTTATAGGTCCTTGAGTTTGGAAATATGGCATTTTTATGGTGATGACTCACTGATGTTTTGATTTGTTGTTTAGTTATGCGGCAAGTAAACAGTTTCTCGGTTTTTATCCAATAAATGAAAAACATAGTTCTTATGTGATGTTTTTCTAGATACAAAGACGCAATTGAGATTTATGAAGAGATAGCGAAACACTGCCTTGGTAACAATTTGCTTAAGTATGGAGTCAAAGGGCATCTTCTCAATGCTGGCATTTGTCATCTCTGCAAAGGCGATGTTGTTGCCATTACCAATGCATTGGAGCAATATCAGGTTCTTTGTTTGGGTTGCGATTTTCATTCACTTGCCCGTGTGGTTCATCAAAATGAAAATGTGAAATTCCTCTTGCAGGAAATGGATCCCACGTTTTCTAGAAGTCGTGAATGCAAGCTACTAGAGGTGTGCTGTTTATACAATTTGGAAACATTTGAACATTTATGCAAAAATTTTCTCTGAAAATATTGATTCCATTCATTGATCTCACATTACTGAGTTTACATTTTGTTAAGATCAAAACTTCCTCTGTTGTTTATTTTTGTAAACCCTAATAATCTCTTTTATCTTCTTCGAATCCCTACCCCAACTGAATAGAAGATCCCTTTTTGGTCTATTAAACAATATAGTGGCTTCGATAACAATCATACTTGTGGCAGGATATTGCGGCTGCAGTTGATGAGGAAGATGTTGCAAAATTTACTGATGTTGTCAAGGAATTTGATAGCATGACTCCGCTGGTATCTTATTGTATCTTTTCTGAGTGAAACTTTTTATATGTAAACTGCGCTACGACATGATGTTTTGCTATATCAACAAGAAATAAGACAATAAAGAAGTATAGTATTTTCACTGTACCTTCATGTCCTCGTATTTTATATTTTGGTTGCTTCATTAACATTTGCTGAGAAGTGAAATTGTAATCGGGTACATTTTAATTTATGTTTATCATGCACTAATTATGATTGAAACTTCTTTGGTGAAGTTGATTGTATCACAATTTTCTGATGATGTTTGCCTGGACTGTTATAACAGGATTCCTGGAAGACTACACTTCTTTTGAGGGTGAAAGAAAAGATCAAAGCCAAAGAGATGGAAGAGGACGACCTCACCTAATATAAATACGTTCTTTTCATTTTTAGAAATTTTTTTGCTATCAACCAATGATTGGATTGTATTATATGTTGGCGTCCAGTTACGGTTCCGTTACAATGGTTTATGTTAACTATACGAATGGGCTAACACTTAACTTCAGTGTGTATGTTTTGCAATTGTGGATGTGATTTTGTCATTGGGATATGGTGTTTTATGATGATTGGTATAGTGGAGGATGAAATGAAGTCGTATTTGGACCTAAGGCTCAGCGCAGTAGTTTGCATAAATTGTTCTCAACCGCTATTCCTAGCTTTCTTGGTTCCAGCCTCTCGTCACCCCCTTTGTTGTTGTATCGTAGTGACACTGCGTTTTGTGGAGTTGTGGAACTATTTACTCGTTAATATTAGTCTGGCAAAACACTGAGTGCCTTTCTCTTCCTTCTCGCGTTTGTATGATTGGGTAAGATTGAGCTTCAGAAGCTCCAAACTCCAAACTGAAATTAAATGGGCTGGTACGAGCAAAATCAAATCCGAGTAGACTCTTCATCTGCTAATAGTGCCTATTTTATGTACTCTGTAAAATTAGTGATCCAACCCATGTCTGTTATCGTTTTCTTAATCGTACACGTTATTATGGTTGTTACCCGTCAACACTATAGGGTTAGGGCGATTGGTAAATGGTAATGGCAGGCACATCATTAGTTATGGCATTTAAACCACTTTGCTTAGTGCTGTCGATCTTATTATAATTATTATAAAGTGAATGAAGAAAAGTTTGCGCTGCAATTTTTTTCATAGAATATGTTGGTTTCGTTTCGTTACAAGATACTTACCATACCACGTGGAATGAATAATGATGTGTCGGAATCACTTGGTCATCTCTCATGGGATGGAAGTGGAAGGTATCTCAAAGCTCTAGTCTGAAGACTCTGAACATAAGAAAACTGAAGTTCTTGAATCAAATGAGGTTGGCTCTTCACATTATAAGGCACTAACTAATGGGAGAGCCTGGCATCGCATGCTTCTCTCTTCCCATTGATGGATGCGCGTTTCGTTGGTAATTTTTCTGTCTGAAACGTCCTGGCGGTTTCATTAATAGTTGCTACAGTTCTGTTGACAAAAGGGATTGCTTTCTCAGACCAGTTTCTGGGTTTTGAAGAAGGCTAAATTTTTGTCTCTTAATTCTATAATTTGGTAGATTATGGATTTGGGTTTTTATCTTTATGGAAACGAGTGAATGAGCTTTTGTTGCCACGCTCTGGTCTTAGTTTGGGTATGTTGTCATTTTGACAGATATTCTTGCCTCTATTCAGTCGAGACCCTCTCTTTTTACCGAGAAACTTATATACCTGTTTTTACTTTTAAGGTTATCACATGAGATAGCTCATAAGTTTACGATATTGAACCTCTTCTGGCCATTTTTGACCATATCACTCATGATGTCGGTTATGTAATACAGATAAATACACATTCAAAAGCTCAACCTTTAGGGGGAGAATGGATGCCAATGCTAATGGTGATCAAAAAGTTGACATTGGGAAATCCATTGGGGTAGAAAATAATAGTCAAATTCCTCTTGAAATTTCAACATCAAGGACACTAGTGAGCAATGGAGTTCCTTATAAAAAATTCTGGAAAAGTTTAACTGCCCTTCCCAACAGAATGAAATTCATAAAATTTGATTCTGCCGCTACCAGATTGAAGGAGTTGGCTCAGGGGAGAGATGAGATTTCACCTTCAGTGGTATCTTCGGACCATGGCCTTCGAGATCGCATCAGTGGCGTTCTCTGTCTGAAGATGTATTGGACTTTGCTCGTAAAAATGAGCAAAGAATGGCTAAGAAACCCAATGAATATGGCCCTCTTTGTGTGGATCATGTGTGTTGCTATCTCTGGTGGAATTTTGTTTCTTGTCATGACGGGAATGTTAAACAAGGTAATACCAAAGAAGTCCCGGAGAAATGCTTGGTTCGAAGCCAATAACCAAATTCTCAATGCCCTGTTTACTCTTATGTGTCTGTATCAGCACCCAAAACGTTTTTATCACCTTGTGCTTCTTTGTAGATGGAAGCCAGAAGACATATCTAAACTCAGAATGATTTAATGCAGGAAAGGAACGTATAAAAACCACGAATGGGCCCCCATGATGGTTGTTGTTCTTCTCCTGCACATCAATTGTTTTGCTCAATATGCACTTTGTGGTCTAAACCTTGGATACAAGAGATCACAGCGACCTGCAATAGGAGTTGGAATATGTATGTCGTTTGCAATTGCTGCTGCTGCTGTGGCCGGAGTATACAGCATTGTTAGTCCACTTGGTAAGGGATTATGATTCTGAAGTAGATGAGGAAGCTCCCACCCAGACCATCGCTGTTGAGAGCAAGAGGCCAGAGCAGTTAAGGGTACTATCACTAGAAAAGAAATATTCTTTTGCAACCAGAGATGATCAAAACATTGTTGAAGCTAGACCACAGTGGAGTGGAGGAACATTAGATTTTTGTGATGACATTTCACTTGCATACCTATCACTTTTCTGCAGTTTTTGTGTTTTTGGGTGGAATATGGAGAGGCTTGGATTTGGGAACATGTACGTTCATATTGCAACATTTCTCCTTTTTTGTATGGCTCCATTCTGGATTTTCAAATTGGCTTCCATTAATATTGACAATGAAACAGCGAGGGAAGCTTTTGGACTTACTGGAATTATTCTTTGCGTATTTGGTTTACTTTGTGGAGGCTTCTGGAGGATTCAAATGAGAAAGAGATATAATCTCCCAGCTTACACTTTTTGTTTTGGTCAACCATCAGCTTCAGATTGTACACTTTGGTTATGTTGTTCTTGGTGCTCCCTTGCTCAAGAAGTCAGAACTGGTAATTCCTATGATAGTGTTGAAGAAAAATTTTGCAGGAAACAAATGGACCATAGATGTAAAGTCTTAAGTGATTCGAATTCTCCACTTGGCAGCAACTTTAGCCCCTCCGATATTGAGGTGGGCTGCTCTCTGAGTCCTACCACTGATTCAGTGGGGGCTGCTAACCCAGATTGGCAGCCTTATGATGTGAAAAACAATTCTTTTACAGTTGGTAATGGTGAAATGATGATAGCACCTACTCCTTCATTGATTGGAAAAGAAGCCATTTAGCTGGCAAACAGTGCATATATTTGGATTTGTTTTTCATTACAAAATATATGTATCGTAGTTTTTAAGCTCATATTAATGTAAAGGCCTCTTAAACATGTGCTGCAAATCCTGCTGATTGAGAATTGAAGTTCTATGACCTGAACTGATTTTATCTGATGGCAATATTCTTTGTTTATGATACACATCCCTCCGGAGCCATCCCATAGCTAATGTTGCACCTTTCCTGTAATCGACTTTTTTTAATTCTTCAAATTTTGGTCATTCTTTTGAAACTTGTCTGACCCACTGTGCTATCTGGTCATCAAGATTTTGCATAGAGTGTGGAGAGAAAAGCCTGAACAGTTACTGACGTAGCTTCGGTGACAAACATTAGGTAATTAGCTTGTAAGGGATGGCTACCACAAAGAGATAAGCATAGTGAGGCAGTACTTAATTGCAGACTATCCGTGTGTGTATTAAAGTTACCTTTATTATACGTGCACAAGTGAAGGCGTTAAGCAGACTAGAGGTTGATACACATTTGGAAATTCTCATTTATCTAATATTTCGAGTACATCAGATTCTTAACCCTTAATTATCTCCTGGGAAAGTATATTGTATGGTCTTCTTGTAATATGTAACGGTACTTTAGTTACGTACTCCAGATCGAACGTGAAAGGGCAAAAAACGGAGAAATGCGGAAAGTACTTGATTTCCTTTCTAAAATTTCAAACGAGTTTTGCGAAGCCGAAACGATCCCGAATTCATCGTCGTCTTCACGGGAATCCATCACGAGACGCGGGCTAAGTCTTTCTACAGTTTTCTCAACACGTAAGCTCTCTTAATGGGTCAAAGATTCTTTATGCTTACGATTGACATGATCAACTACAGAAGACCTTAATCTATTTATATATCTTCTATATCGGGCTTCCTCATCACAAGGCCGATATAGACCAGGTCTATACTAAAAGGGATCCATCTTCTATCCAGACTTCGACCCATTAATTTAGATCATTTATCGGGCTACTTAATTATCTTTAGCTGGATCAAATTACGTACTTAACCGATAATTTACTTAAAAACCAAATTACAATTAATAGCTGTCCACTGTATGGGAAATTGACAAAATTGCCTTTAGGGGCCAAAATGTCTTTCAATTTTTCCCTTGGATAATTATTAATTGCAGTTTTGACTCAACTTTAAAAATCAGTTTAAAAAACTCAGTTAAACTATGCTGTATTAGTCGACTAAGTTCAAAAACAAAACATTTGATCCAAAGATAACGAAAGTCCAATATTTTGTCCTGCAAGACTTTTTATACTGAAAAGTACCAGATACATGTGTCATGTGTGACACAGATCTAATACAATCAGAAATATCTAATGCCTCACTAACATGAATGAGAAAATAGAGTGTGGCAATTTACGATGGTACCTTTATGATCCAATATATATCATCTTCGTCTGTAGATCTCGATTTCTCCAACTTTATGCTAAACCACATTGCTGAAATGCATTAGAGAAATCCTGTTATCTCACACTGAATGTTAAACAGCATTAGAAAAAAACCTTTATTTTCTCTAACTGAATGCTAAACTGCATTAGAGAACCGTTATGAGATTAAAAACTTGTATCCCCTATGTCATGTCAAACTTTAAGGATATACCCGTATAAAACTGTATGTGTCTAATGACATAGGCTCAAGGTCAATCTTTATATATGCCCAATGACCTTTAAAATGCTTAAGATCAACACAAATCTTAAGGCTTTTATACGTATTATGACAATGTATGATAACATGTATTACTGAGGATAAACAATAATCATCTTTATTGATGAACCATCATATCATCATAATACATCAAAATGTACAAATGTACATGGAGCAAACATAACGATATTTCAACTAACAGTGTATAAGGACTTCAAAGCACCCATACTGTATACTTGTCTTCCAAACACAAGTGGGCAAAGTCCTTTAGTTAAAGAATCAACTTTTAGTTTCTCAGTCTTTAAATGCTCCAAATCTTAATGTCATCTTTTCGTATCAACTACTTCATGATCAAGAATTTGATCTCAAATGCTAAGACCCTGTGATATTTAATGTTGTTATTAAACTACACAGAAGCTTGATTATCACATTACATCTGAATGGGTTAAGCCACTGAGTCAACCACAAACAATTTAGAAATCAAATTTCTGAGCTAAACTGTTTGCGAAGTAGTCCCATAGCATACACTTCGCATACATGGTTGAGGAAATTACCCGTGTCTATTTGACACACTTCCACGACATTGTACCATCTGCAACCTTAAAACTATAACCTTAAGTGAACTTTCGATCATCCAGGCACATAGCTAAATTTGAATCTGAATTCCTTACGAGGTTTAACTTGTTGACTTTTCTATATGTCATCACATAATCCTTGATTCTCTTTAATTATCTTAACATTTGCTTGAATGGATTTCAATAGTCTATATCTGGGTTAACCAGATACTGACCAAACAGTGAAACAGTAATTGCAATGTCCTGCCTAGTACATAGCTAAGCACACATCAGGCTATTAATCGTACTAGAATATGGAACATTCTTCATAACCTCTCTCTTTACTTTATTCTTTGGATATTGTATCAAAGATTATCTCTCATTATGAGAGATAATCTTTGATACAATATCCAAAGAATAAAGTAAAGAGAGAGGTCATTATGAGAGATTGGTGTTACGACGGGTTTACTGTTAACCATATTAAACTTTTGTAATATATACTTAACGCATGCACTCTTTGAGAGGTATGATGAGTATTAAGATATATCCTGGTGAATTTGAATACCTAGGATACCAAGGTCCTTTATGTCAAAGTTCTTGACCAACATTGCTTAACCTTATACAACCTGGTCAAGTACTTCGACGTGAGCAATATATCATCCTCATGCAATAATAGGAAGATAATTTTGCTCCCCCTGATATCATAGTACAAACATCTTTTTAACCTTATTTTCTATGAAGCTGAAAGAGGTCACAACCTCATTAATTGTAAGGTTTCACTTTTGGGAGGTTTGATGTAAATCACATATTGATCTACATAACACGCAAACTATGATAGTTCCATCTGGATCTTGAAATCCTTTAAGTTATACCATATAGAATACTTTATAAAGGTTTTTATTCAGGAAAGCAGTTTTGATAACCATCTGATGTAACTCTTCATCATCACGAGCTACAATTGATATAATCACTCAAAATGTATCCTACGAGGATACGAGAGAAAATCAATATTTCTCCTAAGTGGACCATCAGGCAATTGAGCTAATCCATAAAATGATGAACTTTATCCTAAAGTCATTTAGGTCTTAAACTTCATTTACAACTGATGGTTTTACAGTTCAACAATAAAATCAACTAGCTCCTAGACCTTATTATGTTTCATGGCTTGCATCTTATCAGTCATTGCAATCCACCACAATTTCGCTGCGGGTATAGAAACAACTTCTATAGAAGTAACTGGATTCGTAACATGTCTAATATCATAGTCCTGTTCACCTAGTAGACTATGTAGTCAGATGGGATAACAGGTCATCTCACTCTGGTGGATTTTCATAACTGCATTAGATCTTATATTCCCAGGAACCTCTTTGTGTACAGATATGTGTTCCTGTTTTTGTACAGGCATGATACAAAGACTTAAATCCACCGGATCTAACTGTATGAGTAGCGGATACAGAATAACTGTAGTATCCATCTTGTTATCATCCTAAGGGTCAAGGGGCTCACCATCATTTCAGACATCGTATTCCAGAAACTTAGCTGTTAGTGATTACACTATTTTGTAGGCTCTAGAGTGGTTAGGATATCTTACTAAATAGCAATAAATAGAATGAGTATGCGATTTTTCTTTATAAGGATTATACTACCTCAGTAGGGAAACCCTATACACAAATGTGTATAAAACTGAGTTTTCAAACTTCTAGATAATCAGGTAGATTAGTCTTATTCTGTATTGAATTTTTCAAGTCCTTTAGGGTGCTTTTATGCCTTTCAACAACACGCCATTTTACTCAAGACTAATCAGTATAGTGAATCAAGTCACTATCCCAACCGATTCCATATATCTGGCAAATGGACCTTTTCAAGTCCTAAAATACCAAGTTTGTCATCATATTGTCCTCCATAGTCAGATCTGACATTCTGAATGAATTTTTCCAGTTGGTTCTCAACCTTCAGTCTTGAAGCAAGGAGCACATAACTGTAATGAGAATAATCATTAACAAGTGTCAGAATACTTTTGGAATTGCACAATGCAACTATATAAGATCTTTTGATATCCTTCTGTATCGGACTCAAAAAGTCAGAAGCATGAGTTGACTTTAATATCCTTATTAGCCAACTTATCCCTGCAATAGTCAACATATGTTCCCAGATCATCATAATCTAGAATTGAGAGAATGCTTTTCTTTATCAATCTCTCAACCCTAGATTCGAAAATGTGGCTTAAACTTTTATGCCAAACTATATATAACTTTTCATTCATTAGGGTCCTTCATTTGATGACTTGTTTAGCAAGATACGAAGAAGCATATATCTAATTCAGGGTAAGACACATTCTATACAAACCATATGACAAGAAAGTTATACTATTATGTTTTGCATTAAACACAACTATATAATAAAAGCATTAAATACAAAACGTCAACCTTCATTGTCCAAAATTGATCTAAAGATCATATATAAAATGTGCCGTGTAAAAACCTAAATGGAACTTGCTACAAGATTCAATACATACATCCCTTCTATATATTACTTTAATTTCTTCATTGCTGTCAGCCATTAATTACTCCTTCTCTTTATTTGGCTTTATCTTAAATATGAACCCTTACATTGTGGAAGCACCTCGATCAGGTACTCCACTAAATAGTCACCAAGTACTTAATGCGACTATCGTAAATCGGATTCATAAATTGATTAGCCAAGGAGTTACCTGATAGTCATAGTCTTTCCTTCTAGGCCTTATACTGCTAGCTTCTTTATGTCCCTATGACCTTTAGCAGCACTGGATTGACCAGCATCAGTATATGGTTAAGATTTAGTCTTTCTATTTTTGATCTTAGTGTGCTTTATCTTTGCCTTTCCTTTAGTTGCATCGAGGGCTGTAAGAGTAAAAAGCTTGAGTTTATCCTCCTCATCAACACAATGTACAATCAAAGCATTAAAGTCCCATTCCTCATCCTGTAATTAAAATGTCCTCACCAGATTACTTAACTTTGAAAGGAGTGTATTCAAATTCTAATGAACTATGAAGACATCAGGAAGAGGAATGTGCAACATCTTCAGTCTATTGTGAAGATGGATCATTCTTGACATGTCCTCCTTTACTCCCCCTTTTCTCCCGTATACTTTATGGAGAATAATTCTTTTGTCAAGGCACTTGTCTCAATACTAAATGAGGCTATGTACCTCTAGGAGACATTTCCAAAAAATCACTTTGCTATGTTTGTATCCGTAAGTCCACTAAGCAGATGGTTAGGTATGAATCTCTTAATAGTCATAAGGCATAATCTGTCAGATCAATCCTGGGCTTCATAAGCTGCTTTATGAGCTTTCAAGCTTATGAATATAGGTGAAGATGGCCTATATATCTGTATGGCCATATCAACCTCAGCTATCTCCATAGCATTCAATACATTCTCAGTTTACTTCTTTATGTTGAAACCGGTCAGGGTTTCAATAGTGACACTGATTTCATTGACCGAAAAGGTGACTCTATAGTAACTTTGATTAGATCAGCACAAATGTAGGATAACAATGATACTGAAAGCCAAGCTTTTGAGCTCATAGATGTAGGTGAAGATGGCTATATCAACCTCAGCTATCTCCATAGCATTTAATACTTCCTTAGTCTACTTCTTTGTATTGAAACCGGTTAGGGTTTCAATAGTGACATTGATTTCATTGACCGAAAAGGTGACTCTATAGTAACTTTGATTAGATCAGTACAAATATAGGATAACAACAAAACTGAAAGCCATTAAATAGTATCTTTCCTGAAAATCCGATCACATATTATAAAACATCTTTGGACTGAATACATAGTATATGGAATTAGATTTCCACATAAAAAGTGATTAGGGTACAATTCATCAACTCTCACGATTTGGGTGAATAGATCATTTAAGCAATGACTTTCCTTCATCTAATGCCTTTATGATCATCTCAAAATGTTATGTAAGGCCAATGCCTTTGGCCAAAATAACTAAACTTAAAGCCAGAGACATTGCCTAATATATAAATAGAACAATCCAAAACACTGACTTGAAAGGCCACTTTAGTGACTACATTCTCATCAGTATCCTAGAAAGTCCACTAATATAAGGGATACAACTTTATGTTATCCTCACATTCTTTATGGGCATATGTTTTGTGACAAAGTACCTTTAATAAATGCAAAAAATCGAATGCACGATATCATTGTCACACTCCCGTGCCGAAGACATTATCTGAAAACTTCATTTGAGATTTTGTAAAAGAAAAATCTCAGTATAGTGACTATCGTGCATTACTTGATACTGAACCAACTGCCTGAGACATAAGAATCTCATGTATCTCCTTTATAGCAAGTTCGTTGCATGAAAATTCACTCAAAAGTGGCTTTAAAATGTCTTAATTCCTTTTTTGAGTAACCATCATGCGATCCCGAACACTAAATATGAGACCCGAGACATGAAAACTTGGAGTATCTCCCTCATGTGATGTTTGAAGTATGAAAAGTCATTTGAAATCAGATTAAGAATACCTTAATTCCTTTTTCTAGAGTTAAACTTTAATTTAATAAATCCAGAAAAATGAAAAAATTCACCATATAAATTTCTCGAACCCAAAAACAGACCCAAAACACCCCGGGACACCCTTATGGAAAATCTGAAATTTCTGTGTTTTTTTTGTTTTTTGGGTACTATACACCTGTCCGTATAAGCTGATGTCAAAATATTGACGTCGTCACCGCGTCGTGTTGAACACGCACCAGCGCGGACACGCGGGCGACACTTCTGGTGCTTGACGCGCAAGCACTCGTCAGCAGCAGACATGCCCCCCAACGCTGGCGCGTGTGTCGCACGCTCTAGACATGCGTCTCGCTGAAATTGCACCACGTGTTAGTCATGCAATGCACGCGCCATACACGTCCATTCCTTGATGGTACTATTCACCGTGGGGGGCATAGCACACACTCGCCTAAAGGTGACACGTCTGAAAGCGATCTAGAAGGGGGGTTGAATAGATCGTCTAAACTTTTTCGCAGAGTTCTACACAAAACACGGAATTA
>JANZXR010000172.1:12341735-12353928 GCA_027575705.1 Erythroxylum echinodendron
GAGTTAGAGAGGAAATGAAGTGATAAAAAGGAGTTGAATATGTGTTGAATTCTGAAGAATGCTTTGACATGATCAACCATTGAGGATGAATGTGTTTAAGTATGAATGATATTTTGTTGGTTATGATCAATGATCTTGTATGATGTGTTTTGTGGATGTTTTGGATTGTATTGGAGGTCAAAATGATGAGGAAAATGAAGTAAGAATGATAGGATATGCATGAGGGTTGTTAAATGTGATTTAAGGGCTAGAAATCTAGAATTTGACCCGTCACTGTCCGTTAGACGGACTTGATGTCCGTTGGGTGGACCTTCTTGAGTGTTTCAATGTTTCTACTCAGTGCATGTCCTTTTGGAGGGACTTCATATTCGTTAGGTGGACCTTCTCGGGTTTGTTTGTGTCCCAGCTCAATTCATGTCCGTTTGAAGGGACATTATGTCCGTTAGGCGAACCTTCTCGGGATAGTTTTATAAATGTGGAAGTTTTGACCCTCTAAATGGAAAAATATCTCTTTGGGGTCTTCACAGAAGTTGTAGAAATCGAAGCTCTCCTCGAAATCGTCTTAGAATGGTCTCAATCTGACATCCCTAGATTAAGTTATGCTTTTTTCCCTAATCATGTACATTTGATAAGTTGTGGGCTTATCATTGCTTATTTATGGTACATTTAGGCTTTGAATGGCACTTGAAATGTACTTAGTTGGTTATGGAAACAAGAGATAAATAGAGTGATATGTTTAAGGTGACGATTGAGGATATAAACATAAGAATGGATTGTCGTTTAACAAGCTCTCAATTATGAATGTCAGGATGTTATACAAATGAAGATGAGCCTAATTGCCTAATGAGGTTCCATCAAAAGGACCTTACAAGGTAATGTACTCAAGTATGACTCATGAACGTTGGGCTCCGAAAACGGGGTCCAATAGGTTTGGTATTAGAGCATGAACATTGGGCTCTAGAAACAGGGTCCAACAGAGAACCACCCATGCCTTTTGTATATATACCAGTATTTTTGATAGAGAAACCATTTATGCATTCATTGTCTACCTACTTTTAAAAGAAACCTCAACCTTCAAGCATCCATCTTATTCACAACTCAAGACTACACAAGACATATTTATGACTAAATAAGAACCATCTTCAGAATATTTCTTGTGAAACGCATATGTCTTTTATAATGCATAAAAGCTTTTACCATCCGTAGGAAAACAAATCATTTCCTAATCTTACCAATAACACTGATGAGATTTCATATCAATAAGATATAATCAAAGACTGTTTTAATGTAATAAGTTAATTCCAGAATACAAATACGAAACTACACTGAAAAATATATAAATTTCCACCTTATAAAAAAGAAGGAATTAAGAATAATAAGATCCTAGAGTTTGATCGCCACTAACAAACTAGGCAAGATCAAAATTTTTAAATAAATTTAAGCAAAAATACTTTAAAAGATGGAAGAAAACCTCTTGAACAGTTTTGATTGATCAATAATAATGTAAGTAGTCAATTACAAACATAAGAAAGCCTTTTATAACTTTAAAACTAGAATTCTAAAAGAAAATGATAACTTGAAATAACAAGATCCTAAATACTTAAAATATGAGTCAATGCTTGTCTTGGACAATAATGATATTAGGTTTGTTCTTAAACATTCAATGTGTAAAATAAAGACCAGTCTGGTACTGGTTATATATTAAACTTTAATGTCAGTTTATTTCTATTTCTTTAATTTACAAAATCTGATGAAAGATTGGCAATGTTTTGCTTTTGTATCTAATGTAGATTATATTACGTAACTAGAATCTTCATCTCCTTTTTGACACTTGACTTAAACCTCTGGTAAGTGGGCCAACCTTCTTTTCATATGTCCCTTATATAGAAACCCAAGTAGCTCGAATCAATGTCGAATTTCCATCATGTCTCCTCTCTTTAAAATGAAATTTTCCTCAAATTAGCACCTTTATGTACACAATCTGATATCACTTAATGCTTAATTAACTAGGCATCTCTTATTTTTACCTTCTTTCTCAAGTGTCTACTCTCATTTCTTTCCCTTTGAAATCTCTTGCTTACTCTTATAAATCTATGGTTGATCTTTATAAACTTGCTTATATGACAATAGAGTAATGGTATTCAATTTGTCATTTATGGAAAAGGAATACATGTTCTAACCTAAAAACCATAGGTTAGAGAGAAGAGCTCTCATCTCTCTATTAGATCCTTAATTTTCCAGCCTATTTAAACTTGCTTTAAAGAATTTGATATCCTTTTCTTGTAACTCGCCTTAAGCTCATCTTCCTTGCACCTATTCTTTTGAGCCATTTTTTACTGTTATGGGTAAGTCTAATCTCAACTTGTCAACCATTCCCCCTACCTCTACTGACCCTTTCCCCAAAAACTTACCCCTACCTTAAATTATGTCCATGATTTTCCTCCCTTCCCTGCCTTGACAAATGCCACTATGATATATCTCTATCTTCATATTCGTTTGTACCTTCAGCTAAAGAACATAACTTATTCTCCTCCTCCACTTTTAATCCTATTTTAGGTGTGGTCAGTAAGAATAAGTTGATTAAGTTTCCCTCCTAGAAAATCAACTATAGCAACATGTAGGTGATTTGGAGTCTCTTGGACAGAACCAGTTTAAAAATGATACCAATATAGGTAATTATTCATAGAATGCCTCTAGAATATTGGTCATTTAAGGGGCTTAGCTACATTGTAAGCTTGCTAAGAAAAATAATTAGCCTCAATGGGAATATTGGCAATATAAAAAGGATTGGTAATAAAAGGATCTACGTAGAAGATCTCCTAGAGTTCATCAAGACTATAAGGTTTAATGAAAAGGGAGAGTTGATTAAGCTTTGTCAAAGTTTCCTATCTATGGAAGCCTAAAAAGAAGGATCAAATGATGGTCTAGAAAGTCAAGAATAAGGAACTATGGTTAAATAAGGAGAGGCAACCTACTACAAACAAGAATAAATAAAGGACTTTCTTTACCCTACCTATTGAAGTTGTCTCTGCTTTTGAGATCTCTAGAATTAATATTACTATAAGCCCTTTGCCTATTGAAACTGATATGAGACATATGTCTAGCTGGGAAAACTAATCTCTAGTTGATGAAAATATTTTGAGCTCAAAGCCTAATACTATCTTTGAGAATAAAGTGAAATAGAGGAAAAACATCCCGTCATTCAACCTATCCCCTTAGAGATTGTAAAAGATCCTAGTCAAAGTAGTAAAAGCATTATAATGTCACTTGAAACTTTCATTAACAAGAGCAGGACAGGTAAGAAAGCTAGGAAAAAAAATTCCTATATATGAACCTACTCATTTAGAATGTAAGGGGCTTAAATGACCTAAGAAAATAAGTGACCTTAAGGATTACCTTTCCATAAATAAGTCACATTTTGTAGGCTTAGTTAAAAGAAAAATAAAGAAGGAAAATTTTTTAAATAGACTTTGGCCTTTGAACAAGGAGTGGATCTCAGTCAATAATCATGAAGCTCACTGTAATGGAAAAATAATCATCTCATTAGATCCTTCAATTTTTGTTCTTAGAAGATGTATATTCTATTATCAATACCTACAGTGTGACCTTCTTTTAAATCAATATTAAGCCCAAATTCTCATCCCCATAATATATGCCTCCAACTGGGATTCTAAAGAAGAAAGTTATATGAGGACATAAAAAAGATTGGAAATGACCTTACTTCTTTATGGATCCTTGCAAGTGAGTTCGACTGCATTCTTTCTTTAATGTAAGCTCAAAGCTATATGAGAATCCAAAACCAAAACTTGAAGAGCTTTGTCAACACATAAGAGAACTGGATATTGCTAATCTAAATTTCTCAAGGAGACTCTTCATTGGAATAATAAGAAATGACATAATAGATTTCAATAAAAAAGATAGACATGTGCATGGTGAACTCAATATGGACGTCAAACTTCCCTATCAATCATGCAAAATTCATGAACTAACTTACTTTGGCCACTTCCCCATTTATATTAAGGTTAAGCTTGAAGAAGGTAGGAGAAAGTGCCCTTTTTGGATTCATAATTCCTTATTATAGTGTCCTAACTTTAATGAAGCTTTTAACACAGGCCTTAAGTTTGAAGTTAAATGTTTTAATGCTCATAAATGCCATTATAAAATCAAATCTATAAAGATGAACTATTAAAGATTTAAATAAATTAGACTAACCTAATGGTATGAGGGAAAAGAGAGGCTTTTGACGTTTTTAACAAATGTTAAGAAAGGTTAATAAGGCATCCTAATAATCCTACTCTTATACTACAGGATGGTTTAAAGTTTAGAAAATATGCAACTGCCTTGTAAACCTGTAAGTTTAAACTATTGTAAAAGTCTACAATCAATTGGGTAAAGACAGGAGATAGGAACTTTAAAGTTCTTTTTTAGGATGATCTAGGCTAAAAGAAATCATAATAGCATTATGGCTCTTGAAGACTTTAAAGGAAATCTTATCACTAGTTACGTAAAACTTAAAAAAAAAAAAGGCCTACTTATAAACACTTTAAAAAACTATTAGGTACAACCATTAAGGTCTCTCTCGTGTTTAATAAGCTCATAAATGCACTGTAGAATTCATTCCCTCTAGATTGCACAAATGAATTAATAAGGGAAGTCATAATTATGGAGATTAAAGATACTTTATTTTACTTTTCCCTTGATAAAGCCCCAGGTATAGATGTCCTTAACGTTAGGTTCTTTGAAAACATATAGGAAGACACAAGTGAGATGGTGATTAAATACATTAAGGAATTTTTCATGTCTGGTGAGATTCTTACTAAAATATACAATACTTTTCTATATCTAGTTCTAAATGTCCCTAAGCCTATTATCATGATTGACTATAGACTTATAACCTATTACAATGTGATCTATAAGTTTATAGCAAAAATACTTGCTAACAGGTTAAAAAAAATTCTTGTATGTAATCATCAACCTTTATCAATGTGCCTATATTTGTGGGAAAAATATAAGTGAAGATATTGTGATTTCCTAGGAATTATTTAAAAGTTATAGCTCTAAATTTGCAATTAAAAGCTATGATTTGGATATCAATTTCAATAAGGCCTTTGGCTCTTTGAGGTAGAGCTTTACCCTTTGTTTTCTTCAAGGTTTAAGATTTCTTTAAACATTCATCTCTTGGATGTAAAGCTGTATAACATTAGTTTCCTACTTAATTTTAATAAGTGGTGAACCAACAAGGATCCTAATAGTAGCCTGAGGTATTAGGCAAGGTGATCTCTTATCACCTTACCTATTTTTTTATGTATAGAGACCTTATATAGGCTTACTAAGTTGAAGATCACTAAAGATAATTTTAAGTATCATTATAAGTAAGATAAAGTGGGACTCTTTTAGCTCTCCTTTATAAATGACCTGGTACTACTGTATGGTGCCATTCCTACCTCAATCAAGCTACTTATTAACTTCGAAGAGGAATCTTAGGTCTAGTCTATAATCTTGGTAAAAGTTCCTTCTTCCTTTCAGCATGTTCCAATCCTAATGTTAATGCATAGCTTACGTTAAAGGGTTGAACCAATAATAACTTCCCACGAAGTAATTTAGAGTTCCCTTATCTACCAAAAAGCTTATTAAAGGGGATTATTCTCCCCTTCTGAGTTCTATAAATAAGAAACTTGGTGCTAGCGTAACAAATGCATATCTTACAGAGGAAGGTGGCTCCTATTACTACTTAATCAATTATGAACAATGGTGTGTTAAGACAAAAAATATGGAGGATTAATCATCATCCTTATTTTCATTATGAGTAAAATTATGCTAGTTAAGAGACTTTGGAAACTCTTCTCTAATGGTGAAAACTTGTGGTCAAGGTAAATTGACCTCCATTTCTTGAAAGGAATAAGTAACTAAAACATACAAGCTAACCCTAGAATCTCATCAACATTTAATTAGATTTTGAAGATGAGAGAGTTAGTTAAAATACTCATCAAACAAAAGAATTGGTTATGAATGCAACACCTTTTTCTAGTATAGTTGCTGGCATAATATGGATCACTTTATAAACTAAGTGAATTTCAATCCTTGAAGTTAATCATCCTCACTGGCAGTAAAGTATAATTGTTCATTAAGAATAACTACCCTTTCACTCTATAAAATGTATAGATGAAATCTTGAATAGTAAGCCTCCTTACTCTCTTAACTCCTCTTTAGAGACCAAAAAGGTTTCAACATTGAATAGCTCCCCATCCTTCACAACTAAATCTTATAAAAAGCTCCTGATGGATAATCAGAACTTGAAAACTTGGCATAAAATCATATAGGACTCATCAATTTCCCTCTTCCATTCCTTCATACTTTGGTTTATAACCTATAGAAGCCTCATAACTAAAGACTCCATCATATTCTCCATTCCTGACCTGGCTGACATCTTGTGTGATGAAACACCTAAGACTTTGGATCACATTCCTTTTAACTGTAGGTATCCTACTTACTCATGGAACAATATACTTAACTTTTCAAGTTATAGTGCTAAAGCCTATGATGGACATATATTATAGTGTGGGCTCCTTATGTTTTCGTACAGGCCAAATGTGATCTAAAGCTGTTCAGATATGCTTTTAGTGCCTTAGTTTATCACAGATAATGAGAAAGGAACAGTCAAAATTTTATCAAGGGGGTGTTGGACACAGAAACCAACTTATAGAACTTAAAGCGAAAGATTATAACCAAGGTAATAGCTTATAAACTCTAATTTAATATGGCTCCTTTTATTTGTAATGGTTAGAACTTATAAACGATGTCATTAATGGTCTGATATTCCATTACTAGCTAAAACTTTTGTGTATAATAGTAGGTAACCTTTTTGTAACTTCTGTAGCTATTTACTTCTATTAATGGATATATTTAACTTAAAAAAAGGAATACGTGTTCTTATACCCCGTATATATGAATCTCCTATTAAATTGTCATGAATGCATTAAATGAATGAGTCTTGCGTATATAGGAACCACATCACATTACTCCTTAATGGCATATCTAGTATAGAAAGAGTTTTTTTTTCTTTATTCATTCACATAATCCTTTATCATATGCATTCTCAATGCCCTCTTAGTCATTAGTAACCTTCCTTTTTGGATTTTACAATATGTTCATTGTCACTAGCATCCTTTATTCTAAATATATCACCATTTTCTTCTTCTTTAGTCGCAGATGCATACTCTCTATCCTCCCTCATTAACGTCACTCTCTTATTAGAACACTATGTAGTTATATGTCCTCTTCCTAAGTACTTGAAGCATTTGACATCTTGATCTTTAGTTGTAAAAGGAGGAATCGATCTTAATTTCACCACTTGATGTGTCCACTTTTAATTTATTTACTCTATAATTTGACTTTAAAGCTTTATTTTCCTTTTTGTTACCATGTGTTGCGCCATGAAAAAGAACTTGCACTATAAACATTAAAAAAATTTAACATGCATCCTTTTAGGTTACCTCTTCACTTCATGGCCATATTTACCATATCCTCCAATTTTACATAATGATGTAACTCCATAATATTGATAATTTTGGAATTCAATCACAAATAAATTAAGTCATTCTCTCTTCATGATATTTCTCTATATTTGCTCTATCCATGACAATGTCTTTCTCCTTATGGTACTCCTCCATACTCTTAAAACCTTGGAGTCAATGTTTGTAGTGTTTAGTAAAGATCCCTGTAGTAGGAACTTGGCATAAAAATATTTTCTTATCATCATTTTCATCTCCTCCAACATTAAGATATACAGTTCTCTGTTACTCCACCTAGTGAGAATTTGTTAATATCATAAATTCATGATATGCTTATTAATCTCTAAAGTAGGTAGTTTAAACTTCATCTCTTCCAAAAAGTTATAACAATGAAAAACTAGCACCATATGTTGCTCCCACTTCAAGTAGGCATCTTGATCTATCTTCCCTATAAAAAGTGATATTGCTATCTTAATGCTTCTTATATTATTTTCTATCCTTTTTATAATCTCTTTCGTATCCTACACTAATCATATTCCCTCCTTATCTCTTTATTATTTATCCCCTTCCTCCTCTACCATCCCTTAGGTTAACTCTCCTAAGTAGTTGGCAGCACCTTCAACTTCATAATTTGCCTAAAAAAATCATCCATCCTAGTAGTTAGAGGTTGCCCTAACTTCACCAAATTGTTAAAGGATTTGCTCATGATGTTTATAAACGATTCCTTGTCCACGCCCACTATTTGATCCTCACTTCATTTATCTTTGGACAAGTTTTTTTACTTTAGGTTTGAGTTATGTTGTACCTATATGAAAAGTCAGCAACAAAAGTTATCTCTCATGTGCTTCTCTTCAAGTTTCATTTGACTCGCCATTTACACGCTTACTAAAGATTTTTTTTAAATAGACAATCTAAATCAATAATGCTAGTTTAAACCTTCCCCCTTTTTAAATACTTCCAAAGAAATAAATTTGGATAAATAGCAAACATATAAATAAAAACTATAAGCCAATGAACAAGAAAACTGAAAAATAGGAATTGAAACTCAAAATATCCAATTACTCAATAAAAAAGAAGAAGAATATAAGAAGTTTAAATTGCATAATAAGAAAAACAAGATAATGAATAATTATAGTTTATCTAATATATCAAATACCTTGTCCCTATTGGAGATAAATTAAAACTCCTAATTTGTAATGCGTATTGCAATTAGCCACTAAGGCACCACTTTTATGTAACTTTAGATTTCACCTTTTTAGGACTTCTTTTAATAAATTCTAAAAGTAGATTTTTTTTGTTTTTCTTCTTTTTTTTAATTGACTTAAAAACTCAAGAAATAAGGAATAAAAACAAACAAACAACTTGTTTTTAGCAAAAATAAAGATTGATAAGAACAATAACAAACAATGATTATAGGAAACGAAGAAACAAGAATATTAAAAATGCAAATAAAAGATGTAAAAAACCTAAAAATAGAATTATACTCTACTAGCAAATTCTAATATAGTTAACACCATTTAATTGATGAGATTGATTATTAATACAATAGGACCAATGATCATTTTCAATTTAAAAATATAAATATGAAAAATATACTAAGAAAGATATGAATTTCATTACTCTAGAAAAGAAAGTATTGAGAGTAATAATATCATAAAGTTTGATTGCTATATAAGTTAGATAAGATCTAAGTTTTTGAAAAACCTTAAGCAATAATACTCTAAAGATGATAGAAAACTCTCTAATAGTTTTGATTGATCAATAATAATGTAAATAGTTAACTAAAAATATAAGAAAGCCTCTTATAGGCATAGAACCATTAAAACTAGAGTTTTAAAAGAAAAATAACAACTTAAAATAACAAAATGCTAACTACTTAAAATATGAATATGACACTTTCTTAAACAATATTGGTATCAATTTTATTCTAGAACATTCGATATGTAAAACAAAGATTTGATTACATGTTAAACGTCAATGTTGGTTTGCTTATGTTTGTCTAGTCTATAAAATCCAGCGAAAGATTAACATGGATTTATTTAAGTGTCTACTACTGGTTACATTCTATAACTAGAACATCTAGCTTCTTTGTGGCATTTAACTTGTACCCTTTATAAGCAACCTATGCTCCTCTTCATAACTCCCTTGTGTAAAAACTCGTGTACCTTAAGTCAATGCCAAATTCCCATCATGTTGAGAGAAAAACCATCTATGTATCTTACCTATCTACTTGCATTTTTTAGAGAGAAACGAACCATGCCTTTATTGTTTGCTTACTTTTGTGAGAAAGTTCAATCTTAAGGTGATAAAATAAACCTACCACATTTTTACAAGTAAGACCACATCCTTCCTTTTATCTTTTAAATTATGGATAGTAGCAAGGATGTGAGGATTAGTTTTAGGAGGGGGGATAGTAAGGTATATCTATATAAGTTTAGTGAAATCTAACTTTAGAAATAATAGCCATACATCTTGTAGGTCTACCAAGATTATCTTCTTCTTTTATAGCATTAAGGTCTCCTTTTAGAATATCATATCAACTTTACTCAATCAATTATAGTAAAAGGCTTCCCCTTTGAAGCTCTTCATCAAACACTTTACCTGGAGACTTTAATAAAACTTTTGAAGTGTGCCTAAAGTTTAACAAGTTGTAGAAAGTTAATTTCAACAAAATTTTCTTGAATTGATCTAGTAAAAAGAAGAAGCAAAAGGTGATATAAATTGATAAGGTCAGTAAGATCAAGACATTTGTCCATAGTTCTTTGACCTCTCCTTTTCACTCATCAGTAGAAAAAGTTATTCCTCTCCATGTTCCTGCTAGGCTAGTTTATGGAAGATGAGTGTTTCTTCCCCAAACTTATCTTAAAGAAGATTGATATTGTCTTTAATAATGTTAGAAGCGGATCCAAGATGAGTTCAAGCATATGCAAATCATGGAAGAGATAGATATTGATTTTATATGTGTATTCTTTAAGAGGCATCTTGTTAGAGTAAGTTTGCTTAGTTCATCAAATGCTTGCCATTTAATTTTTAAGAATGACATTATATTTTCAACTTTTAAGCCATTACTTCTATAATCATGGGCTATAAAGGTTTAAAAAGACTTAGTAGCTCTACCAAAGAAAAAAAAAGGCTAAGGGTGCCAAAGTTGTTATAGTTATTCAAAAGAAGGAGGAGGCTGTTAAGGAACAACTATTCAAGTTCCTTGAGGGGCTAAAGAAAGAGAACACAATATTAAAGGATGAGATAGCAAGCTTGAGGGTTGAAATGGTTGATTATTAATCAAAAACTAAAAGTTTGACTGTGATGATTGCAAATTTGATGTCATATGTCATTAACATAAGTTTCAGTTTTTCAAAAATTAGAATTATAATAACCTTATCAATATAAAAAAGGTAAGGTTAGAGATCTTATAGGAAGGAGTCATAAAATAAGTACCTAAACTGATCCTTTATAGATCTAGATATTAATAATGCTTATATTAAGTTTGAACCAACTCAGATTAATGAACATAATGTTTAGGTCATTAGTCATTTAGGTGGGGAGTCTCACATCATTGATGATGATAACCCTGCTTCTTCCAAAGGTTCACCTCTCCTCATCTAGGCCCTTTATTTTTTTTTCTTTTATTTACCTTATACATAGGGGTGAAAAATGTAAGAATGCTTTAGGCACCTCTATCTATATTTTCATTTTTATGAAATTTAAAATTCTAATTATTGATGTATTTAGAGCTTAATAGACCTTTAAAGTTTAGCACCCTTACCTTGGCAATTTTTGAAAGAAAATGATAATAAATCTAGCACTCATATAAATTATAGCTTACTCAATCACTTCTATTGATAATTTTTGAAAAGAAAATTAAAATAAACTTGATAAGTTTGTGGGGTTTAGCTCCTTTTCCTTGACATTTTTTAAAGTTAAATTCAAATGAACTTTTCCTATAGAGTCTAGATCCCTTGCTTTGTCTAATTTACATAAATTACAATGAATTAACAGGCTTGTAGAAATTGGCTTTTATGTCTTGTCAAGTTTCTAAAATATTTAAATGAGAGACTTATGCTTCTCAATCTATTGTTATTCTATGACAAGCGTTTTTATTGGCCTTAAGGGTTTTTTTATATTAAAAAGTTTCAAAAGTCTTCTCTTAAACTTAAGACCTTTAAGCTTGTAAGTTTTTCTTTATGCACAAAGGAGCTAAATGGACTTCTTTTGGACTTGAGGCCTTTTGGCTTGTAGATATTTCTCTTATGCTATAGAGCTAGAGTGACTTCTCCTCTAATTAAAGCCTTACACTAAGGTTTTGTTTGGTTAGAGGGTTGGTAATGGAACGGGATAGAATGTAACACATTTCTTTCATTTGGTTGAGGATTTTATAATGGAATGGAACGGAATGAGATGGAAACGGAGGGTTTCATGTTAAGTTTCATTCCATCTTAAACAGTGAAAATAAGAAACCTCTGATTTGGGATGTTTAGGATGGAACGTAAATTAATAAATACACACTATCTAATATGCTCTAAATAATTTTTCTTAATACCAATTATTTCTTCTAATCTTAATCCCCTTTTTCTCACACTCATTTATTATGGTTCACAATAATTGTATATAATTAATAATATTTTTATATTATTTCTCCTTACCCTAATAATAATATTTTTATATTATTAATAATAAATTGT
>JANZXR010000172.1:12354028-12382153 GCA_027575705.1 Erythroxylum echinodendron
AAATAATTCTAATTAAATACCAATTATGTTCATATAAGATTCAATATCTCATATTGATCCTTATTTATTAAATATCTCATATTTAATCGTAAAGTTTCTCAACTTTACAATCAAGTCTAACTTGATTAAATTAACTTCGCTCTCTTCAACACATTCTATATGTGAGACACATTAGGTTCCCAAATATGTTGTTAATGATTATAAATTCTAATTCTAATTTATAATTAGAAGTAGATAAATTAAAGATTAACGTCTACTAACACATCATGACCGCCCAAATATTTAGGAATGTCAAAGTGGTTCTGACTAACCTTTCCGTGCATGATTTTTTTGTATAATTCAATCATTTCATCATATAATGTTCCGATTAGATATACAGCATAGAATTAATGTCTACTCTACTTTGAGTCCAATCATATTAGTTCTTTATTATTAGCTATCGATTCAATAAATGACATTTGTAAACTATTACAAAATGTCATTCCATCTTGGCCAAGGATTTTCTGAATCAATAGTAATCGAGAACAACGGAATATTCTACCTAATTATTTTAGGGTGATGAATCCTATCTTGATCACTCAACTACCTTTATATAGTTCATGCTACGTCCAATGACTACCGATTAAATGACCTATGATTAAATAGATCATAAGTAGTATCAAAACATAGCAATCCCCATACAAGATGACTTTGATGACCTCAAGTCAAAGGATAACTTATACAATCATCACAATGATAATTACAAAGACATAAAATAATGTTCCAAATAGATTTCTTATATCGAGTCTGTTTAGTGAACTTGTACTCTAACAAGAACCCACACGTTTGTTAGTAATCAGGGATTTTAATTTGTTTGTCTTGAGTTTTTGAGTGTAACAGAAACAAGAGTAGAAAATTGGATGTAGAACCTTATAACTGTAGGTTCTGTTCTGGGTTTTGGATTGTTATTAATTATGAAAAGAATTGCAATAGAGAGAGGAAGAAGCAGGTGATGGTTTGCATGTATAATTTTGGTTTTTGAAGTCTGAATATGAACTAGAACAGCTTTGAGTCTTTTGGCTATAACTTTTTCATCCAAACTCCGAATGACATGAGAATTGAACCAATGAATTCATAACACATTGTTCTTCCTCTCTATTAAAATTTATGAACATTGGAATTCATTCAGAAAAGATTGAGTGATAAATTTAGGATGAAATGGTGAGTGTGTTGGAATAGTGATAACTGGAATGATTTCACTAATCATGCTTCGAAATTTTGGCTATTTTGATTTGTAGATTTTCAAATGAGTTGATTCTTCATTCATATTAAACTAGAGACATATCGATACATTTTTCATGAAGGAATTGAATTTGAAATCTGTCTTTAAGAGTCTTGTAATTTGGCTTAAAGTTGAGAGTTGTGATCTATTGTGGTATAAGAAGTAGTATGGAGTATTTTGATTATAACTTGCACGATACTGAACCAAAATGTCTGAATTTAATTTCATTAGAAACTTAAGACATAGAGGAACTTTTGATTAGAAGAAAGTATTGCCTAAAAATGTCTAATTCTAGGTCAAAAATGGCAATAAATCAACACGATCGTGACTCTGCTGAAGCATAAAGGAAGTAGCACTTGTGCAATAGCACGATTGTGACTCTACTGATGAAGGAAGAAAGTCACGATCATGCACAAGCACGATCGTGACCTGAGAGACTTTATAAAATAGTGATATTTTTGGAAGTTTTTCAACCAAATTCAAGTAAAGATGTTACCATAAGAAGTATGTAGGTTTAATTAAGCTCTTACATGATTTAATTGATGTTGACTGAAGGGATTAAAGTGAATAAAAAGGTATTAAGGATTAAAAGAATGTTTGGAAGTTGTTGAAATTGTTTATAATGATATTAAAGAAACATAACTGAGAAATTGTCATTGAACATGTATGTTACATGATACATTCATAAATGTATTTATGACTGATTATGAGAAAAAGCACATGAGTGACATATAAATGTATTTGATTGTATATAGAAGAGCAAGTAGAGCGACCACTTCCAAATATTGCTGGAACTTCCAGGCATTAAGCAAAAAGGTAGCAATTGTGAGTAACCTAGACGGTCTCACTCAATTAATTGTTTGTTTTGATTATGCTTGAATTATCTTATGAATGTGTGATTGCTTATACTGATTCCGGACATGAAGGTACAAAGAATTTAATTTGATGAATATGATATTGAAGTGCTCCTTGTATATGAATTGGATGAAAAAAATGTACTCAATAATTTTGTTGAATGCCGGACTTAGGTCCAATGATAAATGCCATCTGAATGTGAATGTTTGATCATGGATTGACTGAGAATATGAGAATGTGAAGCATCCATTACATGAATGCATGAAAAATAAAGGTAGGTATGATTGGAGTCGCCAACATAAAGAGCTTAAGGCTCAGACTATGATCAGAGCCTCGGCTCAGTTGTGAATGTACCCGATATCCACTAAAGGACATGGGACATTATTTGATACAGCTCGGTATCGAATAAGGGATATGGGCTATTAAAAGAAGACACACGGTCACAACGACAATAATAAATGAAAATGATTCTCACAAACATTGCATATACAGTTTAATACGTATGTTTGACTGATTAAATTGTATTGTTGCCTTGTGCTGAATGAGAATGTGAAATGTGATACTTTATGCATATGCAAAGATGTGAATTATATGTTACGTGTATTGATGTGATGTATGAATTGAGTGAACCATTGATGATGGTTACCTCATTGAGAAACTCAATCAAAATTGCAACATTGATAACTTCAGGTTCGAGATAGAGCAACAACTAGTTGTTAAGGCTGCATTTTGGTTCAATTTATGGCTCAAAGGTTAGTCAGTTGAGGACAGAAGATTAGTTTTTTTGTTTTTGGTTTAGTTCCTGATTTATGTAGCATATTTTGTAAACTGAATTGTGAGTTTTGATAGGCTGACAATGTATCTATACGAAATGCTACATTGTAAATAATATTTTATGGTATGAAATGAGGAAACTTTGAATTTTAGATAGTATGTTATTTTTTATTTTACTTATGATTCCATTTCGGAAAGTGAAGGTGAGATAGTTAACTCGCCATTATTATAGATTATATATTAGAATGTTCACAATGTGCTCCAGTATGTAATTTATAATATTGGGGTGTTACAAAAATGAAAGTAAAACAACAGGATTGGAAGCTCAATGGTTTGGATAGGAGCAGAAGGACGTTTGAAAGAGTAGTACCTAGGTTTTCTTAATAAGATAGATTCCCATGTTATTTTGTTTAATGTGCTCTACTATGCTTTTATCTTAAAATGAATATATACTTTGTTCATTGTTCTCTGGATCCGACGTTAACTTGTGGTATGCTTATTCTTGTGCTGTGAAAAAGTATAGCCTGTATAGGCATAACATCTTTAATTAGATTCCTTTGACATATACTTGATATTTGTAGTGAAACAAAATTTGCAGGTGCAATGATTTATGCTAGTTTTACTTGCATGCTTTTTTACTCATCTAAATTTTTTGAAAGGACACTGATACATAAAAGCATATGCATTTCATTTATAGGATTGTTGTGCTTCTCTTTAGTTTCTAGGGATTATTTCTGTTTATACATATTGTAAGAGTTATATATCACGTGGATGTATTTCCGCAAAAACTTTGTTGCAACAAACTATGCATGTTATAGTGTACTCTTATATTGTTCTATTCATTATAGTGATGGACTTGATTTATTTCAGTTGATCATTTTTTTCCTTGCTAAATGTTGATTTATTTGCTTAGCTCTTCTTAAATTTCAGGACTCTTCTTCTTTTGTTAGCAGATCATTCATAGTCAAAACTCACCAGCTATTGGACTTTCGTGTTATACCTATTAGATATGCATATGTTTTCGCTTTGATTGCATCAGATGGTTCCAAGTATCTCCTTGATGCAGTATGCTTCTTTCTTATCTAAACTATCAACATATATATACAATAAGGAGTTTTTTTTTGTACTTACCTTAATCTCTTCTCTTGCTCTTTGTGTAGTCACTGAAGTGCATGTAAGCATTTATCAAGCAATATAGTAATGAAGCTTGTATAGGCCGGGCATCAATGACAGAAAGAGTAACACTTACAAATTACCAAGCATGTATTGTTATTTTCTTGATCCATATTCTTGCTCATGACACTAACTTTCTACCTCAAGAATGTCATGATGAACAATTATATGCCCATATTTGTAGGTGTGAAATTTGAACATAATTTGGTTTGTATAGTGGAGTACCTATTTAAATTATTATAACGCAATATCTTACTTTAATCCACCATTTCAACTCATATAGGCATTATTAGATCCTAATATTGTGAATGACAACGTAGATCTGATTAATAATTACTTGAAACAATTTTGGCTTTGTTATTTGATTTTGAATTTCTACATTCTAGATATCATTTTATGTAGTAGAGCGATTAAAGAAGGTTTAGCAGCAAAAATTGTATATAATAAATAATATTTTTATATTATTTCTCCTTACCTAATAATAATATTTTATATTATTAATAAAAATTGTATATAATTAATAAAATAATAAAAAATAATAAAATTTTTATTAATTAAAAATAGAAAATATATTTAAAATTATTCTTTAATTGTTTGTATATATTTCTATATAAATAAAAATATAAATAAATAATTTTAAAATATAAATCACATATAATAGAATAAAATTTATTAAATAATTAATAATAAATTGTATATAATTAATAATAAAATAATAAACTTTTGTTAAAATATAAAATATAAAAAAATTATTTGTCACAGTTGTTACTTGAACAACCGTGACTTTTTAATTGGATATGATTTTTATTTTAAAATCATAACGTTAAATCTCTTGCAACAACCATTTTAATATCAGGGATATAATAGTTATTTATTATACATTACATTCCATTTCATCCATCTTCCAAACAATGTTTCATTACATTACATTATGAATCCTTCCATCACTTCCAAATAACCTTTCACTATATTACATTCCATTCTATTATAAACCGTTCTTTTCCATTCCGTTCTATTTCATTAATTAACATCCAACTAAACAGGCCCTAAGGAACCAAAGAGACTTCTCATAGACCTAAGTCCTTTAATCCTACAAGTTTTTTTTTAATAAATTAGGGACTTGAGACTTTTAGCTCTGCATATTTTTCTTCAATGAAAAGCTAATGAGACTTCTTTTAAACCTGAGTTTTTTAGGCATAGAGGCTTTTCTTTGATGTTAAGTAGTTAAGGGCCTTTAAATAAATTTGAGACTATTAGTACTTGTAAGTTTTCTAATGAACTAAAAAGCTAAAGATATTTTTCCTAGAGCTCTTTAAATTTTGTGTATAAACTCTTATAAGTTCATATAAAACTATTTAAAGTCATGCCGAATTTTCTAGCATTTTTGGCACTTCACCTTGTTAAGACAAATGTTAGAGAGGTTAAGTTCATATCTAGAGAGCAAGTTCATGCCAAGGAATGGATTTTTTTGACATTTAAATGGGACAAGACAGATTGTTGAGAGGGTTATACAAAAAAAAAAAAAAAAGTAGTAGGTTGGATATTAGACTATAGTTGTGGACTTGAGCAAGAATGTGTATTTAGTGGAAAAGATAGATGTTTGCAAGGTATCAGAGGTAAGGATGTCGACCAATGTAAGGGTGAGAGTTTTTCTTTAAGAAACAAGTATTTGTACATGTTTGTCTTTAATTTTGTCGAGAAGAAGATGAAAGCTAATTAACTCAATGATAACCCACTCTAACCTAAATGATGACTTCAAAATAAGGTGATAAATATCATGTTGTAGGAAGAGATGATGTTTGAACTTTTGAGAATTTGAAATATAAAATCTGCAAGAGAAGGAGGACTTCATTGGGATTAACATGCGTGAAACTTCACATGGCCATATGGACTCATTTAAATCCGTGCCAATATTATCTGAAACTTCTTATGGCCATATGGTATCCTTTAAAGCCATGCCAATATTATCAAATGTCAATATATAGGTCTAAGTTGACGTCAAGGTGGCTGTCATTTCATTTGTTTGCTGATATGGCATATCACATGTAAACTTTTGTTGAGAGAGTTAAGGGAAAGAATTGAAATAGGAAAAAACTAATATTTAGGACTTACTGAAATAGGAAATCACTTATAGTAGGAGGACTAAAAATATCGTTATCCCTTTTCTTCATAAATCAAGGTGTTGAATAAACTTCTCTTGGACTTGGGGAATTTTAGGCATGCAGGTTTTTCTTCAATGTTAGGGAGTTAAGAATTTTAAGCTTGTAGGTTTTCTTCTATGCTAGGGAGCAGAAAGAACTTCTCCTAGACCTAAGACTTTTATGCCTACAACTGTTTCTTAAATGTTAAGAAGTTAAGGGGATTTCTTCTAGGCCTAATTTTTTAAAGCCTATAGGTTTTTCTGTGATACTAGGAGACAAACAACTTCTATTAAACCTGAGACTTTTTGTTTTGTAGTTTTCTTTTTCAATATTAGGAAGAAGATGAGACTTTTGTGGTCTACAGGTTTTTTTTAAGACTTCATTCCTTTTGTATCAAATTGAGACATATTTTCTTTTTACAAAGTGCATATATCTTTTAGAGCTTCTATTTAATGGTAATATCTCCTTAGATTAGTTAATTATCACGTATTTTATCTTATAATTCCTTCTTTATATATGATCTTAACCCTTTATGATTTCTCCCCATAATTATGCAAATTGTCATTTGAATGAGGTATGGTTCCCTATCTGGTTTCCTTCACAAAGGACTCTTTATGTGGTCATCTCTATCGTTTTCCTTTAGAAACCATTTTAGCATCCCTTGCTTGATCAAGTCATTCGCCACTATTTTCAAATTCCTACAATCTTTAATCTCTTGTCCAATATCCTAATAGAAATCAAAGTATAAATCTTGTCCCTTTTGACAGTATTACTTGTCATTCCTTTTTTTCATTTTTCGACTAAGTCTTTATCTAAAATATAATCAACTACATATTTAACAACGTATTGAACCTAGGAAGTGTCTTCCTTGATCTTCCCTTTGTTTTTGGTTTCAAACTCATTTTTTATATAATTTCCTTTGGACTTGGTTAATCAAAGATGTATCCCTCTCTATTCTCATTATTATTATTAGTTAAACTTTTCTTATTTTGATTAACATCTTCTAGATCTTTAATAGTTTATGCTCAAATTTATAGATGTTCAAAATTCTAACCTTATTTTTTCTATATAAAGTTTCAAAAATTTTAACAGGTTACGAGTCCATTTATGAAAGCTACTAATGCCACTCTTATACTAAGACTAGGGATTTAGGTAGCCTTAAAGTTGAAGTGTTATAAGTAATCCTTTAAAATTTTTTGGTGCCTTTGAGTTACAAATATTAAATAGGTGGAGTTTATAAGTTAGTGTCTGTTGTTAACAAAGTGTGACATGCACCTAGTGGCTTATATATTGAACTTGGAGGCATGGCTTAAAACTAAAATTATATTACATCGGCCAGGTGGAGGAGAAGACTTTATATTTTATGGAGTTAAATGGATCATATAGGTCCATGAGTTTTCTATATCGATGAATATGATCAATATGATCACAGATGCCTTCGTAAGTGTCCAGGATTGATATATTAAACCTAGGCAGTAATGGCTTCACTAAGACATTATATATTAGTTAGCTATCGATATCATACTTGATTCTCATATTTCATATCTTAGTGGCATTACTTGTAGAAGTTCAGATGAGGCCCCTTTCAACAATAGTTGTGGGGTGTAATTATAGTCTTTTTTACATCAATTACTTGACTTATTATCATAACATCTTAATTTTAGCATCTTGATCCTCGAGTTAGTAATTGACTAGATGAGTTTGAGGGTTATTGGTTGTTCCAATAAGGTTAGTAGATGAATTGTTTTCTTTGGTATTTATTATTCTTTTTATGGATGGTGTTAAATCAAGGTTTATTATTATTGACTTTGATGATGACCTTATAATATTTCAAAATTCAAATTGAATTTATTTCTTTATATAAGTAACAACATATTTTTTAAAAGAAAAGAAAATCATATGATAAATGCTTCATTAATTACGGAAACCTTGCTTGTGAACTTGCTTGATTTATTAGAAATGATTCCACAATATCTGGAAGGATCTTACAAATCACAATCAATTCCATGATATGATCATCTGTCTTAACGTCTGGATACTGGAAGATTTTATCAAATATGATATTGAAGATTCAAAGTTAATTCAAAATGTAAGAAAAGCAACGACTAGTTGAAAAAGATGTGTCTTTAAGGAAGAGTCACTGCATTTGCGAATGGGGAACATACGCAAGACCTTCAAAATACATTAATAGCATCAATACTCTTCAAAGTCATGTTGTTATCAAATCTCTTGTGCTTTAGAAATTAAATATTCTTTTTGAGAGAGATCATTGAAGCTCATATAGAGCAAATTATTTCTTCATTTGTTAAGAGCTTATAAAGGCTAGCAAAATACTAATAGTTTGAAAAGCTAAAGAACCTTGAAAAATATATACTCGTGGGCTTGAAGAGGCTTTTCAAATTACTACTTGGTTTTATAATGAAACACTCAACTTGGATACTTGGAAACTGAACATAAGCTTGGGTCGTAAGTTGAACCAGTGTAAATTGGCTATGTCTTTCTCTCTCTTCTCTTTTATATTTCTACATTATATTTTGTGTGTGTTTAATTCAGCAATAGACTCCTTCAATTCTAAAATAGGTTCCTTCAGTTTATAACTTACTAAAGGTTTCTTTTTTTTCAACAGGTGCCTTCTGTTTTAAAATTATTTTTAATTGGACTTATTCTTTAGCAAGCTCCTATCGTTTAATAGACTACTATTATCTGACAGGTTCTTATTGTTTTTAATTTTTTAAAAGGCACCTCTCCTTATCCAAATTGAAAGTAGTTTACAAAAAAATTTTAAGTCACACACAATTTACCCCTTCCTTAATACCAAATTATGTAGATTGAATTTGGAGTAGCGTTGTCAGGTTAGTCTTAAGTTACAAGCTCGCAAAATAACTACTCAGAATGTCAAAGTGTATTTCTTGCAAAGACACTTTATCGCTTAAATTGGTGAAAATTAAGTGGTGTTAACTATGCAAAGAAGCCTCTAATTAAATTTAATGATAATAGTCATAAGAACTTAATTTGGGGTATGTCTCCTTTTGTAGGTAATTCGTCAAGAATATAATTTGACTTTAAATATTCTAGTAGAATTTGGATCCAACTTCTATTAAGAAGTCTACTAAAAATCTACCCCCTTATATTAATCAAGATTAAACTTAATAAATGAATCTCTTATATGAACTAAACCATATACACTCAAAATAAGGTGATGAATCAAATTCGAATTGTAAATTCATTAATATATTATTAGTTTTTTATATAAAAATTTCTTTGCTTTTATATTTTTATTTGTTCATGCATTAATCATTTGAAAGACTATTATTAATCGATAACTTTTACTAGAAATTTGTTAGAACTTTACTTTATTAAATACGACTTTAAATTATTTTTCTTCTGTGCACTCTTTTGTAATCCATATATTTCTTTGAATGTTTCTTTATTAGTTTATTTATTAAGTACACAATAAATGATTGCATGTATTAAATTTTATTATTAATTATTTAGGTTTTTATTTTATTTATAATTTTAATAGATTATTTATAATATATAGCTAATGGATTATCATGTATTTTTAATATTTTATTTAAAACATTCATAAAAATTATGAAAAAGGATTATACACATGATGAATGTCAGTTACAAATTTACCGCTGTAAAAAAAAAAATTCATAGTCAACGTTCTAAGATTGCTGAAGTATTCTGACCTGGTGTTAATTTTAAGAGAAACTGAAAAAAGAAATGTTGTGGAAGACGATTATCACATTATTTGAAGGAATTCACAAAGATTTAGTTTAAATGGTTAGATGCTTTATTCAGAGCTCAGATTCATTTCTACTTCCTTTTTGTTCATTACTGTATAAATGTCCCGCTATGACAGTGAAAAGGTAACAGGTTTGGCTTTGATTGCTCACACAAATTAACGACACAAACCGGAAAATACTGCCTTCTATGTCATCAAGCATAACCACGAAGGACCGACACTTGAAAAACAAAATTAATATCCACATAACTCCACAGGTACTGGCAGAGTCGTAAAGTCCGGTCGCCTCAGGTTGGCTAGCTCATGAAAATTGGGAAGCGACAACCGTTGCTCTTGCACCAACGATGACATGCCTCCTTAGGAAATTATGAAACAACAGCCATAACTCTTGCACTAGAATATTGCCTGAATAATGGCATGCTTGTGTCTTTCCCTTCCCAGGATAGAGCTTGGTACTACTGGGAATAGTGTTGGACAATTTGGACATTTCCTATAAAGTTAGACAACATTAATTGTATTTTTCGATTTTTCAATAACTTATCAGTTAAGATACTTAATTTGATCCGAATAAGGATAATAAAATGGTCCAATAAATGATCTAAGTCAATGGGTCGAAGTTCGGGAGCAAAATAGATTCCGATTAGTGTGAACCTGACCTATATCGGGCCTGTAATGGGGATGTTGGTTTATACCCTACAGCTAATCACTTTGGTTGTAGTTAATGACAAATTATTTAAAGACATTATTATCTTGTACATATCAAGATGTATATGATAAAGTTCATAAAATAATTGTACATTGCAAATGAAATTATAATGAGATTCATATTGCATTTATGTATTATTCCTAAATGTTCTTAGTCATTGTTCTATTAAGATTGGACATTAATAGAACATAAAAAGACTAGCATACGTTGTGTTTTTTATTACAAAGGAAGTAGTCGATCTTATAGGCCAAAATATAAAGATACTTAAATAAATGTGTGGGTGCTTGTTAGAAAACAAGTTCATTGAATAGACCCAATACGAGAAATCCATTTGGAACATTACTTGTATGTCTATGGAATTCTCATTGTGATGATTGTATAAACGAACATTTGACTTGAGGTCAATAAAGTTATCTTGTATGGGGATTGCTATGTCTTGATACTACTTATAATCTATTTAATCATGGGTCGTTTAATCGGTAGTCATTGGATATAGCATGAACCATATGGAGGTAATTGTGTGATCAAGATAGGATTCATCACCCTAAAGTAATTAGGGTTGTTTTGTTGTTCTCGATTAGTATTGATTCAGAAAATCCTTGACCAAGATAAAAGGATGCTTTGTAAATAGTTTACAAATGTTATTAATTAAATCGGTAGCTAATGACAGAAAACTAATATATTTAGACTAAAAAATAGAGTAGACATTAATTTCATACTCTAAAAAATTGGTTGATGAAAGGATTGAATTATATAAAAAAATTATGCACGGAAAGGTCAGTTAAAACCACTTTGACATTCCTAAATATTTAGATAGTCACGATGCATTGCAAACGCCAATCTTGATCTATGATTATAAATTGTTTAATTAGAGAATTAAATATAAATTAAAAGAAGTTTTAATTTATCTAATGTTAATTATGAATTAGAATTAGAATTTATAATCGTTGCCAACATATTTAGGAACCTAATAGGTCTCACATATAGAATGGGTTAAAGAGAGCAAAGTTAATTTAATCATGTTGGACTTGATTGTAAAGTTTGAGAAACTTTATGATTAAATATGAGATATTTAATAAATAAGGATCAATATGAGTTATGCTTGTATGTACTGTCAACCTCCTAAAGAACTGAGCTTATTCCAACAACATTGTCCACTTTGCATGCTTTTCTTTCCTGGATTTCGTTGGGCTATATCTTTGAATCTCCACTGTGTTTGTCTTGCGGTGAGAATTGTGAGTCTAGATGGTGAAGCTTTATACCTGATCTTGTTGACGCTGTAAAAAGTATTGAAACAATTTGTGAGAATTGCGTGATTATTTTGAAACTTCTAAGTGAGGAAGTTTTTGATTTTTCCCGAGGAGAAACGACTTAACAGAAGATGAAGCAACTGAAACAATCTCTAAACAGGTATTGCAACTTTGCCATTTGCCTTGTAAAGTCTTGCCATGTTAAAGTTTGGCTGCAACATTGTAATTTCTCAAAGGCTCTTTTTGTGCTATCTTTTCTTAACCTCATTTCACTTTTTATTTACAAAAAATGGCAATTTTCGGTCTTTTCTCTAGCGTTTTTGTTTATTCGATAGTTGGGTGAGCCATACTTCTCTCCCTAAGGTGCTTTGAATATGATCCTGAAGGATTGGGGGTTTTCTAAGGTTTGGTTTTGGAGCTTTGGTACTGAAGACTTTTGGTGTGAAATTAGAAATCTGATAGTTAGGGTGTTTCTAGAAGGGAGAGAGGGCTAAGGACCCTTTCGAATTCTGGATTCTTTCAAGCGTGTTTTTTCGGGCTTCCTGCGTATTGCTTCTCTCACTTCCTCTTATCATAGAAAAGCTCGTAGTCCTAACTCTGTTCGAGCTAATGCTGAGCCCAACTCCTCCTCCTCACCAAAAAGGTTAGGTTTTGGCCATACCAAAGATAAAGTTTACAACTTCATTTTCGTCTCTAATTTAGGATTTTTCTAATTTGTTTTGTGATTTGGATTTATGATTTAGGGATAATGATATTTGTAAGGAACTGAGTAATTTCTAATCTTAGCTCTTTACACTCATCTTTTAACGATTTTTGGTCACGTCTGTTTTGCCCTTGCATTGACTGTGCGTGGTTTTGGGAGTTCTACACAATACCCATGTATGTACTAGTCTCTTCGATGTTTTCTTCTTTTATATTTATAGAATTTTCAAATCAGATTCTTCTATACACTTTTAGACTGGTTTGGTTAGCGTGAATCTTTGAACTAGAACGGTTTTGGACCAAATTTTAGTGTTGGCTGTCATATTTCAGTAGGTTTATGGTCCATTAACAGTTGTTCTGGTATAGATAACTTTAAAGTAGTACAAACATTTTGCTTCTTGGGCACTTGAAAGTTTATTTTTGTCTTATATGATATTGGTTCAATTGAGAATTGGGAGGAGGGCCTTTAGTTCCCAGAAAGAGAGAAAAAGAAAGAAAAAAAGTTTTTGTTTAAATTTTCTTTCTCTGGAAAAAATGAAGAATGTGTTTGGGTGAAGAGCAACAGAAATATCTGTGAGGCAAATAAGGGTAATTTTGCAGTATAGTGGAAGTGGGTTTGGATGATTTGTCTTCTTTCTTGCAAACAGCCTTTTGGAAGGGTGGGCGAGGGGTGGTAGGTCACTAGATTGTGTGGAAAAAAGTTTTGATCTTTGCTGGCTTCACTCAACAGACTCAGGAAGGTATGTTTCACCTTATTGCTTCCTTTCTATGACTTTTCTGTATGTATTCTGCCCTTTTTATTTTTTGCTTGTTCTTTGTATTCTTATGTTAGTTAGTAGTTGCACTTTTACTTTTATGTAACCGTGTGTTTTATTTCGTATTTGCCTTACTAGTTGGTTTAGTGTATAAGCATTTACTATTGCTTTGCTTCTAATTGTATGCCAATATTAGGATTAACATAGTTAAAGTACATCATTTACCTAATCATATGTCCCTTCAGGGACATGCTAAAAATTAGAAAGATACAAAGTAGGTTAGCATGACCTTTACATAATGTTAACATGCACAATTCGAGGAATGATGAGCAGATGTTTGCAGCATAGTAGGTATGAACGGAACTTTACAATTTTTCTAAGTATATTTTTCTTATTATATTTTTTAATAACTTTTCTTTTAAACTTGTATCAACTCACGACAATTTTGGGCACCATATCAAATATCTTATTTGGTTTTGTTTTATTTTATTTATTTATTTACTTATTTAATTTTATTTACCTACATTTTTTCGCATATCGGTTTTTACATCTGCATCACTTTTTTTATTGTCACATCCACTTATGAGTCTACCAGAAACAACCTCTCTACTATGTAGGAGTAAGGCTGCGTACTATTAGAACTCCCTAGACCCGACTTTATTGTGGGATTTCGGACTGGATGATGATGATATGGGCATAATTAGTATTTAATTAGAATTATTTTTAATTCTAATTAAAGTTTAATTAAAATTAGAATTTAATTTTGATTAAATTACTAAAATGTACTAAAGCTTATTATAAATAGGTTTAAGCTCTATGGAGCTAACACTTCATGCTTAACCCTTTCTGTAAGAGTTACAAAGTTCTTTCAACTTATTTGTGCGGTTACGGTGGTTGAAACAAATAGATTTCGGGAACGGTTTGAGGGATACGACAAGATTAAAATTAAGCTTTAGAACAAGATATGAATTAAATTTCTGCTTTATTATGATTTGTGTTAATCATTTTATAGAATTAAATAGATCTTGGTTTTTAGGAAATCAAAAGTCACAAAAAAGTTTCGTGATTATTCCACTGCGGTCGACATCGGATCCCCACCCGATTTCCCAATAGTGGTATCAGAGTCGGATTTTATTTCTATAATTTGATTAAATTATTTTATTGTTATTGGTTATGATTTTGGAATTGAATTATAAAAAGTTTGCAATCAAAATTTGAAAGGTGTTTCAGATTAATACAGTATGAACCTTAGGTATTCAGATTGAGATTTCTGAAAAACCAAACTCAATCGCTTTTGGGTTTGCTTGTTGTGATACTGTTGCGTGATATGGTCTAAAATTTGAGTCCTCATCAGTGAACCCATAGAAGTTCAGATTAGATTCCTAAAATCCTTGAAGAACGTAATTGTTCTGGGAAAACTGAATAGTGCGCGTTGAAGAATGTCTTATTTATGCGTATGCGAGGATTCTGGAAATTTGTGGTGGAGATTGAGCTTTGCGTTTTGCTTGTGATTTCATAAGATGGGTTTGAACGATTTCATGAGTCGCAGCTATGTGACTATTGGTTTCTAGATAATTCAAACTACTTGCTTCTTTTTTATACAACTTCTTCAACTGAATTATGTAAACACTACCTCCATATTGGAATCCTTTGCTCCTCAATTTAAAAACATATTTTGGTTTGATTTTTGGTTTTGGTTGGGTATTGGGTTTTGCCTGCGTTTTGGAGTTGTCTTTGTGTCTGGCATTCATAAATCTAGAAAGTTAGAAACCCAGGTTCCTAAAAACACAAAACCCCATAGTTAAATCCTTCTCTGCTAGTTGTGTTTTTATTTGTTTAATTGAGCATTGAAACAATTGTCATAACGTGGGTTTTGGAAACCTATAAGCATTGAGCATGCTTGAACATGCATGTGGCCTCCGATTGCGTTGCGCTTTTTTTAGTTGTCTGCTGTTGAGTTTTATGTATTTGTTGTTGCTTGGTCATCGGAATGCGATTCCATAAGATGGGTCGGCAGCAGCGGGGCTTGCTAGAAATCAGTGATGCCATGGAGGAGCCGCCAGCAGGAGTCGCCCACCAACAGCCTTGAAACCAGTGGCATAACACCATTGGTTCAACTGAACACCAACGGTGAACCACCACTGGTGATGGCTCAAACCAGTGACGAATTGTCACAGATAAAGTCGAGGACTAGCAGTGGTTTTTGGCGGCAGCCTTTGTGAAGGATGGTGGGGACTAGTCGACGATAGGAAGCAGTGGTGGAAGATGAACAGTCGCAGGTGACAGTGACTATTAGAGAACCCACATTTCTGGAACATGTCAAGCAATCATGGGGCGGCAGTTTAAGACTCGACGGATTGAAAATTAAAGGAGTAGCACGTTCCATGGATGGACAAATGTGGGGATGAAGTAAATGGAGCATTTAAATTGCGAGAGAACGATGGGCGCGTGTAAGACACATGCCCGCCGTTCTCTGGAAATAAATTGGTAGAGATGTGACTGGCACGCCACTTGTTATTTTTTTAATTTTTTAATTTTGAATTTTTTCGAAGGGTTTATTTTATTAGGAATGCTTTGGAATTTGGTTTAATTTTTTAAGGAGTTGGATTATTAAATTCAATTAAATTATCCATTCAATTACAAAATTAAGATAATTATTTTTCTTAATTTGATTTACATTGATTTGTAATTATTTTAGAAAAGTAGTTTCTAAAATTAGAATTAATTATTTTCACTTAGATTGAAATTAATTAATTTGACTCTTTAAAATTAAGAAAATTTTTTTCTTAAATAATTAAGAAAGAAGTTTCATATTCAAATTTATTTATTTCAATTTGATTGAGATAAATTAAATTTATAATTTTTTTGTTTAGATAATTATTATTTAATTTATTTAGAAATTGTTTCTTTATTTATAAATAATAAGTTTCTTGATTTATTAGAAAGGATATTATCTTAATTAAAATTTGAAAATTCTTTTCATTTATTTATCAAGAAAAGGAGCTTTCTTTAATATTTTTGAAAATAGTTTTCTAATCTATTAAAGAAAGATTTTCTAATTAATTAATAAATCAATCTCTAAATAAATAATATATCATGACTTTCTTAATTAAATTTGAAAATTGTTTTATTTAATTTTGAAATTAATTTCCTTTTAATATTAGAAAATAGTTTTCTAATTAAGGAAAAGTAATTTCTAATGAGATTATAAATAGTAATTGCTAATTAGATTAGAAATAGTTTCTAATTGGATTAGAATGTATTACTTATATAATTTTGAAAAAGAAGTTTTTCTAAATTATAATAAGTAAAAAGAATAATTTATTGAAAATTATTTTCAATTAAATTTGATTAAAGGAGTCAAGATAATTGTAAATAGTTTCCAATTAGATTTGAAAATTATTTTCAAATCAAATTAAATTTCTATTTAGAATAGGAATTTAATTTATTCAGGAATCAATAATTTTAAACTAATTTAATTTTTCCAAAGAGTTGGAAATGTTATTCTAGATTATGAAGATCAATAACTAGAATCAAACGAAGCTTGATATTTTATGCATATAATTTGATTATGAGTGCATAAGTTGCATGCTTTATTTATATGGTTGATATATTTATTGGATGCATGATACATTGTATGTTTTATATGTGTGATATTTTATATGCAATTTGTATTTGATGAGACAAATGAAGTTAAATCTCTCGTTAAAATATTAAGTACACGTTAAGAATGTGAATGTTGCCTTCCATTATTATAAGAATAAACCAGAGTTCTGTTTATTGTAGGCTTGTTAAGCAAACTCAAGGCTGCTTTAACCTGAACATGTTTAGCCTTATGATATTGGGTTCTACTTAACTAAATTTGTGTGATTTGGATGAGCAAACTCATGATCATATGAATTTAGAGACAAGGTTAGGAACAATATATTAGATATATTTTGGCAAGAGTTGTCACCTGACGGATCTAGGAGTTACATGAGATGTGATTGATAAAGTTGTTATCTACCTAATTTAAGTCTAATTGGTTTTTTGAGCAAACTCAAGATCAACTATACTTGAATGGGATCTTAGACCACTAGAAAGATAAAAGTAACCTTTTCGAATAATAGTGAGGGCTATTATTTCAAATAAAATAATGGGTGTAACCAAATGCACGATTAAAGTTATAATCTTATTTGGCAGTCATGCCATATAATTGATCACTTGCTTTCTAAAATTTATTATGTTATGAGTGAAACTTACCTTGTTTAGTATAGTTGATGTTAAATTACTGAATCAAATTTTTTGGACATAGGTTATGTTTGAGAAGAATTCTCAAAGTTAGATAGAAATATGTGTGCCCATTATGCAATTTTGCAATAATCCCTATTGAGGATATGGAGACAAAGTTGTACAGATATGTCAAAATCATATAAATGACACAATTTATTGACATTTTGAGTTGACTAATGCCTCATAAACTTTGATGACAACATGTAACATATATGCTAACACCATAATAGCAAAATGCAAATGGTTGCAGGTAGTAGAGCTAAAAGGTGTAATACCTTGTTGGAATTTTTCCATTTAATTTAGCCTAATAAAAGCATAACTGTAGACTATAATTAAAGGCTTAGCAACAGTATGATAATAGTTGCCATCAGAAGAAAATTATTGCATGACTTTTCTTGCCTATATGTGATATGATAGAGATCATATGTATTTCTAATTTATGCTTATGAGTATTTGATGCTGAATTTAGATTCAACATTATTATAATGTTCAATGCATGATTAGAAATAGATTGTTAAGTAAAAGTGGTTGATCCAATTTTATACAAATAATTTTTATATATTGGATCAAAGGAAACTTATGCTTAACTTAGCAAGAATGAAAAGATGGATAACCTAGATTATCCTTTTATGCCATATTGGTTAAATCAACACAGCGAGAATCATAAAGTTACATACTAGGATATATGTATCCTTTTGATTATGAATCGTATGGAACTTGTGAAACTTGTAAAGTTGAAGAATAACCAAATCAACCTTTGATGAAAGGATGATGATGGTATTGAATTGTTAAATCATATACATGTGATGTATTGGATGTAATAACAATTCATAAATGGATAACAATATATTTCATTATATTACTAATGACTTTATGTGATATAGTCATACGTATTAAATGCAATGATGATTTAAAATTTTGAAAAATTCAAATTGTTTAAATCTAAGTAGAAATTACGTATTGAGAATGCTGAAGCACATCAATGAGATCCTTGTGGCAAGTTTGATATTTTAGATTCTTAATAGGGAATGAAATTCTCTAGTAAATACCTTCATAACAAATATTCCATAAGGGTATGGATTTATGTAAAGAGCATAGGATGCAATATTATTTCTTCTATAGCGATGCCTAGTACAATAACTTACGTTCAAATAGTTTTAATTGAATCAATTAGCATGATTTCATATTAGATATGAAATGCTAGTTCTTTGAAAGAGTCAAAGTTAATGATTCAAGAATGTGATGCTTGGTTGAAGCATATATTATCCATTAAGTTTAGAGCTAAATTGGATAATAAAAGGTTATGAGACGTCCAAAAGATTGGATATAATCTTACAGATTCATTGAACAAATTGTTTAATTCAATTTATACTTATAGGAGAATGGTTTTTAAGATAAGTAGTGGGAGTAACAAGGAATTTGAAAGGTTCAAATCTCATAAAATTATATCTAATTGGAACTAATACCTTTAATGATACATTTGATGTATAGTTGAAAGGCTATGAGACATTGAAAGATTCACTTTCATGATGAATTCAAAAAGTTTGTTTTTGAAGATGATTGTGAATTTATGTATACAAGAAGGTTAGTGGGAGAATAGTTATCCCCCTTAGTGGGAGTATGTGAAGATATATTGCTCACAGGTAACAACAGTTCTAACTTTCAATTATTGAACACATAATTGTCCAAAAATAAGTCTTGTTGGATATGAAAAGATAACAACTTAATTTTGGGAATTAGATCTATAGAGATAGATTTGACGTTGTTAACTTATTCTAAGTCCAAGTACATAGACAATGTACCAAAGATATTTAGTATTTGAGATATCAGATACTTATGAAGTATTAAGCTTGTCCATTACTTTATGTGAGAGTTGATATTTGAGTTCAAGATGATAAGGATATAAATTTAGAAGTAAATCCTAATTAAGATTGATTTACTTAGAACAATATCATTTAGGATTGGAAAGGTTTCAATATAGCAATAGTTGTTAATTGAGCCATAATACATTTTTCATTTAGTGGAAATGATTAATTGGATCAACAAGTTCTTTAGTGAACTTGATAGAGTTTCTTTGCATTGTTCAAGACAGTAATATACTGCAGAACATTAGAGCCATTGGGCATGCATAAGGAGCTAATGTCTGATCAAAGATCCAAGAATATGTCTATGCAAATTTTCTTAATTATGATGATAATTAAAATGGGAGTTGTAAGACTTAAGCAAGTGCTCACTATAGAGAATCTTGTAGAATTCTCTCATTAAGCCAGTAGTAGAATAATCGCCATATGGTGATATGGTATGAGATACTTAAATGATTGGCTTAGTGCAAGTGGGAGATTGTTGGTTTATGCCCTACAGCCAATTGCTTTGGTTGTAGTTTAGTGAAAAATTATTTAAAGGCATTATTTATCTTGTAAATGTTTAGATGTATATGATAAAGTTCATGGAAGAATTATACTTTGCAAATGAAAACATAATGAGATTATTATTATGAGATTCATATTGTATTTATGTATTATTCCTAAATGTTCCTAGTCATTGTTCTATTAAGATTAGACATTAATAGAACGTGAAAAGACTAGCACATGTTATGTCTTTTCTTATGAAGGAAATAGTCAATCTTATAGGCTAAAGTATAAAGATACTTAAACAAAGGTATGGGTGCTTGTTAGAGAACAAGTTTACTTAACAGACCCGATATGATAAATCCATTTAGAACATTAGTTGTATATATATGAAATTTTCATTGTGATGATTGTATAAATGATCCTTTGAATTGAGGTCATCAAATCTATCTTGTATGGGAATTGCTATGTTTTGATACTACTTATGATCTATTTAATCATGGGTTGTTTAATCGGTAGTCATTGGATGTAGCATAAACCATATGGAGGTAGTTGTGTAATCAAGATAGGATTCATCACCCTAAAGCAATTAGGGAGAATGATTCGTTGTTCTTAATTAGTATTGATTCAGAAAATTCTTAGCCAAGGTGAAATGATGCTTTGTAAATAGTTTACAAATTTCATTAATTGAATTGGTAGCTAATAGCAGAGAACTAATATGATTAGACTAAAAATAAAGTAGACATTAATTCTATGCTCTATGTCTAATTTGAACATTGGTTGATGAAAGGATTGAATTATACAGAAAAATCATGAATGAAAAGCTTAGTCAAAACCATTTTGACATTCCTAAATATTTTAGTGGTCATGATACGTTGCTAAATGCTAATCTTGATCTATGATTATAAATTTTTTAATTGAATAATTAAAGATATATTACAAGAAGCTTTAATTTATCTAATTCTAGTTATGAATTAGAATTAGAATTTATAATCATTGCCAACATATTTAGAAACCTAATGGGTCTCACATATAATATGGCTTAAAGAGAGCAAAGTTAATTAAATCAAGTTGGACTTGATTGCAAAGTTTGAGAAACTTTATGATTAAATATGAGATATTTAATAAATAATGATCAATATGAGATATTGAATCTTATATGGGTATAACTGGTATTTAATTAGAATTATTTGTAATTATATTAAAGTTTAATTGAAATTAGAATTTAATTTCAATTAAATTACTAAAATATCCTAAAGCTTATTATAAATAGGCTTAAGTTCTATAGAGCTAGTACTTCATGCTTAACCCTCTCTGTAAGAGTTATAGAGTTCTCTCAACTCATTCTGTGGATACCGTTAGAGGCTGGACATTTGTGCAACTATGGTGGTTGAAATAGATCGGTTTCAAGAACAGTTCAAAGGATACGACAAGATTAAAATCAAGTTTTGGAATAAGGTACGAATTAAATTTCCACTTTATTATGATTTTTGTTAATCATTTATAGAATTAAATAGATCTTAGTTTTCTAAAAATCAAAAGTCACGAAAAAGTTTTGTGATTATTCCGCTGCACTCGAGATCAGATCCCAACCCGATTTCCTAACAAAGGAAGCTTGATATGGAATCTATATATAAAGGTTAGGGTCTCCTACAATTGCTTATATCATTCGTAAGCATACAGATTCTCTGACCGTTAAGAGAGCTTACTTTTTGAGAAAATTGCATAAAGGCATTAACCACGTGTTAGTGAAGGATTCCCGTGAAGGTCTTGGAAGATTAGAGCTTGTTTTAGCCTTGAAAACTACTTCGGAAGTCAGAATGGAACTGAAATTAGGTATTCTACATTTCCTTCATTTATTTCCCTTTCATGAATGATCTGGACACGTAATAAGGTTCATGCTATATGTTACATGTGGTATCAAGGTAGTTACGTGATCGGGTGGCTAGAAATAAAGGTTTTTCAGTTTTTTGTCCATTAGGGATTTCAATTGTTTTTGGTTCGTTTTCGATTTTTTCACGTGTATGAATGCGTGAAAGTACTGTACATGAGGTTAGTCACAAAAACCAGGTCAAAAACGTGCCATAAAGCTTTAAAAAGGGCTTCGGGATTGCCAAAAATTGCCCTCCCAATTAGAGGGCGATTGCATAGTCATGCACGGGCCCGATGGTGCTATAATAACTGCCTAAAGGTAATTAGGCACGTGCCAATCGTGTCCCAACACATGGCTACATGGGTTGCATGCGGCCCGCACTCCCACAGACTAGGGACCGGTGGGTGCATGGTCGCACGCACCTGCCACCTGTCCCAACACGTAGACAAATAGGGTGAGAACACATGGCGGCACATGTGATACACGCGTCATACAGTGAATGTGCGTTTGCCCGTGGTTGCATGTGTCTGTCACACACCAATAGTAACCCGCATGCTCGTCGGTCATGCACACGTGTACCTTCCATATGTACCGATGACATCAGCTAATTTAAGCGCACAGTAATCAGCTGATGTCTGCGCTACAGTATTGCTGACATTAACACCAAAAAACAAAAATTGAAAATTTTTAGAATTTCTATAAAGGTATCTTGGGGTATTTTGGGCTAGTTCCCAGGTCGGAAAAATTCATAAAGTGATTTTTTTCAATTTTTGGGATTAATTACTTTGATAATTTCATTCTGAAAAAAGATTTAAAACATTTTAAAACTCTTTTTAAGCGAATTTTCATGTAACAAACTACACATAAGGGAGACACTTAAGGTTTCATGTCTTATTTAGAAGGTTAGGTGTCCAGTAAAACATGATATTTGCTCTGATTGAGATTTTTTGTAATAAAAAAATAGAATTTAAAGACAACATTTTCAGCACGTATATGTGACAATTTGAATGTGCATTCGATTTTCACATTTGTTGATGATTCATTTTCATATACGGTATACCCATGTAGAATGTGAGGATAACATAAGGATGTATCCGTTGTGTTTGTGGACCTTGCAGGATATTGATAAAGATGTAGTCACCAAAGTGACACTTCGAGTTAATATTTTAGATTGTTCTGCTTACATGTTAAGAGAAGTTTCCAGTCTTATGTTCGGTTATTTTGCCCAAAGGTGTTAGCCTTATATAGGATTTTAAGATGTGTATAAAGGCATAAGATAGACGAAAGTCGTTGCTTAAATGATCTATTCACCCAAAAGTGGTAGTGTCATGGGAGTTGATGATTTATATTCTGATCGTTTTTATACGGAGGTTTAATTGCATATATTGTGCATTATGCCCAAGGTGTTTCATAATATGTGTGATCAGATTCTCGGTATAGATACTGTTTTATTGCTTTAAGTATCGAAGTTATCCTGCATTTATGCTGATCTTCACATTGTCTTTTCTATTTTACAGTCACCTTTTCTGTAAACAACATTGTTGCCACAATTGAAACTTTGACCCACTTCAATTTCAAGAAAGTGGAAGAATGACGTTGAGTTCGCCCTAGAAATGACTAACATCAACATGGTGATGTTTGTAGAGAGACCTTCTCCACTCACATATATCAACTTAGAAGTTAAGAAGGCAGCTATGGCAATCTGGGAGTGATGAAATAAGATGTGTTATTTAATCATCAAGAGGTCGATCTCGGATCATCTGTTAAGTGTATTACCGGATACAAACCATAGTTAAAGAGTTCATGGAAAGTGTTTCCCAGGGGTGTAAGGTTTCATCCCATGCAGAGAAGAGTACCTTAATTAAAGAACTATTATCCATGAGGTACATAGGAAAAAGAGGCGTCAGGGAATATATTATCAGGATGGTTTTTCTTCAGAGTAAGTTGAAGGTACTGGATTTGCCTATTCCTAACACATTGATTGTGCACTAGGCTTTTAATACTCTCCCACGAGAGTTTGAGATGCTGTTAACATCATATATCTCTCAGGATGAGGCTTGGGATATTAATACCTTAACTTCTCAATGTGCTAGAGCATAGGAGAAGTTGAAGAGTTCTTCTCATAGAACCATATACTAAGCAGCCAAAGGCAAGGGGAAGGAGAAGCCCTAAAAGGGTAAGGGTAAGAAATCCAAACCTTCTTTGAACATTTAGATTGGACAATCTAGAATTGCCAAAGTTCCATATGACTTGAAGAATATGAGTTGCTTCTTTTATAAGAAGAAGGGGTATAGGAAATCTAATTGCCAAAACTACTAACTATGGAAAGTCAAAAAGGAACTATCAGGTACTTCCTCAACCTATATGATTCATGCATTCAACTTAGCTATAGCCACATCAAGTTCTTGATGGCTAGATAGTAGAGCTTATAATCATATTATTTCCACAATGCAGGGTTCAGATCCACCAGAAGGTCGGCTAAAGAAGAGAAGAAGCTAATGTTCGACAATAATGAAGGAGTGGATGCTTTGTATATAAGGGATGTAGGTTTAAACCTCGATATGAAGTTTATATTAGTTATATGAGAGACATTTTATATTATGTCTTTTAGACAAAATCTGATCTCTATGTCAATTTTGGATAAAGAGGGTTATCATTTTGTATTTGATAATTCAGTTGTAAATATTTTTATCAATGCAAAACATATCAAAACTGCCTTCTTATTCTACAGATTATATCGAATGTGTCTTACCCCTAACGAAATGTATGTGTCTTACACCTAACAAAATGTATACTTCTTCTTATATTGTCGAACCTATGACTCGTAATAGACCTCTAATAAAGAAAACATCGTACATGTTGTGGCATAATTTTCTGTGCCACATTTTCGGGGAGAGGGTTGAGAGATTGATAAAGGATAACTAACATTCTCATAACTCTGGACTTCGGTGATCAAGAAACATATGTTGACTGCTGCAGAGGTAAGTTGACTAAGATAAAGAAGAAGGGTTAACTTGTGCTTCTGGTATGTTAGACCTTATACATATGAACATAAATGGACCCTATACAACTACTTTGTGTAATTTTGAATATTTTCTGACATTTATAGATGATTTTTCCCTGCTACGATTATGTGTTCTTTCCTAAGGAACAGTCTAAAGTTCTTGATAAATTCAAAGTTTTTAAGACTGAGGTTGAGAACCAGTTGGAAAAATCATTAAAGATTGTCAGATCTGATCCAGGAGGGGAATACTATGGTAGACATGGGGTTGCAGGATAAGAAAAAGATCCATTTACTAGGTATCTGGAATCAGTTGGAATAATGACTCAGTTTACTATGCTGAGTAGTCCTGAGCAAAATAGTGTAGCCAAAAGGCATAATCGCATCCTAAAAGATATGATAAGGTCAATACAGAGCAAGACTAACCTACTCGAATACCGTTGGGATGAAGCCATTAAGACAACATTATATATTGAATAAAGTCCCACGTAATTCAGTGCCCAAGACGCCCTTTGAACTTTGGGTTGATAGAAAGCCAAGTCTTACACACATTCATGTATGGGGCTGCCTTGTAGAGGTAAGGTTATATAATCCTTATAAAGGGAAATTACAACCTCGTTCTACTCGTTACTATCTAGTAGGTTATCCTGACCACTCTAAAGGCTACAGATTTTATTGTAGAGAATGAGGGGTTAGAATAGTGGAATCACATATGACTAAGTTTCTGGAATATGATGTCCATAACGAGATAGCAAAATAGATACTACGATTATTTCGTATCTGCGATTCTTACAATCAGGTCCAGTAGATTAAGGTTCGAGTACCATGACTATGTAAGAACAGGAACCTATACCTATTCAAGCATAGGTTCCTGTGTATAAGAACCTATATAATTACATAGATCTACTAAAAAGAGGAAACCTCCTATCTCATCAGATTACATAGTCTATTTGGATAAGCAAGACCATGCTATAGGACATGTTGTGGATCTGGTTACTTTTATAGAAGTAGTTTCTGAACTTCATGTAGACTTGTTGTAGGAAGCAATGAAGGATAAGATGCAATCCATGCAACATAATAAGGCATGGGAGTTAGTTAATTTGCATCATTATTGCAGACTCGTCAGTTGCAAATAGATATTTAAGACTAAAAAGGACACTTAGGGTAAAGTTGAACAGTTTAAAGCTAGATTGGTTACTGGAGGATTCACTTAGAGAGAAGGAGTTAACTTTAATGTTACCTTCTCTCTTGTATCCTCAAAGGATGTATTTAGAGTGATTATAACAATCGTAGCTCATTATGACATGAAGCTACATCAAATGGACATTAAAATCGTTTTCCTAAATGGTGTCCTTTATGAGGAGGTCTATATGAATCAACCTAAAGAGTTTTGGGATCAAGGCGCAATTAACAAAGTTTGCAAATTAACAAAATCAATATATAGTCTGAAACAAGCTTTCGGGCAATGTTACTTAAAGTTTGATGAGGTTTTGACCTCGTTCAACTTTTTGGAAAACAAAATTAAAAGATGCTTATACTATAAGGTCAAGGGTAGCAAAGTTATCTTCCTTATTACTATATGTGGATTATATCTTGCTCGTGTCAAATGAATTGACCTTATTGCATGAAGTTAAGCAACCTTTGGCTAAGCACTTTGACATGAAGGACCTTAGTGAAGCATCTTTTTTCTTAGGTATACAGATTCACTGCGATAGATCTCAATACTCATTAGGCCTCTCACAAAGTGCACACATTGAGCGAATGTTACAAAGTTTTAATATGACTGACTTTAGATCTGCAGCTTCTATCTCTCATGATGAGAGATTATCTTTAACACAATTTCCAAAGAATGAAACTAAGAGAGAGGCTATGAGGAATGTTCCGTATTCTAGAGCAGTTGGTAGCCTGATATATACTCAGATGCGCACTAGACCAGACATTGTATTTGTTATTGACTATTGGGTCGATATCTAGTTAACAGGTGTAGACCACTAAAATGTAGTTAAGCAAGTGTTGAGATACCTAAAGGGTACCAAGGATTATATGATGACATAAAGGAGGGTCAACGATTTAAAACTCACATGGTATATGGACTCTGATTTTGCTATGTCTCCGGATGATTGTAAATCCACCTCAGGGTACATTTTTATATTAGCAGATGGTGTAATATCATGTAAGATTGTCAAGCAAACAGTGGTAACATCCTCGACCATGCATGCTATGGGGCTGCTACACAGGATGTTTGGCTCAAAAACTTGATTTCTGAGTTGTCTGTGGTAGATTCAGTAGCTAGAGTCATTCGGTTGTCCTATGATAACCTTGCTGCTATGTTGTTTAATAACAACAATAAGAATATCATAGAGTCTAAGCATTTAGAGGTCAAATAATTGACCGTTAAAGAGTTGATTCAGAAGGGTGACGTTCAAGCAAAGCATATCAGGGCTAAGGAGATGTTAGCCAATCCTTTGACTAAAGGACTTCGCCCACTTGTGTTCGAAAGACATGTATCTAGTATGGGTGTATTGAAGTCCTTAAACAGTGTTGCTTAGGGATCGTCATATTTGCTTCTTATGTTTATACATTTTTTTATGTATTATGACATTACAATTGTTTATTAATATAGATGATCATCCTTTTAATCATCAGTGATTTACTTCTAAAGTTATATCCTTATCATTTTAAACTCAAATATCAAATCACACATAGAGTAATGGATATCTTTAATACTTCATAAGTATCTGATATCTCAAATACTAAATATCTTTAGTACATTATCTATGTACTTGTACTTAGAATAAGTTAACAACATTTAATCTATCTCTATAGATCTAATTCCCAGAATTAAGTTGTTACCTTTTCATATCTAACAAGAGTTGTTTTTAGACAATTATGTGTTCAACAATTGAAAGTTAGAATTGTTATTCTCTGTGAGTAATATTTCTCCACATACTCCCACTGAAGAGGAAAACTATGCTCCCACTAACCTTCTTGTAGACATGATAAATTCACAATCATCTTCAAAAACAAACTTTTTGAATTCATCATGAAAGTAAATTTTTCAATGTCTCATAGCCTTTCAACTATACATCAAATGTATCATTAAAGGCAATAGTTCCATTTAGATGTAATTTTATGAGCTTTGAACTTTTCAAATTTCATCTTACTCTCATTACTTATCTTAAGAATCATTCTCTTATAAGTATACATTGAATCAAACAATTTGTTCAATGCATCTGTAAGATTATATCCAATCTTTTGGATAT
>JANZXR010000172.1:12382253-12422502 GCA_027575705.1 Erythroxylum echinodendron
ATTCAATCCTTTCATCAACTAATGTTCCAATTAGACATAGAGCATGGAATTAATGTCTACTCTATTTTGAGTCTAATCATATTAGTTCTCCCCCATTAGCTATTGATTCAATTAATGATATTTGTAAACTATTTACAAAATATCATTCCACCTTGGTCAAGGAATTCCCGAATCAATATTAATCGAGAACAGCGAAACATTCTCCCTAATTACTTTAGGGTGATGAATTCTATCTTGATCACTTAACTATCTCCATATAGTTCATGCTACATCCAATGACTACCGATTAAACGACCATGATTAAATAGATCATAGATAGTATCAAAATGTAGCAATCCCTATACAAGATAACTTTGATGATCTCAAGTCAAAGGATCACTTATACAATCATCACGATGAGAATTCCATAGACATATAAGTAATGTTTCAAATGGATTTCTTATATCGGGTCTGTTCAGTGAACTTGTTCTCTAACAAACACCCATACGTTTGTTTAAGTATTTCTATACTTTAGCCTATGAGATCAACTACTTCCTTCATAAGAAAAAAACACAACGTATGCTAGTCTTTTTATGTTCTATTAATGTCCAATCTTAATAGAACAATGACTAGGAACATTAGGAATAATACATAAATGCAATATGAATCTCATAATTATAATTTCATTATAATTTCATTTGCAATGTATGATTATTCCATGGACTTTATCATATATATTTAAACATGTACAAAATAAATAATGCCTTTAAATAATTTGTCACAAAAATACAACCAACAAGTTCATTCTTACTTAAAACATATGTAATTCATCATCCAATTAAACAATGTCGTTAAACAATACTAATATGCAAGTGGTGCTTGTCTACATCAATTCATTTTTGACCGTTCCAGCTCCTGTCTAGCCTGCAAGTTAAAAGGCCTGTCTGAAAGTGAGCTTCACTTTCTGAGTTTTCAACATTGACGCCGTTTCTTCGAATGTTATTTAAGCAATGAGCAAGCAAATCGGGTCGTCCAATTTTCATCCTAGGGCTAAGAGTGGGCTGTAGGGTCAAGACACGACCTTTCCAAGTCTGTCTCTAACTTGGCAAAACAAGTTGTTTAATTACGACTGCTTTCATAAGCATTATCTGTCAGTCCAATGGACAGACAGTCCATTGTAACTATTTTCCCAAAGAAACAGTATATATCCTGTTGAGTTGTAATGAACGACCGACTCTAGGAAGAACCGTGCTTGTAATTAATTCGATTTTAGACTCTAGGAAGAATTGTCTCTAGGAAAAGTGAAGGTTTAAGGAGACATGACTTTATCAAAGAAGCAAAAATCAAAGAGTTGATATCTCTAAAGCTCTATTCAAGGGATCCTGACATAATTATCACTATTAACAAAAGCTTGATAACGGACAATCCCCCAGAAAGAAGTTAGACCACCGATAAGAATCGGTCAAGTTGGAACTTAGAACTACATGCTAATTAACCTATATTTTAGGCTTTGGATATCTCACATATATAGTCAAATTGAGCGACTTATCATGACTCTCTGCCCCCCTTGTATTGTCACTTCAATATCATCCTACAGTATAGGGGAAAAGTGGACAGTTTTCATCACTTTCTTTTTCACTGAAAATCCCAATCCCTATTCCTAAACCTACTAATATAAAGCTGGATATCACATTTCAAAATTCCCCCCTTTTCATTTTAATATCGTCTTCTTTTAGGACAAAACGAAATTAAGAAAAATGCCACGTTTAGATTTCCATCTAGGATAAACATAAAAACACCTCACACGTTTGGAACGATAGCCATTGCTTTAATGTAATTGTATATACAACTAATATACAAATTTCTTTAATAAAAACATCATATATTATATTAAAACAATTAAAATAAGAGTATAATTATAAAAATAAAAATAAGATAATAAAATTAAATATATTTTTAATTTTAATTTATTATTACAAATATTAATCAAATGAATTTTTGTTTTCAGTTTTTATATTAGAAATTTTAATTAAACAATTTTGTATTTTTAATAAAAATAAAAAAATAATTTATTAAAAAAAAAGTAGAGCTAAATAATCCTATCTTACTGACTTATTTACGAATTAAGTGGGGTCAAAAGAGTTGGTTTGACCATTTCCCCTCAGTCTAAGTTGCTTACCTGTCACTTCTTTCCCTCTGTTACGCCATTCCTCTGAGAGAAGTTTCCTCTGGGAAGCGAACACAACGCATCTACGTGGCCAGTATCCCCTCGTCCACCACTCTCACGCCACGTCATTTCATAGACAGTATTTTAATGCTGTCCAGTACCAAACGCCCATCAAATTAATAGACCTTAGCGTACACGATTAGAACCCCGTTTCAACTCCATCTCTATATAATCCACCAATCCTGCTCCCAAAAGTCTTCACCAGTTCTCTCTGGTTTACGTTGCATACAGCTCTCTGTTTTCTCTTTTAAACTTATCGCGGAATTATCCAGTGCAGTCAGAGCCTACCGAGGCTTATTCTAGAACTGGCTAACTCAGAGGAAAGCAGTGAATCGTCTTCGTCTAAGAACCAAGAGGTGGTTCTTGCACTCTATGACGCCTTAAAGTCGCGTAACGTTGGTACGGTGAACAAGATCCTGGCAAGTGACCTTGAGTGGTGGTTCCATGGTCCGCCTTCACATCAGTTTTTGATGCGCCTTCTCACTGGAGCTGAAGAAGAATCAAACTCTTGCTTCGAGTTCGTCCCTGTTAATATCACCTCCTTTGGGCCCCTAGTGATCTCCGAAGGCTGCGATAATAGCCGTTCGATCACCTGGGTTCACGCTTGGACGGTTACTGATGGGGTAATTACCCAGGTAAGGGAGTACTTTAACACCTCTTTAACTGTTACCCGTCTTGGAAACCAAGCTCAGCCGTCTGATTGCAAATCAAAACCAAAGTTGGCTTCAACGTCTGAGATCAGTCCTTTGCGTTGCCCGTCTGTTTGGGAAAGCAGCTTTTCCAATCTGGACGGAAAGTCTGTGCCTGGTTTGGTCCTGGCAATATAGCCAAAATCGCTATCCCATCTCTGATCAAGTGCATCCGTTTGTAGGATATCTGATATAGTATCAGATACATAATAATATAATAAAAACAGGTGCACGTGTGTCTTGTGAGTCTATTAGAGATGTGAATCAGCAAGGGTCTCGTTTAGCTTGGGGTGTTTCGCGTTTGGAACTTTATTCTGTGTGTGTCCTCTTATTTTATTTATTGTAGTGTGTAATTATTGGTCATTGGCCGGAACCAAAGGGATGAGGATCGGTTGGTCAGGTCGTGTCCGGTTTACTAGTGACGTTTGTTTGCAGGATTGGGTAATAAAAGACTCTGATTTTCTGATGATCAGCTTGAAACCATCAAATTATGGTAGATGTGGGCGATTAAAAACCCATTTTGATTTCCTTAATTTGGACTTTGAGCAAAAGAATATTTTTCTGAATTTTACTATCTTCGATAAAAAAAGAAAGAAACAGGAACAAGAGAGAAGCATCATTGAATAGATGATGAAATTTAAATTTGAAATGAAGTGCAAAATCTGAACTCAGTTTAGTTAAGAAAGAAAAGGGTAAATGAGCATGGAGTTGCGTTTTGATATTTTGCATGTAACACCATAAGCAATGGAACTGTTAAAAGATGGTGTACAATACATATAACTTTTGACCTTGAATATGTATTGTATTGGTGGTCCTAAAAGTCGCGTACACCGATTACGACCCTGATCGAATGTTGTCGGCTATAGACGGCTGAGCAATGTCAGTGTTCAAACGATTCGTTGACAAATTGCAATGGGAAATCTAAACTGGGCAAGGAATTAGTAATTGGGAAGTCGGTGGATCATGTTAATTGTGATAGCTAACACACAGGAAATCATCAATTGTTTCAGAACAACTCCACTGTGCGTTGTAGTGGAAAAATAGTACAAATACAATGTAGTCGATGTGGATTTGTTTTTTTTTTCTCTTGCGTTGCAATGATTAGTAAGTTTTAAAAATATGCAGTTAGTGAATTAAATTAATGTAGAGAAGAGCAATTGAACTTTTCAATCTAAATGATGAGGACAAGCCTTTCAACATTTGAAAACTTTGCAAAGAATTCAAGGATCGTAATGCCAAACGTCCGGCTCATGATGTCCTTACAGCTAATACAGCCAAATGCCGGTGACAGATAAAAGTTGCACGCGCCGCGCACATCTAAAATTTCATGAGAAGGTACTTCAGCTTCACGCAATATAATCTAAATTTGATTATATTTGAGATAATTGCTCATTTCAGATATTTTTGAAAGATTTTATATTTGTCAATAGCTAACTGTACGAAATGCTTGTTTTTTATAAATAAAAAAGATGTTGAAAAGTGATTCTCATTTTAAATTTACATATTATTTTTTAAAAAAGATTTAATATAAAATTTTTAAAAGATTCAGTACTAAATAAAGCATTAATTTTTAAATTAGTCGTGAGATTTTTGTCATTATAATAATTGAATCATTAACTTTTAAATGACAAAGGTCTTATAAATCTAATTCCTAGCAAACTAGTAATTCTATTGAGTGGCAATTTTGTCATTTTATAATATTTAATTATGACGATTATGGCGTGTCCAGTGTCCAGTCACTTGATAATTATGATTGAGATAAAAAACTTCTGGTTTGTATTAAACTGAGTGTTTCCTTTCGGTGTCTGATTCTGAAGTATTTTGCTAGTGACGTAAATTAGATCAAAATTGATTTGTTTATTACTCATTACTCAACCTCAACGCGCATTATGCATCAACTAGTTGTTTAAATTAAAGCACACAATCTGTAGGGCAATTAGGTGTCTTTCCACCTGGAACTATTTCTTCATCTTTATAATACTGACACGACACGAAGCCCTCAAATTAAGCATGTAAGAACCATCGAGGAATGCGCTATTATTGGTAAAGAAACAACCCCAAAATCTTAGCGTCCAAGTTTTGCTATTAAACGGTCAATGGTCCAAATCTCCAAATCTTGCTTGTTTCGCATGGCAGATTTTTGGGCCGATGCGTTGAGCCGTTGACTCTGTTCTCGAGAACATTAACTTGTTCTTCCTTGGTTGCAGGAAGGACTATAGAATTACTTAAATGATCATACCTCAACTTCTCAAAGAGTACTGTTGCATGGCGAATACCAACGCCAAATTTCTATGATCAAACGAAGCACCTCTTTTTTTTTTTTTCTCTCCCAAGCATTGGTATAAAGGTGAAGTTTGCCACTGGCATTACAAAATAATAATAATAATAATGTGCACAAAATTCTAGCTTCATGGATTTTCCCAAATAGTTGAAGGAATTCACGTTTACAATCAAGTCTATCTAAAAACATGTTTGTCGCCCTAAATGGATAAAGAAACAAGCAACGCTTAAAATTGGACGTAAGAGTAAATGATAATTACAAGGAAACTGATAGGGTTTAACATACCCTCACTTTCCTTTTTCTTTTCCATGTTACAGAAAAGAAATAATGGAGGCTGTTGTTTTCCAACAGCAGCGCAGAAATTAACAGTTCAGAGGAATATGATTCACTCAAACAAAGGCATATTCTTGAGGTCTCTCATTGATTCTCTAGAGAAGCTGTAAGGAGAGAACTTTTAAAATGCTGATCCTGAAACCTGAATATGACAATTTAAGCATATATAAAATGTCCATTAAGGCTGAAGCTAGGATATCAAACAGAATGGACTATATTCCAATCTTGTTAAAGTTTCTTTGAGCAATGAATCCCATAACCTTTATATAAATTGAGATCGGACAAGAAGGTGGAGAATGTTGGCCAGGAGGAGTTTCCAAGGAACCACTAGGTGAATGATTCCCATATATTAAAGAGCCTCTTTAAAAAAAGTTCAAAAGAACAATATTCTAGGCATTGCTTGTTATATTTGGCAACGAATAAGCCACATTTTTTCTTTATTCCTGTCAAATTTTTTCCAGTTAATATCGATCAACACCCCCACGACATGCTTAACTTTTTTGTATAGTTGAACCAACAAGAGGTGACGCATATATATTATCTTATCAACTGGAAAACTGACTTTGATTTGAGATTCTAGAGGCTTATGCTTTCTGAGTTGGAAAAGTAGGAAATTTTATGTCTACTAACGAGGTTCCTGTTGATAACTGGAAGTGTATATGGATTCTATTCTCCTTACAAATTTCTATCTTTGTGTGGAATGATTCCTGTAAGGTCCCCGAAGAAAGTAAAATGACAAGCGTGATAGCTTATTGACGAATGCCATTTCAGATATACGCTGATTTTGAGCAGAAAAAGGCTTGCGCCAGGATATTTGTTTGCTCAAGTCAACTTCACGCCAACGTTATCCTCTATCCATTTCATTTTATCTTTTCTTTACTTCCAATCATCTATCTCTCCATTATGCTACTTGTATAATCATTTATTACAAGTAATGGTCAATTTAACGAGCCGTAGTTTATTACGTATCTCTTATGTAATAAGCAGCACGCAATTTGTATAACTTGGAATAAATCAGAACCATTTCCTTACCCGGCCCTTTTTCTTTTCTTACAGTTGTAGATGTTCTGTTTAGAATCTCTTAATCCAAGCAAACAATAAAGTAAGTTGACACTTAATTATTCCCCTAAAAAGGATCAGAGAAATGATATATTTATATAAATATATGCACACGCATAAGTTATTTATATGTGTATTTTTGGTCAGTTAGAGAAAAAAAGTAGATAATCTAATTTCAGAAAGAGAAGTAACATGAGAAACATAAATTCTCTTTATTTTTGGTGTCTAAATCATTACAAAAGACGGTTATTTATATATGAGATTTTACCATAAAGAAAGGGGAATCATTCCCTTAATTAACTATATGTCATACATGATTATAGGCTTATGTTGCATTCTGTTTTAAATGTTAGTTACGATAACATTCCCTGTAAACTCAAGGTGATAAGAAGCTGGACGTCTTGAATTTTAAAATGAATTCTTAAAATTGCTAAGGTGAATGTGATCTAGAGAAAATGCTTATGATATGAAACTGGATAATACTTTGAACAACATGATATCACATAAGGAGACAATCAATCTTAATATGTTTGGTATGCTCATGAAAGACATAATTATGAGCTATTTGTATATTATTGTGATATTACAATGGAGAGGAATTGCCAACAAAAAAAAAACGAGAGGAAATACATTTAATTGCAACCAACATAATTAAAAGAGCTTGGACACTGTGCCTATAAGAACTCGGTATTTTAATTGCATGCTATAGTGAGAGATAATTGTTTGTTTCTTATTATGTCATGAAATGAGGGATGTAGCAGGGAAGAAACAATAGTCACCGGTGGAATGACAATCAATTGGATCTCCATCCTAGTTAACATCTTGAGTATGCTTGTAATTCTAATGGAGATGAATGACTAAAGTGAAGACTATGAAAGACAGTATCTTTTATGTGATGTAGGATACAAAGAACATCATGTACGTGAGCAATATGAGGAGCTAACATGAATTAATTGATGATTTGAACAACATGAGCAATTTTAAGATGGAAGACAATAAGTTATATAAAATTGCCAACTAATTTTGACGATAAAAGAGTATCATCATTAAGAAGAGCCCTATTAGTAGCTGAAAGATGAATATTGAGTTCGAACATAGTGCTAGCAGTCTTGGTGTTAATGATACCAACATGAGTGATAAGATCTATATAATATATTTTGCTTGGATAGATAATAGCTAAAATTAATCAAATGAAACTTAAAATCCAAAATATAATTCAAATTATTGAAATCATTTTTCTCAAATTGTTAATGTAGAAAGAATTTGAGAGTCAAAATATCCCTAATTTTTTCATAAATAATTATCATGTAATTATCATAGAGGAGAAGAAGAGTGCACATTTGAGTCATTTTATAAATGAATAAGATATGATCATAGAAGCTAGACCAATAAAAGAGCTAAATTGGATAAATTAGGACCCAAAAACTTGTTTTAGTCCATATAGGCTTTGCGAAGGTGCCAAAGTTTATTAGATGGATAATCATAACTAGGTGGAGGTTGTATATATACTTTTTAGTAAGATCACTATTAAGGAAGACATCTTTTTACATCCATCTGAAATATAGATGTCGTTTACTAGCAACAATGACAATGAGATTGTATGTTAAGGTCAAACGAGCTACAAGAACAAATTTCACTTTATAGTCAATGTCATACTCTTATATAAATCCTTTAGTAACCAGTCAGGTTTCGTATCGCTTTATTGATCCATCAAATTTAGTTTTAGTTTTGTAGACTCATTTACAATTAACAATAGATCTGTTTGGAGGTAAATTAACCATGTTTCCAAGTATATGAGTGCTGGTAAGTTCCCATACTTATTTTATTAGTGCTTTCTTCCACAGAGGCTCAGAATTTTTCTTGTGATGGGTGCGAGGTTTATATAAAGAGATTAAAAGTAAAATACACATAAAAATCTCAAAGTAGAATAGAAGGATAACTTTCTCGATTAATACATCAAGGAAAAATTTGAGGAGTAAGAAGTTATGATGAACGATTAAATGAAGAAGGATCATTTGGAAGTGGTGATGGATCCACAGATGACGAAGAAGTAATGAGACCAAGTGTAGGTTGTGTCAAACCATTAAAACTGTTATAAAATGATCATGCGAGAGAAATATTAGGACATAAAGGTATGATGGAATCATATAAGAACTGACGAGAAAGTTTATTGACTCAAAATTTTAAAATACTTGAAAATATCTTTTGTTTTTAGAAGGTTACACATGAAAGATACAAAGTATCTATTATAAAAGATCCTAACACCTATACTCTTTATACTATATCTCATGTCCTAGGAAGATATATAATCATACTCATGTAATAATTTCGTATATTTATGTGGTTAAAAAAGAATAAAATAAGCATTATCAAAGACATCGAGAGTTCGGTAGCCAACAACATGATTCTATTAGCATTCATAAGGAGGGATGTTACCTATGATTGGAGCATGGATATGATTAATAATATAAATAGCAATAAGAGTAACTTCTCCCTAAAAGGTTTTTGGGTAAGAAGAATAGAGGAGAAGAGCTTAAATAACATTGAGAATGTGTTTATATTTTTATTTAGATTTACCATTATGTTGAAAGATACCTAGATAAGATCTTTAAATAATATTTTGTTGATTAAAAAAGGGTGAAAGATTTATCTTTATATTATATAACAATATCATTGCATAGTGTTTTGATTTTATGAAAAAGATTGAGTTTAAACTATAGTCGCAAAGTGAAAATAGATAAAAAATAATTTAGACCTATGATGTAGGAGATAAATCCATGTATATCTAGAAAATTAATCAACAAAGGTCACATATCATCATACCAAGTAGTATGAGGAGCAGGTTCCTAAATATCAAAATAAATTAAATCAAAGGGAGCCAAAGAGATAAATCACCACTAACAAAATATAAATTGTAACTTTAGAAATTGCATGTAATACAATCAAAGTTTTCATACTTGACCTAACCAAAAGAAACAATAAGAATTGATGATCGAATTCTAAGATTTTAAAGATGACCAAAATGAGAGTTTCATAAATGAGATATAACAGCACCAGTAATAAGTTTGAATAGAAGGTAAAGAGAAGAAAGTTCAAATAGTCGTCCAATCTTAGGCCATATCCTAGGGATCTTACCCGTTTATGAATCCTACATAGTACAACATGACTAAAAAAAAGTAGGGTAATATTAAGTCCATATAATTCACCAACATAGATAAGCTTTAAGGAGAGTTTAGGAACAATAAAACTATTAGACAAAGAAAAACTTAGGTGTTGAAAAATGACTATACTTTGAACATATAAAGTAGAATTATTAACATTATGGACAATTTTTGAAACAGAAATTTTTTTTATGAAACTAAATATGGAAGAGTTAAAGGGCATACAATTATATTAAGTAAAATGAAGGTACTATAAAAAAGAAGTGCCTAATATGATAAATAAAGTAGGAAAGGAAATAGTACTAAAATTTGGTTGAAGTTGTTGTAAAAGGACTTGAAGATCTTTGAAGGAGAATTTAGGAGATGTAGCTGTATTCTCTATTACATACTTTATGGCAACATCAACGATAATATACTAAGAACACTTGAAAGAATTACCTTGTTTAGAGATGTGATGATTACTCTTTTTATAGTATGCAAAATATTTTCTTCTTACCTACGTTCTAAGAGGTAAAAGTTTGATAATAAAAGGTCTAAGTGGCAAGGAAAAATATCAATAGACGGAATGGATTTCTATACTCAAAAGATGTTGAGTTGGTTCTCTTTCTTAAAAATTTATTTTATTATACTATCAAGGCTTAATAGAGATCCTCGACAAAGAGCATATATGCAAAATGACTCAAACTCAATAAGTGCCAAATATGCTTTTGATCATGAATATTGGAAAAGATAGTGGCATCTTATGTATTAAGCAAAGTAGGGTCTTTAAGGCCAAACTGATCCCAAAGCACTTGTAATTCAATCACATTTTATGGATAGTTTAGATAAGTTATTGTTGTTGCATACATTATAGTCGTCTATAAATCTAAAATTGATTGACATCATTAAATACATAATAAAAACCTTTTAGCAATTGTAAATTGCTTTGGCATAAGTATTGTGAAGCTATGTTACAATCTAATGATTCATAGCATCTCATGATATTAGACTTCTATAAATATGTTTTTTGCTTCATTAGTATTTCGAAGCTATGTTACAATCTAATACTTCATACCATCTCAAGATATTAGACGTTCCATGAATATATCTTTTGCTTCATCTCAACTTTAAATAGGTTTACATGTATTTCAGTAATAATATGCCAAAAAAGTTCAGAAATTTGCATATTTTTCAACCTATAAATCATAGCTAGATCTAAGGAATAAATTTGTGAAGTTTGAAAGTATTTATAGTGTACATTAGAGAAAATTTTTTAGCGAGGCTTAAAAATATAAGAAAATCAATAAACATGTATATAGAGTTTAAATCTGAGTAATTTTATCCTAAAAATAAGTTCAAAAGACCCAAAAACTTTTGGAAAAGGTATAAGTCAAACAAATGTAAGACATATTTGAATTAGTTAATCAAAGGTCGATCAACGAGTCTAAAATGAATCGGCTGAACTAATAATGACATAAGGTGCTAATATAAAGGATGAGGTGGTAGATGGTCTTTAATTGATGCAACAAATGACTAAATGACACGTGACACAATGTTAACCAATCAAAAGATGACACATGATAGTGATGTTAACTGAATCTTTGCATTTTTAAATTGAAAATAATGTTGTTTTGATTAAATAATACAAAATGACATTATTTAAGTCATTTCCTACCTTTGGATAATAAGAGTTTTAGAATTGAATGTTGGACTTTTGTTAGCATGTGAGGACATGTTATGAGGAGTTAGAAGACAATTTTTACATTATTGTGATTGTCCATATGAATAGAAGAGTTTGATATATATCAAACACTACATAGATGACCAAATTATTTTTTAAGAAAAAAGTAAGAATCAAAAGATTGAAATACTACTCTTTTTCATAAAAAAAAAATCTAATTTCATGTAAAAAGAGGAGGTTGAGAAAGAAAATTTCCTTGTATTTTTTTAATATAACAGTAGAGAAGTGTGTTATTTATATATGAGATTTGTCCAAGAATTAGGGAGAATTATATCCCAAATCATATTCCATGACTGAAAATGTACCAGACTTGCATATGTTACATATTTTTTCAAATGTTAAATATCTTAATACTATTAATACATCAAAAAATAACTCAAATTATTTTACTGTTCTCCAATTGACCAATGAGAAAAAAAAGTATTAATCATAGAAAGTTTCACTTTAAATTGCTATGTTTAGAGGTTAGCATTTAGCTTGAAAATACATTTACTTTTGGTTCATGGCTAATAGAAGATAGTATGCTGTCTGTTTAATCAAGCCTCTTCCCTGTGGTTTCCTAGTTCTATATCCCTCAATCAGATACAGCAGATCTTGAGTGCTTCCTCAAATGAGGTGCTGTTGTTTTAGGAAAGTGACACAAACTCGAGGTAAATTAGAAATAAAAGACTTGAGATGCATCGTAGTTTTTTAGTTTTATTTTCTTTTGTCCGTTAGGTGACCCAATATATCTATTAAGCTCTCCGTATTTTGCAGTTGGATGAACGAGGAAGTAACCCTCTTCATCAACAAGGAATTTAACTTTTGCAACTCCTACTTTGTCAAGTCAAATCTTGTATCATGTAAGTAGATGCAAGACCCATAAAACAACAATTTGAAACACACCTTGTTTGGTCTTGCACAACAATTTCTCAACATGATTATGCTAGTATGATTCAACTAACCCGTATTGGTGATCCATATTGCAAATAATTCAGATAATTTTCCGGTCAATCTACATATAAATTCTATCTCAGCAATAGTATCAAATCTGAGGCATCCTTATCATCATCACTAGCAAATAATTTTATTCTATGTATTGCTTGTTATATTTGGCAATGAAAAGCCACAAATTTCTTTATTCCTTTCAATTTAATGCAACTCGCTCCAATTTTCAGTTGAATATCTAGGCCAACATGAAGTGCTCAACTTGTTCGATCAGTACCTTTATAGTTGAGCCACCAATAGGTGACTAATATGTATCATCTTGTCAATTAACTATTGTATAAAACAGAATTCGATTTCAGATTCTGGAGGCTAATTCTTTTTGTGTTAGATTTCTTCCCACTTCTGCCCCAAAAATTAGGAATTTTTATATACGGTTTCATGGAGTTCCTGTTGATAATTGGAAGTTTCTATGGATTCTATTCTCCTTACAAGTTTGTATCATCCTATGGCGTGCTTCCAGTAAGGTCCACGAGAAAATTGAAATGACGTGCATGACAGCTTATGGACTAGTCCCAATTTTGATTTGCGGTACAAAGCAGAAAAAGCTTACACCAAATATGCATTGTAGCGAGAAATACTTGTTCGTTCACCTCAACTTCATGCCAAAATTATCCTGTCAATTTCAACACCTCATTTCATTTGATCTTTTCCTTATTTCCAATCAACTATCTCTACCTTATTCTATTTGGATAACCATTTATTATAAGCAATGGTCCATTTAGCTAGTTGTAGGTTGTCACATATCTCATATATAAATAGGAGATCACCCTTATTATCTCGAGTTTACATGTAACTTACACAACTTGGAATAAATCAAACCATTTCCTTGCTCAGTCCTTTTCCTTTTCTTACAGTTGTGGGTTTTTTATTTATTTCGCAATTAGGAACTTCTAAGGAATCACTTAATATAAACAATTAAGCCGGTTGATGCTTGATCATTCACCTAAAAAGAGATAAAGAGAAATGATATATTTATATACATATATGCACACGCATCCGTTATATAGGCCAACCCCTTATTGTTTATCACTTAATTATTTGGTTAGGCTATGTACTTGTATTGATTTTGAAACAGGTGACCCATATCTTAACATGATTAATTAATGAGAAAAATCTCATTTGCTGTCTCAATAATATTATCCTCAGTCCCCTGTGTCACCAGTTGAATACTCATCCCATTCCATCCTTTAATTTTTTATAAAAGACAAACAGTAGGACAATTGAACGACTGTATACATTGGGATGATTGAACTTAAAATAAATGGATTTGTGTTTTGACTGGAACAAGGTATCGACTTGGACTGATTAGGCATTTTAACTCGGAGACAAAACAAAATTCGCTGATATGTAATGACATTTCCTACAATCCAAGTATGTATATATTTTTTTGCGACTTGAGGTTATCTGGAACCGAAGAACATGAATGTTCAGAGACCAAACGGGCTTCATAGACTTTTTTGTGTCAATCTTCCAACATGGTTATCAAGAACTGTTTTCTACAAGAGTTTTGTGTTCTATCATAGAAAACTCTAAGAGTTTGGAGTTCCTGTTGATAATTAGAAGTGTCTATGGATTCTATTCTCCTTACTAGTTTGTATCATCCTATGGCGTTCTTCCAGTAAGGTCCATGAGAAAATTGAAATGACGTGCATGATAGCTTATGGACGAGTCGCATTTTGGATTTGCGGTACAAAGCAGAAAAAGCTTGCACCAAATGTGCATTGTAGCGAGAATACATGTTTGTCCACCTAAACTTCATGCCAAAATTATCCTGTCAATTTCAACACCTCATTTCATTTTATCTTTTTCCTTATTTCCAATCAACTATCTCTACCTTATGCTATTTGGATAACCATTTATTATAAGCAATAGTCCATTTAGCTAGTTGTAGGTTGTCACATATCTCATATATAAATAGGAGATCACCCTTATTATCTCGAGTTTACATGTAACTTACAACTTGGAATAAATCAAACCATTTCCTTGCTCCGTCATTTTCCTTTTCTTCCAGTTGTAGATGTTTTATTCATTTCGTAGTTAGGAAGTTCGAAGGAATCACTTAATATAAACAATTAAGCCGGTTGATGCTTGATCATTCACCTTGTTAGGTTATGAAGAAACAACATAATCACGGAAATCATGTTAACCACGGGATCTTTGCATATGCATATAAAACAAAATCACATACTTGGATTATGTTGAATTTCCACCGATAAAAGTACACTGTTCTGCAGAGAATTTTGTTTTGCTTCTTTTCCGTACGAAAAGTACTTGTCCTGAGGAGACACATCAAAAGTTCTGCTTCTTTCTTTTTGTTCTTTGGTTTTTAACATTCAAACAATATAACTACTATTGGTAGTTATTTAAAGAATAATGACTATTAAACCCCTCATGGGTGTATATAATCCATTATCTCCCACTCACACATGATGGGTTTTAATCCAATTAAACAAAAATTCTGCAGTGCTCGTACTTGTTCAATAACCGGTGTGACCAGCATACGACAAGAGCACATTTCCATATATCTATTAGGAGCATATGACATCTCGATTAACAAATTAATCTTAGGACTTATATGTCTTTGAATAGACATTGTATGCTATACCTTAGGTCATATCTCGCGTTTGCACTTTCCTTTGATCTCATTTAGTTTCTGGTGTCATGACTGTATTCAAATTCTCTACTAAAGAGATGATGGTCATCTATGAATATTTTCATGTAAGTCAATGATCTAAAATAAACGACTTTACTCTGTTCTCAATTCTCTTTTTAATTAAATTTAATTTGTTTTCCTAGAATTATTCCATAGGATCGCATCTTGTATGAGCAATAACTTAAAGTAGCAAACCTTAAATTCAATTCTCAAGAATGAGACAAGAGTTTTAAGGGTATATGACGAGGTTCTTCTTAACTTCAAGGGTCTCACATAATGTAAGATGGGATCTGAAGACTTACATTAATCCCTTTTATGGTCAGTTTTTGCACACATGGTACAATTCATGTGCTATGGTATTTACCCACTTCATTTAACTTGAACATCTTTCATTCAAGAAATACTATACAGATAATAGTTTAAGCATACTTAATGTTTAACTTGAGTTCACTTATCTACTCAAAACATGTTTAGAACTCGCATCTGACAATGTAAGACAAATATAGTGATCATTAAATCACTTTGAACCAATTTCTTTTCAGCCTTTATGGTTTAAATTTCTCGCTCTCAATTATCATCTAGATAATAAACTTTAAACATGCCTCATCTCTAGCAAGCATAAACACTAGAGGTGATTTCCTGTGTGAGAGGGCCAATCTATAATCTGTCTCATATGCTTATGATTTATCCTAAAATATATTTATGTAGAACACATATATATCCATGAATCAAATGATACACAATGTATAATCTTTATCATACATTATATCCAAAATATGACATTATAATGAGTGAACATACACAGAGAAATGTTTATCAGTACATTTCAACATCTACGTAGTCCTAATGAATTTACATGCCCAATGAATACATCTCTGGAAATTGGCTTTGTCATTGGGTCTGCAGTCATATCTCGTGTAGATATATATTTCATGTTCACTTCTCTTCGTACAACTATATCTTTCACATAATTATATTTGGTATCAATGTGCTTTGTCTTACAATAAAATTTGGGGTCTTTAGTATAAGCGATTACAGCTTGACTATCACAGATAATAGTCACTGGATCAAGATCGCTTTTAGTGACTCCCAAATGCACTAAGAATCAATGAAGCCACACAACCTCTTGTACGGTAGTTGATAATGCTATAAATTCAGCTTCCATTGTGGATAATGCTACACAAGATTGTTTCTTACTTTTTCATGATATTGCTCTATGATTTAGTAAGAATACGTATCTTGAGATAGATTTTCTTTCATCTAATTCTCCTCCCCAGTCTGTATAGGTATACCCTTGTATATGTAGATTATTGCCTTGATAACATAATGCATAGTCCACAGTTCCCTTTAGATGCCTCAACATTCTTTTTGTTGATTTCTAATGTGCTTGGCTTGGATTTGATTGATATCTGCTCACCATTCAAACAGCGTAACAAATATCTGGTCTTGTACACATCATTGAGTACATCAGACTTCCAACTGCACTGGTATAGGGAACATTCTTCATTTGTTCCCATTCTTGTGGCGTTGACGGGCAATTTCTCTTACTAAGGCCTTCACCTTTAGCAATAGGATTATCAATTCGTTTAGAATATTGCATACGGAATCGTTCAAGAATTCTTTGAATGTACATTGCTTGTGAAAGTGATAACAATCTCTTCGAACGATCTCTTGAAATCTTGACTCTAAGAATGTATGCCGCTTCACCCATGTCTTTCATTTCAAATTTAGATGATAACCAATCTTTGATTTGCTTAAGGAACACACAATCATTACAAGCAACCAATATATCATCTACGTATAAAGATAAAATTGTGAATTTATCTTTGGATCTCTTAACATACACACAATGGTATTCATCAATCATTTGAAAATCATACGAAATGAGTACATTATGTAAACGAATGTACCATTGTCTTGAAGACTACTTCAGGCCATAAATCGATTTTAATATTATTTTCTTGACCTGCCTTAATGAATCATTCAGGTTGTTCCATATAGATTTCTTCTTTTAATTCTCTATTAAGAAAAGTAGTTTTTACATCCATTTGATGTAATTCAAGATCCATACTGGCTACTATAGCCAGAATAAGACGAATTAAAGCAAATTTCACAACAAGTTAAAAAGTTTCCTCATAATCAATTCCTTCTTGTTGTGTATATCCTTTTGCTACAAGGTGTGCCTTGTATCTTTCGATACTGCCATTAGTTTTTCACTTGATTTTGAAAACTCACTTATTTCCAATTGCTTTATGCCCTTCAGGGAGGTCAACCAAGTCAACCAAGTCTCATACTTGATTGGAGCTTAAAGAAGTCATTGCTTCTTTCATTGCTTTCATCCATTCTTCTTTAGCTGGGCCAGTAAGAGCCTTAATTACATTCCTGGGCTCTTACTCCTCTTGCGGAACAATCATATTAATTTCTCCTTCAATCTCAAAATGACGTCGGAGAATTATTCCTCGATTACTTCATCTTAAATGAGGTTCATCATAAATAATTCATGATGGATCTGATTGCTCCCACTTGGATCAGTCATGATAGAGAACCTTTCTATGGAATTGCTCCCACTTAGTTGAAGTTCCTCATCTTGATTCTTCGTAACAGAATCATTCTGATAAAACATCTTATATAACAATAGGTCTGTACCTATTTCACCTTGCTTGGGAAAATCATTCTCCAAGAATGTTACATCTGGTGATTCAAATTTAGTTACACCTTCATTACCTTGTTCACCAATGAACATGTATCCATTTGAGTGTTTAGAGCATCTAATAAAAATACTTTTTCTCCCTCTTGGGCCTAATTTTCTATGTTTGTGAGAGAGGTTATAAACATAGGCTGCATACCCCCAAAGTTTGAGACTTGACATGTCAGGTCTCCTACCAGTCCACAACTTATATGGTATGCTAATAACTGATTTCGTGGGCATACGATTAAGTACATAGGTGGCTGCTAGCAAAGTATCACCCCAAAAGGTGATTGGTAAATTTGTTTAGGCCATCATGGACCTAATCATTTCTAGCAGCATCCTATTTCGTCTTTCAACGACGCCATTTTGTTGTAGGGTTCTAGGAATTGTTAGTTGCCTGCCTATTCCTTTCTCATCACATAAAGCCTTGAACTTGTCAGACAAGTATTCTTGTCCACGATCAGTTCGTAATGTTTTTATTTTCTTATCTAATTGATTCTCAACCAAGTTCATATATTTTATGAAACAATCGAATGCTTTCGATTTATGAGAAATCAAATAGATATGACCATACCGAGTATAGTCATTTATGAAGGTGATGAAATAAACGACCCCACATCTAGCCCTTACATTCATTGGACCACAGATATCAGAATGAATTAATTGCAATGGATATAAAGCTCGAGTTCCCTTTCCAAAGAGCTTTCTTGCCATTTTACCAGCTAAACAATACTCACAAGTAGGTAATTCTACTTGACTTAGATTACCTAAAAGCCCTTCTTTAGCTAATCGACTGATTCGATTTAGACCAATATGGCATAGTCTAGAATGCCACAAAGTTGCATCATTGTTAGAATTACTAGATGTAAATAATGAATAACTAATATTATTATTTTCCTTTAACACATCTAGTATAATAAAACTGTCACATAAAAAACCATGACCATAATTAATAGATTTAAGATACAAATCCATTCCACCATTGTGGAAATTTATATTGAAACCAAGTTTAACTAACATCAACAGAGATAAAAAATTCCTACAAATTTGTGGAGCAAATAATACTTCATGTAGGATGAGTTGTCGTCCTCCACGCATGTCCAATTTACATATGCCAATTCCTTGTACAGCAACTCTGGAATTGTCACCTACATAAAGCCATCGACTACTATATGGGAGTTTACGAAACTTAACGAAGGCATCACAATCATTCACTACATGGTTAGTTACTTCTGAGTCTACAATCTACAAAGGACGTGATTCAGTTAGAAAATCAGAATAAGAAACATTCACATAACAAATGTTTGTACTATAAAGTTGTACCTTATTGAGCTCGGTATAATCTCGATCAAAGTGGCCCTTATTAACACAATTATATCAGTTCACATATTTCATATTCTTCTTCTTGAAGGGTCTTTTTTCCTTTCCATGTTGACTCCATTTTTTCTTCTCGGATTCCTGAGGAGAGCGGTTGAATTTCTTATTCTTCTTACACTTGTGTCCACCATGATGCTTGCGTTTCTTGTTCATAGATCCATATGAGCTAGAATTAACTGCATATGCCTTAGAAGACATCTTTGAGGCTTCAAGACACTCTTCCTCTAAGATGAGATGCCTCGCAACATCTTCCATTGTCTTGATGTTCTTATTATGAGTTAGGTGCATCTTCATATGCTCCTAACTTTGAGGCAATGAACGAATCACAGCTTATACCTGTTGCTCGTCAGAAAGCTCAGGACCAACATCACGTTACTCACTTACCATGTTGGACATTTTCCTCAGATGCTTTTACATTGTATCATCTAAGTGTTTCTTATTAGTATCAAACTTAATAGTAAGTGACCTCACTTTATTCACTGAAGCACCTCCAAAACGAGCAGCCAGTGCGGATCACATGTTCTTTGCAGTTTCGAATTTACCAAACTCTCGCATGATATCATTATCCATGCTACTCAACAACGTGATACGAGCTAAAGAATTCTTCTTCTTCCATAATTCATATGCCTCACGGTCCCTTCGATACTGGGCCGTAGTGCCCTCCTCAGGAACTTCCATGGTTAGGTTTAATGGTTCAAGAGCCTCTTGCTCCTCTAGCATATATTGGATTTTCATACTCTAGATTTTATAATTTTCACCATTGAGTTTCTCACCCCTATTGAGTTCAGCAACAATATTCTTTGAAGCAGTAGTCATTTTGAAACACTAAGTTTCTATAATAAGAAAGAAATATATTTACACGTTAATGTCATATTATTCGTTCATAGAGTAAATAATTCGATCACAATTGCTTATGAAATCAAAATTCTAATGTGTTCAATCATCATTCATAAAACAATCGAATCCTAATTACCTTACTTTAGACGAATTCGGATACAAAATATATGTAAACATATTACATAAATATCAAAACTTTGTTCTTATAAAACTACATATTGTTTGTAATTGTACTACAACCTACGAAAAGTCTATAGGTAATGAACCCTATGTGAAAATGAGTTCACGAGTTCGCGAAGCTTGATGTACAATAGCTTTTACTGTTTCCATTGGAAGACCTACAAGATACAAAGTCCTAATCAATGTCCTTCTACTCATTTCTTTAATAAATGCCATCACTAACAAATTATAAGTCTTCTTGGTAGGCATATTATTCCAAAGCATTCGTAACAGTTCGCCTTGAGGTTGAGATAATGTCGTAAGCAAAGTCATATACTTTACTTCAACATCTGCATAAGCTAGACAACCTCTAAAGTATAACTCTTGCAGCATGTTATTAACTGAAATAACATATTATGTTAGATCATCTCCAGGCATTAAACGCATGTTAACTAACTGTACATATATGCTACCAATACGTCTCTTCTTAATAATAGGCATCTTCTTGAAAAACAAATTTTCAGGAATCAGAAGAGTGCACAAAATAAACAAATTATTTTGTCTAAGACGAAGCGAACTCATACTCATATAATGGAAATAATTTAATTATATTAGCAATATATTGCACTAATCAGATTATGCTATTAATATCTAATTAATTAGAAACTTATTTCTAATCTAATCATATTCAAATATGACTAATTTAACTAGAATTAAAAATTGATTTCTAATTTAAATTATAATTGAACTAATCAATTTATCTTGGTTTAATTAGAAAATAATTTCCAATGAAATTCCTATTTAATTTCAACTAAACAAATTAGTATTGATTTAATTAGAAAACATATGTTTAATTTTAATTCAACAAAAATAAACTTATTTCTAAGTTTATTTTAACTAAACAAATTAGTTTGCATTATATTTTACTTAGAAACTAATTTAACTAAATTAATTAGTTTGTGTTAATTAGAAAACTTATTTCTAATTCTTTATGTTATATTTATTTTAAAACATATATCCGAAAACCTATTTATTAAGACTTTTGTCTTATTCTACTTGTATGTATAACAATGTATGTTGAGAGCCATCTGCCACGAATGTGTTTATTTATATGTACTTATTAACTGTTGAGAGGTCCACCTTCGCACGTTGGTTGTGAAAAACCAAATATTTTGTGAAAGGCCACGTGCCTCTTGTCTTGTTCGCGCATTTTTTGTGAAAAATCACATACTTTGTGAAAGGCATCTTCTGGCTCCTCTTCTTTGTTCTGCATTTTTATTCGTTGTTTTACTGTCATGGATCCATCTCAGCTATGCAAGAGGAGAAGGAAGGTACTGTTTCTTCAATGTTCAAGAAGTCTACTATCGCTTTTACATAGGCATCTAATATGGGTTTGTAATTATCATGAGGACAAGGAGTGGTACATGTATACCACATAATATGCAAACACATCTCGAAATTTAGGGTCTGGATGGCCAAATAATGATATCTTGTTGCATTTCCAGTTTTCTTAGCCATACAACAAAACATATTCGTATCTAAAGGAACATACGTCAATTTTGTTGTTTACCAAAATCCACAAAAACAACACAATTCTAGAAACTTCATAAGCCCATTCTAGAAAATATACAGGTTTTCACAAAACCAAATATTCCGATCTAATTTCAAATCAAAGTGGAGCATGAGATGGGTTCTTCTAATATCCAGGTTCCATTCACATAAAATGCATATAAGTATGCACAAATAATCAATAGCCAAATTTTAACATCTTGATGTTAGCATGCATATATAAAACAAACCTAAGCTCTGATACCAATGTTAGATTATGAAGAAACAACATAATCACGTAAATCATGTTAACCACTGGATCTTTGCATATGCATACAAAACAAAATCATATACTTGGATTATGTTAAATTTCCACTGATTAAATTACACTGTTCTGCAGAGAATTTTGTTTTTCTTCTTCTTTGTATGAAAAGCACTTGTCCAGAAGAGACACACCAGAAGTTCAGCTTCGTCTTTTTTGTTCTTTTGTTTTTAACATTTAAACAATATAACTACCGTTGGTAGTTATTTAAAGAACAATGACTATTAAACTCCTCATAGGTGTATATGATCCATTACACCTAAAAATAGATAAAGAGAAATGATATATTTATATACATATATGCACACGCATCCGTTATATAGGCCAACCCCTTATTGTTTATCACTTAATTATTTGGTTAAGCTATGTACTTGTATTGATTTTGAAACAGGTGACCCATATCTTAACATGATTAATTAATGAGAAAAATCTCATTTACTATCTCAATAATATTATCCTCAGTCCCTATGTCACTAGTTGAATACTCATCCATTCCATCCTTTAATTTTTTATAAAAGAAAAACAGTAGGACAATTGAATGACTATATACATTGGGATGATTGAACTTAAAATAAATGGATTTGTGTTTTGACTGGAACAAGTTATCAACTTGGACTGATTAAGCATTTTAACTCCGAGACAAAACAAAAATCGCTGATATGAGATGACATTTCCTATAATCCAAGTATGTATATATTTTTTTGCGACTTGAGGTTATCTAATGTATGATCGGTTAGAGCAATTGGGAACTACATATACGTATTAACAAGAATTTGATTAGAGCAGAAAATAAAGGATTATAATATCATAATTCCGTTTACAAGGTGGTTGAGGCAATGTTTTCCTCTTAAGTGTGGTTTGCATACATATTAAAGGGTTATTATTTTATAATAAGTGATTTATTTAATTTAAATCAAATCATATCCTTGATATTAGGATATGACACTACAAGAAAAATGTCGTTTTGTGACGGAAATTACCGACAGAAAACATAAACATTTTGTCGATAAGTCAGGTTAGCGACATACTTTATCAATGGACAAGGCATTGTAGAAACAGCCGTAGCTAATAATTTTCGACCAAAAATAAAATGTACCGTTGATAAATATACTGACAGTTTATTTTGCAGTGGACCATTAATATATTTACTGACGTACAATTTAATTTTATCGGCAGATTTACCGACGGTTTGGTCTTTTCCGTCTGTAAGTTTGTAAAAATATTACCGACAGTTATGTCTTTTCCATCGATAAGTGTACCGATGGTAACTTACCGTCGGTAAAATTAGCGACAGAATTGGTTATTCTGTCCGTCGATAAAATCTATTCTATTTATCGATGGAACATAACTAACAGTCAGTAATCACATACGAAATAACCAATTCCATCTCCAATTTTACTGATGGTTGTCTGTCAATAAATCAACTAGAAATTTTTTTAAAAAATATACCCTCAATAAATTTTATTTGATGATGTTATAGTTGATGCATAATTTAAACAATTATAAATTTAATAGTATATATTTAATTTGTTTAAACAAAAATTTGATTGATGATATAAAGTTAAAAAATATCTTAATTGATAATAAAAACATTACATTGTACACAATAAGTATTTGTAATTCAAATGGAATGACCAAAAGTACACTATTGATCTAGTGATGGCGGATGCTCTGATTGATGCGATGAGGTGCTACCTCTACCCTTCAACTCATCCACCACATTATGTAGCTAAGTTATGTACTCCATCAATGTTTGCACTGTGCTCTAAAGCTCATGGACTTAATTGGTTGTGGACCACCTACTAGATGCTGCTGTACTGAATGTGGAGGGTTGTGAATAACATGTATTCGCAAATGAGCCTAAGCTGAACCTTCCACAATGGTCCCTACCACCCACTTCATGAACATAAGTTTCAGTCTCATCAACATCTTCAAACTACTGATTATTATGCCTCAAATCATTCATAACATCTTAAATCATCCTAAGGGTTTATTATGCCTCAAATCATTCATAACATCTCAAACTCATTCCACATACAATAAATGCTTGTCTAATCATACATCTACTTATCAATGGTTCAAATATAACCCAAATATAAATCGTTAGACTATTAAAGAAGAACATAAAAACTCATCAATGACTATGCCATTAGACCTAGCACACATATATCCCAAAACATATTAGATAAAATTAATACAAAATTGATGAAATAATACCAGGCAATTTTCTTGGATTTCTTAATGGAACAAGGTTTGCTCCAATTGCCAATGCGATGAGAGGCCTAAATATAAATCTCTGAGCTTTTATTCCTAAAAAAGGAATTTAAGTCATATAATATGACACGAACTAACATTATGAAGTTGAATCAATGAGCATATCTACATGGTGAATGATGTAGGTTTTGAGGAAGCTATCACCAAAGAAATAAGAAATTATGTATTTTCATTCCAAATAGAAGTTGTTGTTGAAAATCACGATTCATAAAAATGAATTGTGGAAGTTACACTAAAAAGTTTGATTTTATCATTTGTGTGACTGTTGCTTGAAAGTTATTATTAAAACTTTTATGATGATGGCTAACTTATGAAAGAGATTCGTTAGATGTATGCAATGTCAGGTAAGAAAAATTATTAATGTGTTTTTATTAATAATTGCTTGATTTGACATTATTTTTGCAATATATAAGTAAAAGGATGTGATTTTTTTTCTAATGATTGGATCATATAATGATTGATTTCGCTTCAACACTCACTTTTAATGTATTGAAGGAGAATATAGAGACAACAACAATAACAAAGACAGAGTAAAAGATAGAGTTAGGTTAATATGAATATAAGAAACTAAAACTTGTCATAGTTGTGTTTATCTTCTACTTTTCCATTTGGTGTGTAATTGCTCTTATTCTAAAGCTAAAATTGATGTATTTGAAGCACGTTCAAGTGCTTAAAGAGATGGAAATTTTAATGTGAATATTATTATTATTAACTTCAACAAATGTATTTTAGTGTTGCATATATTAACGAAATTTTGATCAACAGACATGTTCAAGTGCTTAAAGAAATTGTTTGCATAATAAATATTTTAATTAAAATTCGGTAATAATAAAATTTTCAACGCTACAATAAGGAAAACATTGCTTTCAAAAACAACACATTTGAATATTACATGGATTTAATCAAAGTAGGAGTTACTATTGTCTGATGTCAATTTTTGGCAAGTATGTTATCTAAGCTATTTTTAAAATACATGATGATCATATACCAACTTCTATTGTTTGTTTTGTGTATCTTTAAGAAAGGTCTATTTTTAGGTTTCAAATATCATACCTTAATATATATAATACCACAACTCCAAACATTCAATACAACTCTTATGAATAAAAAATAACATCACTCATAATAAATAAGTAATACTTTCACTTTGTAATGATAATAACATGTTTAAGTATAACGAACACTATACATCAACACATACGACACTATAACTCAAAGCATTCAATACAACTCCTATTCACAAAAAAATACCATTGCTCATAACATATAAGTAATTCATTCACTTTATTATGAGAATAAAAGTTTGAATATAATGAATAAATGCCTCAGTATAATATTTGAATGTATGGCTAAACAGTACAAAAGAAAATATTTGTTCTAAGAGACATTTCATCAAACAATTCATAGGCAACCCAAATTATCTTTAAGTAATAACGAAACAATTGCATTTTTTCATTATCTACCAACAATAATACATTTAAATTGGACAAACCAACAATTCAAGTAAAAAATGCACAAACCAACAATTCAAACTAAACCAACCTACCCCTGACGGTAATACATATAAGCATTTAACACCTTTGTTTTTGGAGAAAAAAAAATCCAATAGAGTTGTTACCTGAAAATATGTACGATGGACCAAAAATGAAGCAAAAGTGGAGGGTGGAAGCAGCCAAATGAGAGAATCGACGGCGCAAAATGAAGAAGAGAGAAAAATTGCAGGGGAGAGGGAGAAAGGGGGGATCTTCGGGTTGTAAATGATGATGATAAAATGACGTCATTTGGATTAAAACCAAACAATGTTGTTTTATTTTATGAAAAATTCAACAGTTACTGATGAAAAGATATTTCTTCGGTAATTTACCGATAGAAATTTGGTCCCGTTAGTATTCAAGTTGCTCATTTTCTTTGTCAGCTGTTGCCACCTAATTTTGTGACAGACTATATTGTTCCGTTGTTATAATACGACAAAAAACTTGCGGGGATATTTCTCTCCACGTTTACTGACAAATTTTTATTTCGTCCGTAAATATGTCAACTTACCAACGGGAAGTTAATTTTTGTAGCTAATTAGTGATGGAATATGTTCCGTCGGTAATTTTTTTCAATAATTTGTTATTTTCTTGTTAGCTGATTAGTGATGGAATATGTTTCGTCAGTAATTTTTCGTCAATAATTTGTTATTTCCTTATAGTGTGATAAGGACAAGTGAATCGTTATGGGTCTCTAATCTAGTTTCTATAATTACATATGTACATCATTTTTCAGGATTAACATAAAGGCAAAGGTTTATGATAATTTATTTGAGAATAAAGAAGTGTAATACTATTTCATTGTTTAAATTTTTGAAGGACATGGTCTAGCTTTGTAGTTCATATGATAAGCATGAAAAGGGAAAGCCTTGGATTATGATTATAATTGAAAAGAACTGAATAACATTGATATTTGGGGTCATATTAGGTTAAGTATGTGTTATCAACCCCATTAAGTGCATGATTGGATGAGATCATGAGCTTGTTCTGAAGTTGACGAAAGTTGAAGCGGATAGAACTTTAGTCATTAGATTAGCAATCTAATCTAATGAAGAAATATGCCAAATGTGGAGAGTTTTACAAGCAACCAAATCTCAAACAAAGTGGATATAAATCTCAATGTGCTTGGTGTGAGCATGAGATACTAGGTCTGAAATGAGAAAAGTAGCACCAAGATTATCACATTATAATGTAGGTGTAAGGTGAGACAATCCTAGTTCTCCAAGAAGTGAAGATATCCAAAAAACGTGAAAGAGACGAGGGTAATACTCTTTCATTTATCTTTTGTGCTAGACCTAGCAATTGTAGGTTATTTCGTAGTACTCTAAAATATGAGATTAGGACTAAGAAATACTAGTATCATGATGTAGATCGACGACCATCAGAACAACCTGCCCAACTAGCATTATAGTAGGCTTATAAGAAAAGTGGGTTTAACATGGTAAAATGAATTCCAAAAGCGGTTTTGCAATGAAGATAACATATAATCCATTGAATGTAGTCTATTGGTAGGGCACCATAAGAGTTGAGAGACTTTGATAACAACAAATTAGATGTTAGGGAAAGTAAGACAAAGGTATTAGAGAACACCAACAGTGCTACAATATTCAATTTGATCAAGGAGCTGAGTGCTATGATTTTTGGAAAGTAAAAGAGCGGAAGTGATAGGTGTGAGTGTAGGATTAGATTTGTCAAAGTCTACACGGAGAAGAAAATCTTTAGTATACTGTGATTAAGTAAGGAGGCTTGACTTTGATCCTAAGAAAATGATGGATGGAACCTAATTTATGGAGAAAGAGGAGTTGTGATTATAAATAAGTGAGCTAATGAAGAAAGACTAAAATATCATTCACTTAAACTAAAAGAAAGGTGGGTGAGACAAGGTTTTATGAATGAAAAGAGAAGTATCAGATTTGGAGGAAATAAATTAAGGTTAAGAAGCTTTTGACTTAAGTGATGAAACCAAACCTGAGGGGCTTATTTGAGACCATATAGGAATTTGTGAAAATTACAAACATAATAAGGATGATGTTGATATGTAAAGCTAGGAGGTTGAGACATGTAAACTGGTTCTTAAAGATAACCATGAAGGAAGGCAATATTTACATTGATTTGGAGAATAGGCTAGTTGTTAGAAATGGCCAATGTGAAAATAATATGAATGGTGGTGGGTTTGACTACTAATCTAAAGATATCAATATAATTGATGCTTAGGGTCTAATGATATCTTTTGGCACTGAAGTGCACTTTATAGTACTTAATAGAATAATTAGGATGCTTTTTATGGGAAAAAACCATTTATAACTAACAATGTTGGTGTGCAGAGGAGGGGAAATAAGGTTTTAGGTATGATTGTAATGAAAAACATTGAACTCATCAAGTATTGGTTAGCACTAATGGAGAAATTTGTTAATATGAATGAAAGATGTGGGATTAAGAACATAAAGGTTATATGTAATAATGGTGTAGGTGATATAATCAGGAAACAAATGTGGAGTACAAGTGTGATCATATGTATGTGTGATCTTGGGTGTACAACTGGAGGTGAGAGAGGTTGTTAAGGTAAGGTTTTGAGTCTGAAACAGGGATAGTGGAAGAATAAAATGGATGAAAGGATAAAGGTGATGAAATAATAGTAATGTATAACGAGAGGAAAAGGTAGTGAAAGGAGTACTGGTGCAGGAAAATATCTTTTAAGAACTCGAACATGTCGTGAGATGTAAGTTTTGGAAGTGGTAGGATCAAAGCAGTGATAACCTTTATATTAAGGGGAATAGTAAAGAAAGACATATTGAATGGATTTCAGTAAAATTTTATTAGAATAGGTAAAGTCTAAGAAGGGAAAACAAGCACAACTAAAAGCACGAAGAAGATTGGTCAGGTTTTATTTGAAAAAGTAGTTTATGTGGGAATTTATAATAAAGAACATGAGTAGGTAAGGGATTGATAATATATACATCAGTAGAGACTACTTTAAGCCATAAGTTTTTAAGAAAAGAGGCATGAAGAAGGAGTGTGAGTGTTTAACAATGCTATTTTGTCGAGAAGTATAAGGGCAAGGAAGTGAGGTAGTAAGAAAAGGCACATTTGATGAGTTCATAAGCTCTATTGTATTAAAATGTTTTTATAATAGTAGAAAAAGGTATTTAATAATAGTTTTGAAAGTTTGGACATGACAAAGAGTGTAGGATTTTTATGCCAATAGAAAAATCCATATAAAGCAACTGAATTTATCTATAAACATAATAAAATATTGATACTTAAAAAGAGAAGGAGATGGGGAGGTTCCATTAATTCACAATGAATAAGTTATAACAGTATTTTAGAAGTGCAAGAAGATAATGAAAATGGATGATAAATACTTTTTCCTTAAACATACCAAATGCAAGGAGTTATGACTTTGGACTTAATGGGTAAACCATGAGATAAACTAGAAAGTGTATAACTGTTGGACCCAAAATTTTTCTTATAATTTATTTTAATAAATTAGCAAGCATGAACCGAAAATTTGAATTATTGGATTAGAAAATTTTGGAGTTAGTATATGTGTTTGCATGTATTAAATGGAAATGTTAAAATAAAATAAGGAGTTAGCCGGAATTAGATTAAATATAGAAGGGTAAGTTTGGAAAGACAAAAGTTTGTCTTAAACTAATAAGAAAAGAAGAGAAGAGAGTCGAGTATAGTAAGAAAGAAAAAGAGAGAAAGTCATAGAAAAAACTAGAAGAAGAGAAGGAGAAACCGAAGCATAGAAAGGAGAAGAAGGAAAGAAAAAAAGAGGATATAAGAAGTGGAAGAAGAAGGTTCAACTGACTTTTAGGTAACTCTTTATCTATTTTCTTGTTTTAATAGAAGAAGAAATCAGAGAAACTAGGTTTTTATGTGCTAAAAATCAAGAGAGAAAGAAGAGGAACAAAAGATTTATGTTCTTAGATTTTCATGAACTTTTAACTAGATCTTAGTTCTTCTAGTTAAATAAACTAAGAGTAGATTAAGTTTAAGCTCATTTTTGGATAATATAACTTTATGGAAGTTCTATTCGTGTGTGTTGATTGAATGAAAAATATGTTTGTTTGAAGGGAATCAAGAACTTTGAAATCAAGAGCAAGAGAAAGAACAAACTTGAGCTTGGATTTATATGTAAATATGTAGGTAATATGTTTATAGTTTTGTGATGATGAGCTATATTATTTGATTTTGTGTATATAAATGCTTGTCTTGAATCATTGTGAATGTGGGAAAAATATATGTGAATTTAATATTATGTTTACTTGAAAGATACTGTACTTTGTATTGGTGAAAACAGAAAAATGTCAAGAAGCATGAAAATATGAATATGATATGAAATATATAAGCATTGGAAAATTTAATTGTGTGGGTAAGAGAGATACCATTTTGTTCGTCAAGTGTACATTGACATAAAGCCTTCTCCTGACTGCCCGCTTGTAGCACATTAGCTCTAAAAAATGTACTCATTCTGTTCATGGTGTAAGCTTCGATTTTGCCATTCTGTTTTATGAGATTCTCTCAAGCCATTATATTTGTGCATTGCATCTTGAATCATTGAACACAAAGCATAATTGAGTGTTATGGTTTGATTATTAAATGATTATATGATCTAATTTGTGTGATTTGCTATGACTAATATGAAATGAATATATAAAATTATATATATGTGTCTATATGCTTGTTTGTGTGTGCGGCTCATTATCAATGGCTATAAATGTATTAGCTACTGAGCTTCCCAGCTCACCCCATTATATCTTCACTACTCAGGTGCAGAAATAGTAGATCAACATTAAACCTTGCAAAAACTTTGGATGACTCTAATAATTTCTATTTTTGTTACTAAGTTAGTTCAGAAGCTTTTGGTACTTTAGCAGCATATCAAACATGATCATTCATGATTGTAATTTTTGTATTATGCTACTGATGTGGCTTTTGTTTGTAATTGAATTTATGTATAAACCTTGCAATATTTGAGAGATGAAACTTTATTTTGTTTAAGAAATGAATGAAAGAAGGGTTAAAGAACTTCTTTTGTATATGCGCAGAAAATTTCTTTTCTGTTAGTGTTATTGTGTTGGGAATAAATTGTTAGTTGTTTAATGGTTTTTGGATAAATTCTTCTTAAGTAAATTGGTGGGTTGGGAGTCTTTTCTATTAGGAGTCTTATATGTATGAGTTGTGTTTATTGGATTCCGGTCTTTTGTTTTTGTAGAAATGTACATTAACAGTAGAGAGAAAATAGGAGATAAAAATGTGTTTTGAATGTTTAATGAATAAACTATATTGATCTAGGTAGAATTAAACAAAATTATCTTCATGAAAGTTGTAGCTCTTTCTCTTAGATTTCTAATGACATAAAGTTTATAATTTTTGGATTTCAGGATTGAAAATTATGATGATTTAAATTTGGTGTATGCATCAGGGATGTCGTGATCGTGCACATGCACATGCATGATCGCGACAATCCCAATTTTTCAGGAAAGTCATGATCGTGTTTGACGCCAGTGAATTTTTCAAAGTCACGCCTATGACTTTTTCATTTCTCTTTTTTTAATTTATTATTGGTTTGTTTATTTGTTCGACTCTCAATCTAATTTATTTTTATGTCTATTTTATTTTATGCTATTTTATTTTATTTGTTTTTACTCCCACCATGAGTTCTTTTTATCTTTATAGTAGTTTTATTTATTATATTTTAAAAATCCCCTAATTTTGGTGCCTTGTCACCACAAAATACGGACCGAGACCTAGGGCCAACAATAATGACTTGGATGACCAAAACATTGATGCTACAAATTATGTGGAGTAGAAGTGATTATAAAAGAACTTCAATTCTTGAAATATTGGGGAAGCTTCAATGGGTAGAGATTATTATCGATGAATCCTGCAAAGAGCAATACCTTAGATTTAAGGTCCTTCACAATATAACTAAATGGATTAAATTCAATGAGAAATGATTTATTAATAGCAAATTTATCTATAGAAAATATATTTTTAGTGAGATAAGGAATAATAAAAATATTACAAAGATGAAGTGGATGAGTGTGAGTGGAAAAAATTTAAAGAGTTAATACAGGAAATAGGAAAAGTGTGCATATTACTGATAACCACTTGGTTTGACCCTTCATGTAGTGTGACAGATTCCACAATTTGAGAATCAAGAGTCATATGAGTTGTGGCTTTAGTGTTTGTTAACCATTATGTATTTTTTTTGGAATTGAGCTGGGAAGTATTTATAACAAGCTAAATATTCATTCAAAAAAGTTTGTGTTGAGGTTATTGGCAATATATTGGGATCCAAATAAGCGACTACGAGATTTTGTAATATCAAAAGTGTTAATGGGCAATAATATATCCCATTTCAAATAAATTTGATATTATAGTCTGGACCGAGAAAAGGTGTTTTAGGGTTGGATTAGATATTTGGTCTAGTTATTATAACTCAACTTTTAGGAAATTTTTTTATAGGTTTTAGGAAAATGAGCTATTTATGGTTGAGGTCTAAAAGGATTATGGGATAGTGATTTGTCATTCCATTGTCAACTAGGCATATAGGTCTAGTAAATGGGTGGTTCGTTGAGACCTATTACAACAAGGGTATGCTTTTCTTACAGATCCTTTTGTTTCACGTCCTTTATAACAAGACCTCCCTTCGATGTCGTATCACCCTTTAGCGTTATAGAATGATGAGTCACCGACATTTAAAGTCATAAGTGTCATCTCAGAACTAAGTAAAGCATAGACATTGCTTGTAGAGAAGCTAAGGGATCTGTAATGTTCAGTTAGTGATGAAGGACTCGTATTCCATGAGAAGCCCATTGAGGGTAAAGAGAACCAAGTCATCATCTAAAATTTGGTCTCCTATGGTAGTGAGGTCATCAGTTGTGTTTGAGACAAAGGTTACAAATTCAATGATGAAAGTTGGTCCTTGCTTAAGCATATGCAATTTTCAATGAAAAATGGAACCTAAAAGGTCAACTTTTTCAAAAAAAAATTAAGAGTCAACCAAAAGGCTCAAGTAGTAGGTAATTCAATAGCAAGATGTGCAATTGACTTTACGAGGGATTTGGTGAGGAAGAAATACACGAGTTGATCAAATTTTTTCCGTTTTTAATACTCTGGATAGACATAGAGCTTAAGCCAGTTGTTGGAGATAGGGAGATGGATGTATTTATAGATGTCAGAGGTGGTGAGGATGATTTGTACCTAGTTACACTAGACAAGGTAATTAGTTAAACCTAAAAATGTAGTGAGAAAGTTTATGATCTAGTTGAATGGGAGACTTAGGGCATTGTTTCTTAACATTTTAATTGTTGTTCATTTGTCATTATTATGATTATAGATATGATATTTATGTTGTGATTTTGTGAATGTGTTGCTAGAATTTTGGTTGGTGTATTTGGTAATTTCTAGTATAAATTAGATCAAAATTCTAGTGTGCTTGGCTTTGATACCATGATAATGTATTTGAGGATAATAAAGTGTAATGCTATTTCATCGATTAAATTTTTGAAATACATAGTCCTTCATATAGAGCTTTGTAGCGTACATGATAAGCATGAAAAGGGAATTACAACTGAAAGAGTTGGATTATGATTATAATTGATAAGAACTGAATAATATTGATAGCTGGGATCATAATATATCATATATTAGTTATCAATATGAGTAGATTCTTTTACAAAAAATAAAGGCTTTCTTTTTAAATTTTGAAAAGAAAAGGTCTTTTTATTTTAATTTTTTTAGGTTAATATGATTAGATGCTTTCTTCTAATTCTTTTTCAATAAATAAAATTGATTTTAAAGAGGAAAAATTGGGCTTTGAAAGAGAACTTGAACTTCTCGAAGCAGAAGTTAGACTTCTAAGATAAGAGTTTCGCCTTTTGAAAGGATCATTTTTATTAAGATTTAAGGCATTTATTATATTCTCTTTATCTCCATATATCCTCTTTTTTTATAGATCCACATAATTAAACATAAGCATCCAAAGTCTTTTGGTGAGCAATATGGTGTTTATGGTTTGGATGGAGCTAATTCCTAACCCCCCACTTGTTTCTTTGGAGTGTAAACCTCACTCTATTTCATCTTGGTTTTGTGAGTTCTTCCTATGATGCTAGACCAAAGAAAGTTGCTAAATAACTTATATATATTTTTTGAGATAGACCTTGGAAAATTCAAATGAGCAGCCCAGTAGGTGTTAATAGAATTGATTATTGAAGCGATAAGTTGGACTCTTCCTATTATTGAAAGGTGTTTGGAGCTCCAAGATGAGATTCTAGAGTGAATTTTGTCAAGAAAACTAATGAAGTCACATGTTTTCACTCTATAAGTGGAGATGGGGATACCAAGTTATGTCATTAGGAGATTTTGTTGCTTAAAGCCAGTGATAGCTATTATTAAAGGAATTATGTCAATTGTACTCCTTGAGAGATAAATATTATTTTTAGAACAGTTCACCTACACCCCTAAGACTCCTTGGAATATTTTTAGCTCTTTCATTAATGTTGAGATGGACATTGCATCTGCTTTAGATAACAAGATGAGATCACCTGCAAAACAAAGATTGGTTAATTCAAATTTCCTACTTATTCTTATATATTATGCATTCTCCTAATAGGTGTTTTGTGATATATTTGATAAGATGCTCATTATAGATATAGTCAATGTCTTTTAGTATCATTATTGTACTATATTTGTGTTAATAATATGCATTATTTATTTTTGGAGTCACTTTTTTTATAATAACAATAGTAATTACATTGAACCCTTGATTGGTTTTAATTTCAAGAAGTGGAAATAGGATGTAGAATTTTTTTAGAGACAGCAAACATTTATATAATCATGACAAAAAAAAGTCTATTTTCACAATTGTTAGTACAAAATCTAAGAAAGAAATATATAAAGCTTGATAGAGGTGAATAGAATATGTTATTTGATCATTACGAGATTCATCCTTTCATCTACTTAATAGGCTACCAGAAACAAACATAACAAAAGATTTTCTTAATAATGTTTCTTAAAAGGTACAAAGTTTATTTTATTGTTGAAATTGGAATTATAGTTAAAGAATTGTATTCTATAATATACATAAGGGTTAGGAAAGTGAGAAAAATATATCATCAAGATGGTTTGTTTACATAATAAACTCAAAGCCCTAAATATTGTGATTTTGAATGCTCGCATTGTTTACCAAGTTTTGTATACACTTCCCTTTATGGTTTGTTATTAGTGTTACCACCTCCAACTTAAAAAATGAGGCTTAGGAAATTAATTCTTTGATTACTAGTTATGTAGCTGAAGAAGAAAAACTAAAGAACACCACATAAATAACCTTGATAGCTATCAAACCAAATCCTAAAGCTAAACTCTGAGGTTAAAAATGTAAGGCTCCTAGAAATCCTCCACTTAAAGAACAATGTTAGATTAATATCATGAGGGATCTTATAGATATCATAAGGAGTATGCTATTTTTCTTTTGTATAAAAAAAGGTCATAAAAATAAGATTGTACGAAGTGTAAAGATTATAGGGGGAAATATAAACTATCAAGTAACTATTTGGCTTATATCATTTATGAATCTAGTGTTGCTATAACCATATCAGGTTCTAGATGGTTAGACAGTGAAACTTCTAATCATGTTGTTTCCATAATAAAGGGATTCATATTAGGGAGACAACTAACAAAAAATGAGTTTAAATTGATGGTTGGTATATATTTAATAGGAGTTGCTTATTTAAACATTAAAACTAGATTTAGATTTAATTTATACAACATGTTCCATAGATCATCTTTAGAAAAACTTGATCTCTATATCCGTTTGGATAAATAAGGTTATAAGTTTGTAGTCGAACACTCAAGTGTATAGTTATCTTTTAATATAAAACATGTCAATACGACTTTCTTATTATATGGTTTATCTACAATGTGTTTAACTACTGATGAAGTATATATTTCTTCATATATTAATGAAAAGGTTATTAGTAAAAGATCTCCAATAAAGGATAAAGACTTTATATTATGACATAAAAGAATAGGCCACGTTTATAAAATGAGTTGGAAGATTGATAAAGGAAAGCATAACTCTTATTTTTAATGATTTAAAGATATGTATTGACTGTTATAGAGGTAGGTTAATCAGAATAAAAAAGTAAAGAGGTTAACTCGTAGTTTTGATTTTTTTTTATAGATCATTCATTCTAATATCTATAGTCCTTATTCACCTATTATTTGTAATTTCATATATTCTTTGACTTTTATTTATGTTTATTCTTATTACAAATATGTGTTATTAATAAAAGAAAAGTCTGAAGTTCTTGAAAAGTTTAAGATGCTTTATTATTGCAGTTAAGAAATGGTGCATTTCTAGGTCAAAATCAAGTAGTTGAATCAGCAAATTTGCTTAACGTTTATATATACATAATAATGCATACCAGAGGAACTTTCTGTGGAACCAAATAAAGGAATTAGCTATTTCAACCTACTTACCCTGGATGGTCTCAAGTGATTTCAACTTCATATTGAAAGTGGATGAAGCAGAGGGTCTAATATCAATTTTTAACCCTTGTATAGAACTTAGCAAATTTTTAGAAGAAGCTCAGCTTATTGATTTACCCTCAGGTGGAATCACTTAAGACCATCTAGGTTAAGTTGGTTGGAATAGCTAATTAAGCTCAGCTCACTGATTTATCCTTGTGTGGATGTTTGTTCATATGGAACAATAAACAAGATGGTGATCGCCTAATTAGGAAAAAAACTAGATAGAAGTGTTGCCAATCTATTATGGATGAATGCCTTCCCCAATTGTATTTCCCTATACTCAAACAACATCTTATCTTATCACACTCCCATTTTAAACCAAACTTGTTGTAGCATCTTATCTTATCACACTCCCATTTTAAACCAAACTTGCTGTAGCAAACTCCAAATTTCCATTTAGATTTAACAACTTCATATTGGAGGTACCTAGTTTTAAAGAGGGAGTTTGGGAAGCATTGAGATACAACATCAGAGGCACCACGCAATATGTTTACTCAAAAAAATGAAAATATTTAAGCATGATATAAAGTTGTTATACAAAGTCAATGTTGGTAACACACATCATCTTATCGATGTAGCAAAAAATAATTTAGAAACCATAAAACTTACAGTTTACATAAATCTTAGATCTCAGATTCTACAACTCAAAGAGAGGGAAGCCTTTAAAAGATACAGATAAACTCTCCACTATGATTATTCTTTAATGAAATAAAGATCCACGGTTTACTGAATAATGGAGATAGGAACACTTGTATCTTTCACAAGACCATAGTTTCGAGGAAAGCTAGAAAAAAAATTGCCTCTCTCAAGCATAATGATATATAGCTTGATTATTAGAATTAGCTATTGGAAGGAGCTTTCTACTACTTCAATGACTTAATGAATTAAACTTTAAAAGCACATTCATCCATACACTTTCTCAAATAGGTGATGAAGGATTCTATTACATCTCATGATCCAAAATTATTATACAGGTCTGTCACTCTACAAGAAATCAAGAAAAGTGTAGATGCACTTCACCCTTACAAAGCCCCTGAACCAAATGCGTTTAATGTAAATTTCTTCCATAAAAAACGATCCCTTATCTGAAACATGATCTCAGAAGAAGTTATGAAATGATTCAAAAATGGCACACTTCTAAAAGAGATCAAAAAGATCTTTATAAGCCTTTTCCTAAAGTAAGGTGAGCTAAATCATTTTTCTGATTTCTGAACCATTGCATGTTGCAATTCCATTTATAAAATTATCTCAAAGATCATAACTAAAAGGCTTAAAGGATTACTTGACAAGGATATCAGCCTCAGCCAAGGGGCTTACATACCTGGAAGGGTGATTGGAGATAACATACTTATTCTTCAGGAGCTCATCAATAATTACTCCAAGAAAAGTACCTTAATTGTTGCATCAAGATTGATCTTAGGAAGGCATATGACAATGTCAACTGGAACTTCATTATCAATATCCTACGTGTTATGGAATTCCTAATCTCTTTCATTCAATGGATTAAGAAGTGCTTGAAATTTCCTCATATAGCATTCTAGCAAACAAACAGCCTACCAAATTCTTTAAAAGTTCCAAATTCGACTAGGAGATCCTTTATCACCCAACGTATTTGCGTTGGTCATATAGACGCTTCATAAGATTATCTTAAGAGTTATTAAAAGAACAAAGGGCCTCAAATATTCAAAATGCAAGAAACTTAAAGTAACCAATCTTTGTTTTGATGATGATCTCATTCCATTATCCAAAGAAGATTCTACCTCCATCTCTTCCCTAATGAAAGCTCTAAAAATATTTCAAAGAACTTCTAGATTGCAGGTGAATTTCTCCAAAAGCAATATTTATCTATCAAGAAGTACTGTCATTGGAAGTTCTTATAATTTGAAACTAGAGATAATTGAGATCAACTGCATGAAGTGTTTGGGCATTCCTATTTCAACTCAAAGTGTGAGAACAAGAGACTTCATGGACCTATTTGGTAGAATTAAGTCTAGAATATCATCCTGAAGCACCAAACATCTTTCAATAACAGGAAAAGCTTAACTTGTAAACTCAATATTTAATTCCATCAACACTTATTGGGCAGCTCATCTGGCTTTTCCAAATTCTATTAGTAATTTAATTGAAAAGTTACTCAATAACTTCTTCTAATTAGGTAGCAGTGATAGAATCCATGGAAACAAGGTAAAATGGAGTGAGGTGTATACTATAAAGTATCATAGAGGACTCGGTATTTTCTCCATCAAAAACATGAACAACATCTTACTCACAAAGATACTCTGGAGACTCATGAATGACAGATAATCGTTATGGTGTAAATGGATCCATACCTACATCATTAAGAATAGAAGCATATAGGCACTTGACATCAAACATTTTTCCTCTTCTAACTTGAAAGCTATTCTAAAATTGAGAAATAGATTTCAAGATGACTTTATTTCTCTGATAGGGAATGGTGAATTTCTCAGCTTTTAGTATGATAATTGGCTTCCAATAGGGAAACTTGTCAATTCTAATCAAGCTACTTCTCTTGTCAGACCCTGTTTCTGGAGTCTAACTCCTACTTGCTCTGATATCACATCTGTCGGACCCCGAGTTCGGAGTTCAACTCGCATGCAGAATACCTTAATATGTAAGTTATCTCCAGAAGAGAACATCTTGACCACCATCGGATTATCTTCTCAAACTCCCCTTTTCTCGTCTCAGTTCAGCTCTTAGAATAGTCGACCAGTCCATTCCTACCAATCAACCTGAATCCCTCAATGATCAGCGTGGGTGAGTCCTCACTTTACATATATACTTGCTTTGGGGCTATTAGTATAACTTCTCCTATAAGCATCCAAACTAGGGCTTCTTTAGATAGATAGAAAGAGGAATTCAAGAACTAAAATTTTCATGAAGACCTCGAAGACCAACTTTATCTTTTGAAGGGCCAAAAATGGGACAGAAGATACGTAGTGAACAGTGACCCAGACGATAGCGTGAACAGTGTCACAGATGAAGTCTGGGAAACACAGACGATATTTTACAAACATCATAACTTTCTCTAGGGGGATCGGTTCAGGGTATTCTTTATATGGTTTGAAAGAAGATTTTAAGGTCTACAACTTCCATGAAGACCTCTAAGGTCGATTATAAATTCTAAGGGGTCAACAATGGGACAGAAGATACACGGTGAGTAGTAACACAGAAGATGTACTTCAAATCAAGTAACCTCTTAACTCCTTCTTATAATCCTTGACCCATAATCTATCCTCAGTGTTCTACCCTCTGTGGTTGACTTTTATATTCTGGGTTGACCCTCTATCGACTGTGAATTATCATTTAAAGTCTGTGAACAGTGACACAGACAATGTCTTGTGTAACGCAACGCTACTCTGTGAACAGTAGTACAGACGAAGTCTGTGAACAGTAACACAAACGAAGTCTTATGTAACGCAATGATACTCTATGAACAGTAACACAGATGAAGTCTTGTGCAACGCAACGCTACTCTGTGAACAGTAACACAGATGAAGTCTGTGAATAGTAACACAAACGAAGTCTTGTGTAACGTAACGCTACTCTGTGAGCAGTAACACAGAGATAGTAACACAGACAAAGTCTTGTGTAACGCAACGCTACTCTGTGAACAGTAACACAGACGAAGCCTTGCGTAACACAACGCTACTCTGTGAATAGTAACACAGATGAAGTCTGTGAACAGTAACACAAACGATCCTATCCTCTATGTTCTATCTTCTATGCGAAACTCTACTCATATTTATACTTTACAATTCTCCTTGCCTCTGTGTTCTGATGTCATCACAGAGGATACTTATACTCTTATATCTTCCTTGCCTCTGTGTTATGACGTCATCACAGAGGATACTTATAC
>JANZXR010000172.1:12422602-12437137 GCA_027575705.1 Erythroxylum echinodendron
CCTAACTTCTCCGATTGACCTCACTTGGGCCTGTTTCTCAGGTCCGACCCGTTCTATGGAAACGGGATGTTACAATACATGCTTACACAAACAGATCCAGATCATATGGAAAAGAACACCCAAGAAACACCTTAAAAGCAAGCTAAAAAACAAATTCATAAATACTAGTATTTTGAGACAATGGTTAGAAGAAGATCAGCTAGGAAAAAGAGGCCCTCCCTTGCTAAGAAATTAATATCATCATGTGGATTGTGGAAGGTGCAAGAAACTGATGATTAAGGACTGTATTTTGCAAAATAAAGTAGCCATTACTAGAATTATAGAAACTAGAATAAGAAAGGAGTGCTACAGACTACTGACCTATCTTCCTACCACCTAACAAATCATCTCCAATCACTCATGCCATCCGAATCAAAGAATCATTGTATTATATAACTGTAACATCTTATTTATTAACTCTTTTGAAATCACAAATCAAATGGAGCATTTGTAGGTTAACATCAAGGGGTTTAATTAATAGATTTTCTTAATCTTCATATATACATATAATAAGGCATACCAGAGGAACTTCCCATGGAACTAAATAACGGAACTAGCTACTTCAACCAACTTACCTTGATGGTCTAAGGTGATTTCAACTCCATATTGAAAGAAGATAAAACAGATGGTCTAAAATCAATTTGTAATCCCACAGAACTTGGCAAATTTCTAAAAGAAGCTTAGCTCACTGATTTACCCTTAGATGGATGTTTTTACACTTAGAACGGTAAATAAAATGGTGATTTCCTAATCAGGAAAAAGCTAGATAGAAGTGTCGCTAATCTATTGTGGATGAATGCCTTCCCTAATTGTTTTTCCATATTCTAAAAAATCATCTTATTTTATCACACTCCCATTTTATCCAAATTTATTGTAGCAAACTCTAAATTTCCATTTGGATAAAATAACATCTTGGAGCTAGTTGGTTTTGAAGAAATAATTTGGGAAGAATTGAGAGCCAATGTCAGAGGCACTAAGAAATATGTTTGTGCAAAGAAAATGTAGATAATCAAGCATGGTATGAATTATTTATACAATGCAAATATTGAAAACACACATCATCTTTTCAATACAACAAAAAAAATATTTGGAATTTTAGTTTACACAAATCTTGGATCTCAGATTCTGTAACTCAAAGAGAGGGAAGCCCTAAAAAGATACACATAAGCACTCCATTATGATTATTCTCTAATGAAATAGAGAGCCAGGGTTGATTAGTTGAAGAATGAGACAGAAACACCTTAGTCTTTCACAAAGCCATAATTTTACGGAAAGCTAAAAATACATTTGTCTTTCTCAAGTATAATGATATATGCCTTGACTCTTAAAATCAACTATAGAAGGAGCTTTCAAATAATTCAACTACTTAATGAATAAACCTTTTGAAGAACATTCATCCATACACTTCCTTAAATAGGTGATGAAGGATTTTAATACATCTCATAATTCAAAATCGTTATACAGGCTTATCACTCTTCAGGAAATTGAAAAAATTGTAAATGTAGGTTACCCATATAATGCTCCTAGACCAGATGGGTTAAATTTAAATTTCCTCCAAAAACATGGTCCCTCATTGGAAACATTATCTCAGAAGCAGTTATGGAAATTTTCATCAATGGAGCACTTCTAAAAAAGATCAATAATACCTTCATAAACCTTTTCCCAAAGCAAGGTGAGCTAAATCATTTTTTTGGTTCAGACCTATTTCATGTTGTAATTCCATCTACAAAATTATTCCAAAGATCATAGCTCAAAGGCTCAAAAGATTACTTGACAAGCACATTAGCCCTACCTATGGGGCTTACATACTTAGAAGGGTGACTAGAGATAACATGCTTATTCTTTAGGATCTTATCAACAATTACTCCAAAAAAAGTATCCCCAATTGTTACATCAAGATTAACCTTAAGAAGGCATATGACATTGTCAAATGGATCGTCATTATCAATATCCTTATGGAATTCCCAGTCTCTTTCATCTAATTGATTAAATAGTGTTTGAAAATTTCCTCATATAGCATTCTAGTGAACGGAAAGCCTACCAAATTCTTCAAAAGCTCCAAGGGTGTTTGACAGGGAGGTCCTTTATGAGCCTATATATTTGCCTTAGTCATGAAGGCACTTTATAAGATAATCTTGAGATTTATTGAAAGAACAAAGGGCAATTATCACTTAAAGTGTAAGAAACTTAAACAAACTAATCATTGTTTTATAGATGATTTAATTCTATTTTCTAAAACACGTGCAATCTTCATCTCCGCTTTAATGAAAGCTCTGAAAATATTTTAAAGAACTTATAGGTTGTAGGCCAATTACTCTAAAAGCAATATTTGTCTATCAAGAAGTGTTGCAAACCAAATGCAACTGATATTAACTATTAATGGTTTCAATTTATAAGAATTTGTACTGAAGTATCTGGGCATTTCTATTTCAACTCAAAGGGTGAGAACAAGAGACTTCATGGATCTATTTGATAGAATTCAATCTAGAATATCATTCGGGAACACCAAACATCTTTCAACAATAGGAAGAGATCAACTTATAATCTTAATGGGCAACTCATATTGCTTTTCCAAATTCAATCAGCAAATTAATTGAAAAGTTACCCTATAACTTCTTGCAGTTAGTTGGTAGTGATAGAATCCATATAAGCAAAGTGAGATGGAGTGAGGTGTGCACTCTAAGGATTGTAGAGGACTTAATATGTTCTCCATGAAAACATGAACACCATTTTACTTACAAAGAGACTCTGGACTTAAGAATGAAAAATAATCATTATAGTTCAAATAGATCCATACCTACATCATTAAGAATAGAAATATATACGCTCTTAACATTAAGCACTTTCTCTCTTCTATCATAAAAACTATCGTAAATTTGAGAAATAGATTTCAAGATGACTTCATTGCTCTCGAAGGGAATGGTGAATCTCTCATCTTTTTGATATGATAATTGGCTTTCAGTAGGGCAAATTATCAATGCCAATCAAGCTATTTTTACCATAACTTCAATTCCATTAAATGATTTAGTTATAAATGCCCTTTTAAACAATGAGACATTCCAAAGGTCATCACTACCTTGTCCTCTCTCAAATTAAATTATTCAAACATATATCAATTTAGATGAAGAAAAGAACATCTAAAGGCACACCAACTATGGAATATTCACCAATAAGTCTTGTAAGAATTTATTCTTTAAGAATTTGCCCAAGACACCTTGGACCAAAACTTGCAATTACATCAAGTCTCAATCTACATTTACATTTTGGATTACAATTAAAGGTAAGCTAAAAACTATTGAAAAATTTTCCAGATATATGATTCTTACTAACTGGTGTTTGTTATTCTAAGAAGCTGAGGAAAATACTAAACATTTATTCTTCAAATGTAACTACATCAAAGGCATTTGGAAAGAACTTCTCATAAGATGTTTGATAGCTGGAGAACTAAACAAACTAGATAGTGTCAAATCTTGGCACTCAAATTGTAAACACACTAATAACATTGCTTAAAAATGTTTTGGTTAACACTCTCGTTAATGGTTACAGCAACTTGAGATGAAAGAAACGATAGGATATTTCAAGACAGATGCCTCTTTAAAGAACAATTCAGGAACTTATGCAACACATAAGGCCCCAGATTATCATTCAAAACCATAAATTGTAGGATAAGAAATATCTCCTTTCCTTTTGGAATATCTATCTTCCTTATACTATTTCTTCCAAAGTCCTACTTGTAATCCTTAATAGTGGATAATCTTTGGTGACATTTAGCATTATATTTTGTATGTACAGTTAGTTTGCCTTTCAAGGCTTAATACATTAACATTTTTTAAAAACAAAAAAGGAGTTTAAGGTGGGAGATGAAGCGTTATTATTTAACTCACGATTGAAGTTATTTCCAAGAAAGTTCAAGTTGCGTTAGAGTGGTGTTTTAAAAGTAACCACGCATTAAAACATGTAGATTTGAAGTTAGAGAATGATAAAAAGGAAATCTTCAAAGTGAATGGACATAGATGTAAATTGTATCTTGGAGAAGTCTTTTCATGAGTAAGGGAAGTGATTCCTTTCCTTTCTTTTTTTGAATATATTTGATTGAGGAATGATCAAACTAATGACAGTAAATTAGCATTTTAGGTTTTTCATAAATTTGAACATGTAAGTTTATTATTTTCTTGTTTTTGGAGTGATTTTGATCAATTAATATTATATTCAGAAAGGTATTACATGTTATGGAACAAATTTCGAAAGATGCAAGAGGAACATGGTGCATAACATGCCAATTTTTATGTATGGCATGACTACACAATCCTGTCCTGATCGTAACAGACGCTCCTCTCACACTTGAATGTAAGCCTTCTTTTACCCTTTCCAAAACCCTAACCCCTATCAATAGTCTTTTTCTCTTCTTCCAACTCTCATCTTCTCTCTCTAAAGTAGCAGCCCATCTCCATAGCTTCTTATTTCCTATCAAATCTCTCTTAAATTTCACTTGAAATTTCACTCTTTTCTTTCATCTTTCTTCTAGATTAACATTATTGCCATACAAATCTAGTGATTCCCACCTAAAAACACATCTTTTTGGTGAGTTTTGCAAGATTTTGGCCACAATTTCTCTCTCTTATGTTTTTGACTTTCTATTGTGGTCTTTTTAATGATTTCTTGGTTATTCTTGCAAGTGTTTCTCTCCATAATATCTCAAAAAATCAAACAAATTGCAAAACACTCAAACCAAAAAGGAAAAATGAAGGTGTTAGGTAATGGTGCATGTGATACAATCTTCTTTCAAGAAGAAGGTAAAAAGTTTCAAAACCTCCATTCTAAAATAATTACTACACCTAGATATTTGATTTTTCAATTTTAGAAATTTTAAATTTGAAACAAAAAGATAAGGCTTTGAGTGCTACAATTTAATGGGATAAATTTATACATTATAATGTGTTTGGAGAATTAACCCTTGGATTTTACACTACTTTATACTATAAGTCAGGTAAGTTCAATAATTTTTAGTTTTGATGGTGAGAAAAACCATATAATTTGGATTATGATCTCATGGAATAAATAATTGGTTTTCGAAAATCAAAATTTTTTAAAAACATAAAAATTTTCATGTAAAAAAAATTGGAAACAATTAATGAGGTTGGATGTTTTTGATCCATACAATGCACCTAATAATATTATTAAGAATACTAAAAACTTATTATTGCATAAATTCATATGTCATACTATTTTTGCTAAGAGTCAAAGTAACAAGTTCTCTAAAAAGATTTATTATAATGTGGTGAATTGATAATAAGATCATGTCTGCACATCCACCCATATGTTTCAAACGATAATTACTTTGCTTACTAAAAAGAGTATTGCTTACTAAAAAGAGTAGCTATGTAGGCATAAGTTTTCTTGCAACTGCTTTAGCTTAATTGTTGGTGTTAATGTTAATGAACTATCCCTTGTTTTTCCCAACCATCTAAATCACACACATTTGAAGTGAGCTAAGATCTTAGAGTTCTTATTATGGAACTTTGAGATATCGACTCTAAATTAAAAGTGAAACACAGAACAAGACAAGCAAGCTCTAGTTTCACACCTCCACAACAAAACCATTAGGTATCATTTAGTGATGAATCTAAGGAGGAGGAAGAAGGTAAGGAGAAGGTTCTTGAAAAACTGGAAGAGAATAATAAGCACCTAACGGAACATCTGGATATTATGGAAGCACAGATGAAGGAGGTCGTGCACCATTAGCAATATTTGACAAATAAATTGTTAATTTTTTTTACTTTCCAAGGTGTAAGAGTTCCATCTCCCAATCCATCACCACCTGAATCATAAGTATTCTTTCTCTTTCTTTTTTATTTATTTTTCTTTCTCTTTATTTTTAATTTTTCTATTCCCATATTGAGGACAATGTGTTTCTTAAGTGTGGGGATGTATATACATTTGCATTTCAGTTTTTTGTGATCTTATATTTGTAGTATATTAGTTTTTGAATAGGTTGGCATTATGTAAACATTTGGTTGTATAATTTGTGAATGTTTCAATGGAATAAATTAAACAAAATTAGCTTATTTTTTAACATGGTCATTTAAATTGTAAAGGTATATTAACTTCTATATTTTTTATTTTAAGCGTCATTAGGATGAATATACATGTTAATTAGGATATGATACCTATTCTTTCACTTATGATATTTGTTTGAATACACTTAAAATTAAATTCATTTAAATTAAAAGGCATCATTAATAACCATTCATGGGAGGGATTGACTACAAAGAAGAGGTAGGCTAAAAAATGTCTATTAAATAAAATTCTTATTCTGCTGTCCTTTTTTAAGAAAATTGGGTTAAGAATAGAGCTGGTTGATAGTTAAGAGTTGTGATATAGATAAGTAATCAGGAAATTTAAGACAAAATATTTTTCTTAGTGTCAAAAGATTAAAATGACACTCCAAACAGGTTAAATAAAAACATAACCTAGTGGGGTAATCGAGGACATTTATGACAAAGTGTTTGCCTTTGCATAAAAAAACTAGGTGATTGTTAAAGAAAATCTAAAAAGATAGTGCTTGCAATAAAATTAAACCTACTATTCTTTTAAAAATTGCAAGAACTTTCATGAAGGGTTACTTAATGATATTTTACTTTTTTAATTGATCAATAATAATAGGTGCATGCTTACAAGTGCCATAGGAGCATGAATAAGGTATCAATATTTTGATTAATATTTCTATTCAAATCAAAACACTTAAATATGAATGAAATAAGTTAGTATGATGGCACTTTTTAAGTGGTTGATGTTTGAGGTTAATTTAATTCCATGAGAGTTGATCCCATTGTACCATTATTGCATTGTTGCATGATTGTTTTGTAGTTTTAGCTTTTTTCTTGGGGGCAAGCGAAGATTTAAGTGTGGGGATGTTGATAGGTGCATATTATAGTATGTTTTCTAGAGGTTTAAAGTTGTTTTTAATTGTTTTTAGATGATAATTTTATGTTTAGGACTTATAATTGTGTTCTTATTAATGTTTTTATGTGATTTAATTGTTTATTTGTTTTAGAGCAATGATTTGTTCTTAATTTTATGTTTCAAGGGTTGTTTGATGTGCTTATTAGTGATGGAAATAGGAAAATTTGAAGAAAAGATGAAGGACTAGAAGAATAGGAAGCTTCATGATCGTGCATGATTGGCTGTATCGAACTAAGCCTCCATTTCAATCATGCATTGTAGAAGCACGATCATGAAGGAGACTTTAGACAGGATGCAGGACCATGCACAACTTTTCCAACACACAAAATTTTAGTATTCTTGACATTTCTGTGCTATTTTTGGAACTAAAACAACTGGAGAAATCATAGAAAGAACCTTAGAAGCCTTATGAATTATTTAAGGCAAAGAAAAACAATGAAATGGAGGTTGCGCATTAGAAACAAAGGGATCAAAGTGGAGGCATTAAGATTAACTTCAATTTTCCAAAATTCCAAATCAAGACATAAAACTATTTTCTTCCTTTTCTTTTCTTATATTTAATTATCTTACATGTTAATTTTGATTAGTAAGATGTTCATTTTTAAATCCTTATTAGGGATTATTCTTGAATTTTTATTTAACTTTCAATTCAATATAGTATTGCTTTTGTGGTATTTTTTATGCTTATACTTCATAAGAAATTGAGATATTAAACCAAAGTTATATGTATTATATTGTTCAAAAAGAGTTGATACCTTAATAAACCTACAAATACCATATTAGTAAACAATAGGAGAGTGATCTTAATTATGAGTCAATTATCCTTAAGAATATTTAAAATCCAATTGAATGGTTAGGAGTAGCTTTGTGAATTGTGAGGTTGCAACTTATTGTTATCTATTTCAATTGGGATTACTTGATTAGATCTCGAGATAGGGTAATCAAAACCTTATGATATTTGATCGCAGGTTCCAATATGACAAAGTTTTAATATTTTTAAACCTCTATAATCCACAAGTGTGCAGGTCATTCGTGTAGTACCTAAGGTGTTGATCCTACAAGAAGGTTTAATCTAATCCTAAAATCTAAGGTTGAATTCAATTCACAGTAATTCAATGAAAAAAATTAAAACAAGAAATTATTCAATCATGCAATTAATTCCAATAATTAAATTCGGAAATATAAACAAGATAGCAATTGCAAAACTCAATCAAGAATCAACCTAAGACCTACTGATTGAGAGAAAGGGAAATTTTATCCTACTTTAATGAACACCTAATTGATTATAAAATTGTTAGATTACTAGTTCTAGATGGTCCTAGAGTTAATTAATCTCTCTCGAGTTATAATCATTAACCCTAATTAGATTATGAGAAATTGCAACCTCTTGATTCATGATTTATCCCAAACCTAAATTACATATATCCAATAAACTACCGAAAACCTATGCAAGATCTCTTATTGCATAAATTTACCGGTTTGATTCAATTCTTGATCTATTAATTTATGTAACTCTCGTTAGCCCAATTTAATCATTTTCACTTGGTTTACCCTCTGTGTTTGTTACAGAATTATGAAATGCAAAGATTAAATCACAAATAATCCAATAAAAACACGACAATCAAATTTCATTAATATCAAAGACAAAAATCCTGAATGTGAGTTTAGACAAATCTCAACATTTAACAATCCCATTCTCAACAGCTATCCCAATTCTATACATCAATAAAATTGAAAACAAAACTGAAAAATATGAGTGGAACAGATGACGGGGGCAGTATCGACAAGAAACCTCTTATTATGGGAAGTACTTCGCCTAGGTTTCTTCTTCGTGTCTCTCTTTCTTCATTTCTTTCTCAATCTCTCGATAAAACTCTTTAGGGATTTAGGATTGTGGATGATGCAAAAGCTCCCTCCATTATGTTCTTTATGTTCTTTAAATAGCTTGGTAGCCCTAGTGTTTTTTCAGGGTCAAAACATTCCAAATAATCCCTCGAAACTTGACTTTTTCTTTTGTTTACTCGTCTGCCTGACGCAGGCCACGCTCATGGCCCTGTATGCCATGATCTTGGCCAGTATCAAATCTTTCTGTCACGATCGTGGGCCATGGCAGAGTCTTCTAGAACGATCATGTCCTATTGTGCCACCAAGATCGTGGGCTATTGTTTCAGCTTAAAAGTCTCCAAAACTTCTCCGTTCTTCAATGTTGGCCCTGAAACACTAACAAACACATCAAGGTACCTCAAATACATAATATTTAAGCTCAAAGACTTATACTAACCCATAAAAACACTTAAACACACAACTAACACAATTCTAACCTAAACATATACTAAACCCTCAAATTGACACTTAACATATAAGAAATTAAACCCTAAAACATGATAAAAATCACGTCTATCAACATCCCCACAATTAAACTTTTGTTTGTCCTCAAGCAAACAAAAAAAAAAACACATAACAAACGCACAACACACAATGCAATAAATGGGGAAATGGCTTCAACTTTATGAAATACATTTAATCTTAAACACAATCACTCAAGTAATATCAAATCATTAACATGCAAAGTTTGTGTCTAGCGGCTTTGAATTAAGTATACAAAATAATCGAGATCTAAGTGTTAATTTATTTGCACTTTTCAATTGCACACTCACATTAATAATTCTTTGTCCATTCATACTTTGTAACTATTCCTAAGTACGTTTTCATGAAAAGTCAAACTATTACAAGTTCGATAGGGTTTTCATTATAAAACACATTGTATTTATTTATTTATTTATTGAATATGGACTTAGTCTTTTTACGTGGAGGCAAACATTTATAATGAGAATCGATCGGGTTACTCGACTAAGTCATGTTTTTATTAAGATGCTTGGTTAGAACGTCATTATAGCTTTTTAATGCAAAGGCACACATTTTTTATGCATGTAGATCTAGTTACTCAGCTATATAACGTTCTCAACTGGTTACTAGCTCTATTCATAACTCGAAGGCCAGAAGAATAGTTGTTTATTTAACAAAAAACACACAATTTTTTTATTGCCTACCTTGTTGTTTTAGGTACTTGTTTCCATGAAAAACACTAGTAAAGATACTTAAGTTGAGATGCCTCAAATTATAAATGAATGTGGCAATTTAAAGGGTGCTAAACTTATACTAAATACTAATTAGACTATATATTTATCCAAAGACCCCAATTCACTAATTTTGCTAGCTAATGATGATTTACATCCTAATAGACTATTTTTAAAATTAAATCAATTTCAATCCATCTAAGCCATTGATACATTCAAACAAATCACAAAATGCAACCTAACAACTATCATACCATATGCAAAATTACATACAAAGCAAAACATTTAACCCTCCCTACAATTAAACAATATATTGTCCTCAATGTGAGATGGGAACAAACAAGCATATAAAATAAAAGAAGAAACATAAATTAAAGTAAACAAAAACAAATAAAATAAAAATAAAAATGAAGAATAATTTGAAAAAAAAATGGGTTAGACAAAATCTCTTAGAGATGGAGGCGGGGATGGTGTTGGAGGTGGCAATTGAACGCCTTGAGACTCGAAATATCGATGGATCTGATGAATATCTTGGCTCTAGCATCGTTGTGTTCAAGCCATCTCGTTCATCATTTTGGTGTGCTCCGCAAGTGTATCAGTAACTATCTTGTTATTTGTGGAGATCGCCTCCATGAATTTCTTCCATCCTTTTTCTGCTACTTCTTCCTCATACTCTTCACTGGTTGAGTCCTCTTCTACCTACTAAGGCGGTGCTAAGCTCGAACTTGCCTAACTGGCCCTAATCTTAACATATGTCTTTTTGCTGATATCCCTAAATTCCATGTTGTGAGAATGAAGGATTTTGTTGGGCCCTGAATTTGTTATATATTTATTTTATTAAGCATGATTTGAATAAATTTCGTAATCTTGCTAGATAAATCATTTTATTTTGGAGTTTAATTAGCATGTCAATGTTAGGAGGATTTATTGCTTGGGTTGATGGAATTAGAAGTATTAAATGGAGAAATTAAGATTAAGTAAGAGTATAGCATGGTGTAAGTTGAATTGAAGAAGTAAGAATGTGTAAGGGCAAAATTGGAATATCACTTAAGGTTAAAAGACATAAGGCTTATATTGGAGGGCAAAAGGGACATTGTACGATTTTTAAGAGTATAAGTTATAAGAAATAAAATTTTTGTCTTCCTTGAGAAGAGAGAAGCACGAAAATTGGATGTAGAAAAAGAGAGAGAGGAGAGAAAGAAGAGAAAAGCTAGGGTTTGTAAAGATCTTGAAGATTTTGAAGCTTTAACAAGTAAGTTATGCATTAAATTTCATTGGTTTGGTTAAATGAAACTTAAATGAAGTTGAATATGTGTAGGAAGTTATTGATGAATGGTATATGAAAATATTTTGATCTTTTTGGTTGGTGAACAAGTATAGCTTATGAATTGGTTTGTGAATGATATTAGGATGAAATGAAGTTGAAAATGAAGTAGAAGAGATGGTTTAAGTTTAAGATGAGATTTATGTGAAAGGTGGAAAGTTAAAAATCTGGAAAATGAAACATGTTCTGCGTATGCTTCTATCAAAGTTTTCCGCATCCAACTTTCCTTGACTCACCATGACTAACTTGAAGGATGAAGTTCGCAGCGGCCAAATTAGGGTTCGCCGTAGCCAACTTGTAGGATTTCACCTGAACTTTTCCTTTCTGGAAAAGTTAGCCGCGACTAACTTTCCAGCACAGAACATGCTTCGATAGCTTGAGCATATCTTTTTCTATAGTTATCTAAATGGAATGATTTTTGCTTTGAAGTTAACTAAAGACATAGGGATACAAATTTTATGAAGGAATCGAGTTTAAATTCAGTCTCTAGGCATTTCAATTTCGGGATGGAAGTTGGATATAGAATTTTGTTTCAGCATGAGAAAGAGTTTAAATTGTTGAGGTATGACTTTCCGATTTCTAAACCAAATTGAATGGAATTTTGGTTATTGTTTAAGGAAATCAAGTGAGGCAAGAGAGGTAAGAGGACCAAGAACAAAGACATCCCTAAGCAAGTCTATAAGCAAGAAATTCAAGGTGGGTATATGTTTATAATAGAGTAAATACGCCGCTCATTTTTTTCTTTGAATCAAGGAAGCCTAATAGTTTCAATTGCATCATAGATGTTGCATTTATTTGCTCTTGGTTGGATTGTGAAATTGTTATATGTTTACTACATAAATTGTGTTGATGATTTATGAAAATATTTTGAAAATGATTCTTTTTTAAAAGAGCAAGTTTATGAAATCAGGTTTTCAGAAATGTTTTTTTCAAAATATCTCATGTGTATGAAAAACAAGTTTCCAACAAGGTGTCATTTGGGCAAACTGTCTTTTGATTCATGAATTACATGTTATGTAGGTTTGGTATAATCCATTCAAGAACATCATGTGCACGTTGACAAGGAAAAGGCTTCTCCCGCCTGCCCACTAGTGACAGGGAGCTCTTTCATGGACTCCCTCATGTTTACGTCTACGTAAGACCACCATGTGGAATTACGATAGTACGTCAAGTTTTACGAGTACATAGGACCATTAAGTGGATTTATGTAGTTCGTCATGTTCATAGATTTACCCAAACCATTCTGATGTGCTTATGTGCTTTTGAAATATTAGCAAGTTTGATGCATACATGATTTATAATTTCTCATGAACTGTTTTATAAAGTGAGAATTTTGAGAAATATGTGTTGGGTGATTTTTAATGCGAAATTATTATGGTTTCTAAAAGGTATAATGGCATTGAGTTTTGAAAATGGTTTTTACTTGTTTCTCGATTATAAATCTATTACCCACGAGCTTAAACTCATCCCCTCCCATTCCATCCCATATTCAAGTAAAGAACATGAGATCGAGTGAAAAAGGGTCAAGGCATCACTTTAAGTTGCATATTTTGTATTTTAAGTTAGATTTTGTAACAATGAGGCTATTAGTTATATTTCAAGTATTATTAGTTCAAGTATCTTATATATTTTGGGATTATGAGATGTGGATGTATTGTGGTTTGAAATGCCATTACGACTTTGTAAAAACTCTTATCTTTTGATGTTAATAAATTATGAATTATGTATGGATGCCATTGAGTAGAAATGTGAATTTGTGTATGGATAAGGTTGAGTTGAAATTAGGGATACTTTAGGAAGTAATTGATCTGAGATGATGAATTTTTTAACAGTAATAGGGGTTACGTATAAGTAAGATGTGTTATGGTATGAAAGCATGAAGATGAATCAATAATGGTTAAGGTGTTTTTTTTGGATTAAGCTCATGTTTTAGGATATTTTGGATAGTTAGACTCCGAAAATGGGGTCCAACAGTTGTGGTATCAGAGCGCCAGAATTAGGATCTTATATGGGTATTTTTTGAGGTATATGCCAAGTTACATGCATTCTAGGGCGATTGTTAAGAGTTTGAGTTGATAGAATTAGTGACAAAATGATGACACTCTTTCATGATATGAGAAAATGAAAGTTGAGGATAATTAGAAAGGAGAAATAGTATATGGGTAAATATGACAGCTAATGATTCAATGCAATTGTATTGGAGGTTGTATTATTGAATATGACACCAATACTGTACTGTGGTGATATTTTTCAAAAGTGATATATATCCAAATGTATTGTCATGGATTGTTTGAGGAATATAGGAATATAAGTATAAATGATGAGATTAGAATGTGTTAAGTCAAGAGGACTTTACGATGACTAATTTTGATGACAATCAAATAATAATAATGTTAGAAACAAAAGAATGTCTTTGACAAGTGTGTTAAGACGCAGACGTAAACGCAAATGCGAAGGCAAAATAAAAGCAAAGAAGACATAGACGATACCACGAAGATACACTAGCATGTTAGATAGTTATTTAGTCAGAGTTAGTTACAGAACTCAACTAAAGAAGCGGTTATCTAGAAGCAGTTATCAAGAATCAAGAAGCCGTTATCAAGAACAAAGAAGCAGTTAGAGATGAAGACTATAAATATTATTCGCAGTCAAAGATGGAAAAAAATAATAATGAAAAGACAGAGAAAAACTGAGACAAGTTAGAAAGACTAGATAATCTGAGAGAAAAGTCTTAGTGTACTTACTTAGAATAGAGCTCACATTACTGTAACAAAAGCTTACAATCTTTTTCTAGTGAGAGAAAGAAAAGGCGATAGCCTGAAGAGGCTAAGATAGTGAAAGAATGCTTTGTAAGAAACCTGAAGAGGCTCTGGAAGGAAAGAATACTTGTAAATGTTTCAAGAATAGTGGAACACTCAGACGAACTCTGAGGACTGGACGTAGCCCACGATTCGGGGTGAACTAGTATAAAATCGCATCGTCTATTCTCTACTCTTTAACTTCAATTTACTTTGTTTTTGAAACTCTTAGAGAAATAATTTGCGATTTTTCTACATAATAAGTTGTGATATTCTTCTAATAAGAAAGAAAAATTTTCTTTTAGAGACTTTATAGCAAAAAAGGAGGATACAC
>JANZXR010000172.1:12437237-12456534 GCA_027575705.1 Erythroxylum echinodendron
TAATGAGTCCCAAAAGTTCACTTTATCCTTCCTTATAAGCTTAGGCTCTTTTGGTATTTAAGTTACATGCCAAAAATTCCCTCAATTCAATCCTATGCATTTTTCCATAAACTGTTATGCTTAATTTAATGAAAAAAATTCAGGGGGCCAACATCTCTCGAAACTTCAATTCCACTAAATGTTTCAACTGCAAATGTTCTCTCAGATAAGGAGACATTCCAAAGGTCATCACTACTCGGTCCTCTCTTAAATGAAATTCTTCTTACATATATCCGCGTAGAAGAAAATAAGCACATCTGGATGCACACCAATGATGGCATATTCACTAATGAGTCTTGTAAAAAGTTATTCTTGAAGCATCTGCCTAACACACCTTGGCCAAACCTATTTTTCATAATTACTTCAACCCTCAAGTCGCATTTACACTATGCATTGTAATGAAAGGTAAACTAAAATCATTGATGAAATTGCCAAATATATGCATCTGGTCAATTAGTGATCATTATGCCAAGAAGCTAAGGAAAATGTTGAACATTTATTCTTCAAATGTAACTATATCAAATGAATTTGGAAAGAGCTTTTCATAAGATGTTTGATGTCTGGCTGGAGAACTAAAAACCCCAGATAGTGTCAATTTTTGGCACTTAAATAGCAAACACACAAATATCACTGCTTACAAATTTTTTTGGTTATCTCTCTCATCAATGGTTATAGAAACTTTGGATGAAAGAAACTATAAAGATATTTCGAGACAGATGCCTCTCTAATGAATAATTCAACAACCAACTTATTCGACACATAAGGCTTAAAGTCAGCATTGAAAAGCATAGATTTTAGGATAAGCAATACCTCCTTTTCTTTTGTAATATCTAATTTCCTTTTTTTATTTCTTTAAAGCTCCACTTGTAATCCTGGATAGTCACTAATCTTTAGTGAAATTTAGTATTATATTTTGTATGAATAACTAGTTTGCCTTTCAAGGCTTAATACATTAACATTTTAAAAAAAAAAGTTAATAAATAATTGGAAAAATCAACTAAAAGATTACGAACATAAGACCTATAAAAACATACAGTTTTAGACAACAAATACTTAAAAACTTGTGAAATAGTAGCTCAATTTACTATACTAAATTTTCTTAAATAAAATAATATAATTGATAACATGCAAAGAAAGATTAACCGTCCAAATTACATTTAAGGTAAGGCTATTAAAACTATATGATATGTTCTTAATGGAGTTCTAAGCAAATCAGTACCTAAAATATGTTCTAAGTCTCACTCATTTTTATGTTTAGGGTTGTCCTGCTAAAGTATGTTTATATAATCTTAATAAAAATAAATTGCATGTCATTCTAGTCATTGTTATTTTGTAGATATCTAGACCATTCTAAAAGTTGTAAAATTTTATTATAGAGAAGGAGGATCCAGAATTATGGATTCACAAACAAAGATTTTAGATCATGATACATGTGATGAGGTTGGTCCTTGTTACATTTAAATGATAATAAAGTTAACACTAGTATTATTTCATATCCTTCACTTATTCAATTACGGTTAATAGATTATAGACATAAAGCTATTCTAGTAAAAGATTAGGAACCAATATAAGCACAAAATGAGGTTCTTATGGAATAAAATTAAGTTAGTTTAATTAAGAAATTTCATTAGGGTAAGGAGGCCTATTATATCATCTGATTACATAGTCTATCTGGGTAAAAATGACTATGATATTAGATATATTATTGATCTAGTTACCATTTTAGATGTTGATTTTAGTCATTATGTAGATTTAAGGTGGATGTAATAAGGATAAAATGTAATCCATAAGATATAATCAGGTATGGGAACTTACTAATTTACTTGATAAGTGAAAACATGTTGTGTAAATAGGTTTATAAGACTAAAAATAACTCTTAGGGTGAAGTTGAGTAGGTTAAACTCAAGATAGTTATTAGAAAAGTTTCACTCAAAGAGAAAAGATAGACTTTAATGTCACTTTCTCTCTTGTATCATTTGAATGCCTCTAGAGTCATTTGGAATTCTAATTTTTCTATGTATCCAGATAATAGAAATTTCACATCATATTATATTTTCATGTTAGTAGTTTCCATTTCATAGAGAAGCGTCAAGTAGACATTTGTGACCTCTTTGGCTATGTATGCAAAGTTTGTTACATACTTTGGAGCTATTTCAGGTAGTTTGGTTAAGAAATTTGATTTTTAAGTTATCTATGGTTAATTTAGTTATAACCTATCTAGTTGTACTATGATAATCTTTTAGCAGTGTTATTCAGTAATAATAATAATAATATCATAGGGTCTAAGCATTTTAAGGTCAAATATTTGACTATAAAGAAAAACATATAGAAGGGTAACATCATAGTAGAGCATATTTTGACTGAATATATGTTATCGATCCTCTAACTAAAGGACTTCACCTAGCCATTATTTGGAAGATATATCTACAATATGTGTCTTTTAAAATCCTTTGACACGGTTAATTAGAGATTGTTATACATTTTCTCTAGATACAATCATATTCTCATGTATTATGACTGCATTTATTATATATATTGATGATCATTATTTTACTTGCAGTTATACATATTGTCATTTCTTGTCATAATATAAGTGAAAACCTTAAGATTTGTGTTAATCCTAACCATATTACAGGTCATTGGGTGTATACAGTTTGACCTTAACTTTATATTTCTTGACACATTAAGGTATCTTATGATATTGATGGGTTTACGAGATATAGGAGGATATCAGTTTTTAATCTTATGAAGATTTTTTTTTAATGTAGTTTAGCATATAGTAAGAGAAAACATGTTTCACTATTACAGTTTAGCATAAATTTAAGAGAAATTGGGAAAAAAAGAAATATGGTACATTAAATTTTTATATTTTCTTAATTTTTACAAAGAAACAAATTAAGAAAGAAAATATATGAACAAAATTAAGTGTCTACACTCTTCCAATTGAATTAGAGAAAATATTAGGCTCTTATGAGAAACCACTAAATTTAGATAAATTGATTGTATTCAATGTACTTAACCACGTATAGAATAACAACCAATTCAAGTTATAACACATCATAAAGAACAAAATAATGATATTCTTACACAATAGGATATGGCTAAAATGGTGTATTTATACAAGTCTTCATTAGGACTCGATCATATTTTCATAGTCGATGAATGACATTAATTTAACCTTTGTTATGAACTCATATGAGAGGAGTTAAGATCTATGGCTAGTAATCAAGTTTGACATCTCATTCAATCACTAAAAGTTATAAAAATCATTTGTTATAAATGAGTTTTTAAAACTAAAATGGACTCTTCCAATAATATATAAATATATAACACTCAACTTCTAGTTAAGGTTTTTACTCAAAAGGAAGGCAATGGTTCTCATAAAACCTTCTTTTTAATTTTTAAGAAAGATTTATTAAGGATATAGCCTTAATAGCTCATTTTAATTTAGAATTGCATCAAATGGATTTTAAAATTGCCCTTCTAAATGGATATCTTCAAGAGGAAGTATAAATAACTCAGCTTTAAGGGTTTGTTTCCAGTAGAGGAAATTATTTAGTTTTTAAGCTAAAGAAGCCTATATATGAACTAAAACAAGCCTTAGTTCAATGGTATGTGAAATTTAAAAATGTCATAATCTTTTATAGTTTTAAGGAAAATATTATTAATCAATACATATGCATAAAGTTTATAGGAGCAAATATTTATTTTTAGTATTATATATAAAATATTACTTGTAATAACTAATGAGTAAAAGTTTTCCATGAGACTAAAGATTTTCTCTATAAAAAATTTGAAGTGAAAGATATGGATAAAGCCTTTTATATCACTAGTATTGAGATTTATAAAGACATATTTAATTAAACATTATAATTTTCTTAGACAACTTATATCAAAACAGTTTTGAGGAGGTTAAGGATGAGCATATGTTCATCATTAATAACACATATTTTCAAAGGAAATAAATTCAGTCTAGATTAGTTTCTAAAGAATGTTGGAAAAAGAAGCAATAAAGGATATGCCATATGTATCTGCATTTGGTAGCTTAACAAATGCGTAGATTTGCAGTAAAATTGATATTACATTTACAGTAAAAATGTTAGGAACATATCAAAGCAAGTCAAGACTTAAGCATTAAACAATTGTTAAGGAAGTTTTGATGTATCTGTAAGGAACTAAGAACTATAGGCTCACATACATGCATTATGATAACTTAAAAATGATAAGCCGTTCAAATTCAAATTTTATGGGATGCTAAGACATTAAAAATTTATACATCTTGGTATACTTTTCTTCTTGCTAGAGGTGTAACGTTATAAAATAGACTATAGTTTCCTTATTCACTACAGAAGCAGAGATTATAGCTTGCTATAAAGCTACAACGCATGCACTATAGTAAAGGAATTTTATCAAATATTTGAGGGTAATTGATGGTATTGTATGACTATCGAAGATCTTTAACAACAACTCGTGGAATGTAAAAAGGTTTTGACTGAATCAATACGTTGCATTGAAGTTATTTGTTGTTATTATTTACATATATTCATCGCATTAAGGTTATTTATTGTTACTATTTATGTAGATTCCTCAAAAGCTGGAAATCAACACTTTCTCTCAAGTGTCACCATAGTTTCGAAGCTCATCTCAAGTCGACCTCATCTTTCTGCGATAAAATTGGAACTACGCTAAAGCAGTGCTGAGACTCGCAGCAGTTCGCATTGGTAATCCTGCCTATCTCGTGGGTTAAAATTGTAACCTATAGCCCGAATTAGTGGACATAAGTTGGGTTCGTATACTTTTCCGTATCTTGCTATTACCAGCCTTGTGAAACCCATTGGTCCAGTCAGATTATTGATTATAGTAAGATTCATTCAATTAAGGTCATGGATTTGTTGACGTGTTATTTTTCTTATTCTTTTAGGACAACTTGAGATTCCAATTCTAAGTTGTTTGGATTGACCGAGTCGGGCCAGTAGCTACATGTTTTCTTATCTTTTTGAAGAGGTCAAGACTCGTTTGGACTTTCAGAATTCAGAGCTCCTGATTATAAATTTATGGGTACGAGACAAGTGCACATTACCTAGCAAAAATGACGGGTCAAATTACAGGTAAATCTAATTTTCAATATGAGAATATAATTGCAGAAGATAGCCTCAGATGCTAAGGGAAAATGAAATACAGTAGAAGAGCAAATGGAGTAATTTTGTTTCTATGGAGTGTCATTCTCGTCAAGTGTGACGACTAATGCCACAATAAAAGCGTAATCCACTTCTGGATACACTTTGATCCTGTAATTTTCCTTCCCCTTGCAGAAGCTTTCCCATGTAAAGTTATGTTTCACCTGGAAGAAATTATTATATCGCATAAATATCTCATCAGATGTTTTCATGCTCCAGGATCAAAAGAAAGTCATTTGTTTTGTCTGAATGATGATATAGACAAATACATACGTACCTCTGCGAGAAGCCTACGATCCTGAAACACTTTAAAAGACAAGGAAGTGAAAGATCCAGAAACTTGGAAGTCAGGGGCCGTTTTGTTGACGATGCTTCCCAAGAACACGTTTAAAACTTTCTTGAACTGAACAGGATGAGATTGTCTTACGGTGAATACCGTACTTTCCTTTTCTGAGCCATCACCTTCATAAGCTTTCCATTTATGCCGCAACGTAAGTGCCTTGCAAATTCCCAAAAATTGATCAAAGTTGTCACTAGGCTGGTGATCATATCAGGTAATTTGATCGCAATGGAAAATGACATAAGGCTGTACCTTTCCACCCAAAGTGAGGAGAGGAAATCCCACAGGATCGCGAAGGATTCTCTTCATGGTAAACTTCCAGACGCCACCATGAACTTGCAGAACAACATTTCCGCAAGAATCAGTGACATCAAAATGTGCATCCGTCGTTTTTTTAACCTTCTTTTTCACAGTCAACTCCATAGCATATGGGAAACAAAAACGATCCCCCACTACACGAACTGGAGGCACCCCATAAGCCCAATTAGGAACCTCCATTTGTATAAAATAATACGTCCGCTAAAAATCTGTTGTCTTTGTAATGCTGATGTGTCCAAACTGCGATTTGTGCAAACAAATCTCAGAAAAGTTAACAGGTTTTGTCCTGATATCTTGCGTAACAGAGATAGTTTTCTGCTCCTTTCACAAAGGAACTTTAGATCTCTTTCCTGAGGCGGACGCTGTGCGGAGTTATTTGGGAATGGACGCCAGTGAGTGTTTTGCGCCCTTGCGGGGCGTTTCTGGTCAAGACTTTTGCCAACTTTGTCAACGCTTTATTTGACATTGTCGTTCAACAAAAATAAGAATCATCGTTATTAAATGTGTACAAGCTGTCACTATTTCTTACTATCATAAATAACCTTAAACATAAATCTGTTTAACTTAAGTTTTGAACTGCTCTACTTTACAACTAGATTCTAGTCTTAAATCTGGTTAAGGTATTTGGCTATTACGTCAAATTGGTTAAATTGTTTGGTATGAGGTTGTTCTAATGAGGAATTTCTTAACTGCTATATATATAAATATGGTGAATATTCTATTTAACGTTAACAGTTAAAAGGGAGAAGAGGGTATTTAATTTCCCAAAACATTGAAAGTTGAGTTTCTGAAAAATCACAATCTTTTTTAATGAAATTGTAAATTATATAATAGATAAGGAACATTAATTCTTCTTAAGATGCTCGACTTATTTGACGTAAAAGTTGTGCTGGACTTATTTAAAGTAAAAGTAATGTATTTTTTATCATTAAATAAACAGAAAGTGGAGAAAATTTACCAATAGTCAATGTCATAATGTTTCAATAATTTAATGATTTTAAATATATTTATTAGAATTTCAGAGATAAACAATATCTAAGAAAATCTTAGTGTAATAAGATGTTAAACATAACACAAATTTTATTGATCAAGTTAGTTCAATCATGAAATTATACAAAGAAAATAATATAAAATTTTATTTTTGTATGAGCAAATTGTTAAAGACTTCGAGCAAGCAGTTGAAACTTTCTATCGTCTTTAATGAAATTACTTTAAACAATCTCAATAAGGTTAGTTTGCACCTTTTTTAAAGTACGAAACTCTTAACGAATCAAAGAATTCTTTATTTATGTGAATTTAATTAAGTAACCAACAAGAGCCCTGGTAGTTATGTATAATAATCTTATTAAATCTCATCATTGTATAATTAAAGAGATATAACAATCGAATCGACTACAACTAATTCAAAAATCAAGTTTCTTAGCAATACTGCTCATACGGTAATCTTGTAGTATGTGTCAAACTCTACATTCATCATAATTGTCTATTTGATACTTTTCCATCAAACGACACTATCTACTAACATGAAAATATAACATAATGTGAATTTCTTATCGTATGGACATAACAAAATATGAATTTTTGTAATCAATTAGGTCTAAACTTTCAACTTTCTTGAATGTTAACATACAATCCTTTATGTCCTGAATATATCTTCAAGTTTGTTTGACTAAATTATAGTAATTTATACCTATGTTAGATAAATATCTACCTACTAGTCCGACAATAAATGCAATATTCAATCTAGCGCATACTTAAGTATACATTAGGTTAGTAAACGGCACTAGAATAATGGTACTCTTTATAACCTCTCTTTTAGCTTCATTTTTTGGATACTATACCAATAATCTCTCTACATAAAAGATCAGTGTTAGACAAGGTTTGCAATTCTTCATATTAAACATTTGTAATACTCACGTAATATATTTTCTTTGTAAGAGACCTAATAAGTTTTGAGATATGTCCTATTAAATTTGAATATTAAGGACGAAAGATGCTTCACTAAAGTCCTTTAAGTCAAACTACTTGGCCAACGTTTACTTAACCTCTTGCAAAATGGTTAAGACATTTGACGAAAACAAGACGTCATCTATATATAAAATAGAAAAACAATATAGCTTTCCCCTACCATATAGTACAAACTTATTTCAACTTTAGTCTTTACAAAGTCAAATGAGATGATGATTTTATTAAATTTTAGGTACTATTTTTGGGAAGCTTGTTTTAATTTATAAAAAGATTTTCTCAATTTACCAATTATATGACTTTTATTATGATCTTGAAATCCTTTAGGTTGCTCAATATAGAGCTCCTTATAAAGGTCTTTATACAAGAAACTAGTTTTAACATCTACCTAAAGTAGCTTTGTATTAGAATAAGCTAATACTGTTATAATCACTCTAAATACGCCCTTAAAAGAAGGAAATATTAAATATATTCCTTCTAGTTGAGTGAAACCTTTAACAAATCTGATATTAAATTGCTTAACTTTATCATGGGACTATTTGGTCTTATAAACCCATTTTTAACTAACAGTTTTATAGTTATAAGGTAAATCAACAAAATTTCATGCCTGATTATGCTTTGCAGACTATATTTCATTCCTCATTGCATCCTATCATAATTAGGTATTGATTTGTTTAGGACTCTCTTAAGAATACGTAAAGCATTAAGAATACATAAAGCAATCTTGATGACTTCACCCAAAAGGTAATTTAGAAGGTTAGTTATGCTCTACATGCTCCTCATCATACCCTTTAGGAAGCAATTTCACCTTTCAACCGTAATATTATGTTCAAGACTACCTAGTATAGAAAATGATATATTATTCCACATAATTCTACACTATTTGGCAAACGAATCATATTTATCGTGAATTATATGGAATAATATCTCATTTTATTATATTAGGTAGTCTTAAACATAACTCACCTCTATGATCATATTTAACAATCTTGAATGATTTTCTCAATTAGTTATCAACCTTAATATTGAAGGTCTTGAATTTATTAAGAACTTTAGCCTTTTATTTAAATAAGAACACATAACCATAATGAGAATAATCATCAATGAAAGTAAAAAATTATTTAGAATTGTAGATAGTAATTGAATAGGGGTCATAAATATTAGTATGAATAATTTCTAGTAAATTTGAATTAAGAGTTAACCATTTTTATTTTAGTGAACTTACCATTGCAATAATTAATACATATTTCTATATCATCATACTCTAAAGTTGAAAGAATATCGTCATAGTCAATCGCTCAACTTTGTCTCTAAAATATGGCTCAACTTTTTATAACATAACATATATTATTTATCTTTTATTGTAGGCTATTTACATGTAATATTCAACAATATATAAAGAAGTACAAATCTTATATATAGTCAGACACTTTCTATAGAAGCCATATAAGAAGAAAACCAACATATTTTTTATTGAAAGACAATAGACGTAAATTTTCAATTACAAAACTATAGGTTTTTTTTATACAAAGACCAAATTCCAATTGAAAGATGGTACATAGTCAATGTCATATTAAAAAAAGTTTGAAACTAGTGCCCAAATTCAAACAAACAACTTCAATATAGACAACATTGACTTCTTCACTATTACAAGCCATCAGTTTAGACTCATCTTTAGTTGACATATGAATCCTTACATTATAAAGGTAACATGATTAGTAGTCCTACTATCTAGCCATAAGTTACAGGATAGTTATTGTTTCTCTTTCCATATTTTATGTTGTAAGCAATCTTATTTTTTGTGTTTCTTCTTTTTACATACAAAACAATGTATTCTCATAATGGCATCCACAGAGCCCTTATAGTAATGGCATCCACAGAGCCCTTATAGTACTATTCTCACCCAATTTTCTAAGTAGAGGGTTTTTAAAAGCTTTATCTCTAAATTTCTTGGGCTTAGCCTTTTCTTTTTCTTTAGTAGCAATCAATCAGGGCTATATGAATGGAATTCTTTAATCAATAATTAAGGAATTTATGTCCCAATTTTCATCCTGAAAATTGTAAGTGGTAACAAGAATATCTTATTTTGAAGAAAGAGTACTTAGAGCATAGTGCATAATACAAGTATGAAGAATAACAATGTTTAAGGCTTTTAGCTTACACTAGAGGTAGTTCATCTTAATAGTGTATTCTCTCAATCCTCCTACCCTTGTGCATTCATAGAATATAATTCTTTTAGATAGTATCAATCTCAATATTAGATGATACTTTATACCTTTGAGTCACATGATCAAGGAAATCTTTATGTATGTTAGTTTTAGGAAGTTAATTGAGCAGATGATCAAGAATTGACCTTTTTATGGTCTAATAAAACGTCATAGTTGTCCACTCCCAATCTGTATAGGCTACCTTATTAGTCTTTTTACTAATAAATGTGGGAAGTGATGACTTATCCCTTACCATGGCCATATCAATGTTAATAATCTCCAAGACGAACTCCATAGTCTACTTCCATTTCTTAAAATTGAAACTAGTCAAGGTTTCAATTGTTTCATTGTTGTTGTTTAAAAAAAAGACAACTACAAAATAGATCATGTATATTATCAACATAATTGCAAGAGAAATTTAATAACCTAAATATCTTATCTAATATATCATGAAGCACCTATAGTCATAATACATAATATATATAAGGATAAGACCTTCACATAAGAGTAGCAAAAGTACACGCCGTCAACTTTTGTGATTCTATTACCTCTAGGTATATAAATTACTCGAGCAATAGTTATCTCCTATTAAATTCCTTTACACACATCTCAAATTTCATAAACTCTTGTAGGCAATAATACAAAATCAAAGACAACCTCTAATATGCAATCAAAAGTGTTCAAATACTAGTTTGAAAAGTTAATGTGGAGATTATGTTATCATTGGCATTCAAACAATTTCATAAAGATAAGGATTACTATACCCATATGTTATTCTCATATTTTTCTACATGGACATAAACCTGCGACAGACTTACCCCTTGATAGTATGATATGCACTTGCCCAATGTCACACAACAGTGTTAAAAAAACTAGCAATAACTTTTATTTAATAATTCTCAACAAAAAATATCTCAGAAGTGATAAATCATCTAGTATATATCAATTGATCAAGACAATAAAAAACATTTTCTCATTTATTTTAACTCAATTTTATGAATATTAAGTCAATTATAGCTTCTAAAACTTTATTTAAACTTTTCTGGAATTAAATCTTAATTACTACCAATATAAAATATTTAAAAAAATCCAACTTTATGCATCCAATAGACCCTAAAAATGATTCAAAAGAACTTAAGGGACCAAATTCTGAGATTTTATGGTTTTGGTTTTTGTCCTATGGTGCATTGATATTAGCATGATGACATTAGTGCGCATGTGTCAACTACACACATGGACATTGCAATGCCATGCCACACATTCAACCAGATGTGTGTGGCATATGCAATGCATGCTCTTAATCTGTAATCTATAAACACTACTATGCCTAACATTTTATGTCACATATTTAGCACACATCAGATGCATTTGCACTCTCGCTCACTTTATAGTGTATGCTTGCTATGCTCCTGACACAGATTGTGCACTCCTATGTTGCACGCATCAACTGTCTTGTGTGCATAGACCCACGCACCAAACATAAAGGCTTCCTCTTGCCTACTGCTTCCTAAGTAAGAGATATATGTTCCTACTTATTCATACAGTCGTCGAACAAATGACTTTCCACATCTATTTTTCAGGAATTATTATCGGATTCTATTGATTTTTCATAAAAATTCACCATAAAAAGATTTTTTTGTCCTTTTTTTCTGCAATAACCAAATACAAACCAACTCATGTAATATAGACATTTTATTCGAGCCAAAACAGAAACATTTTTCCAACTTTCTTATGGAGAAATTTGTTAGGCTCTGTTTAATTTCACACAATCATATAACTACTTTGATACTACATATTAACATAACACGAACTTTATTAATTAGCTCAAGATTAATCATGAACGTATATAAATTGAGCTAGTATAGAAATTTACATGTTTTACTATTCATTTATCTATGAGTAAGTTACTGAAAGCTTTGAGTAAGCTCTTTGATCTTTTTGAACAAATAGCTTAAACTTTTCGATCCTTCTTAATAAAAGTTGCTTCAAATGATTTTGATAACATCTTTCTGCACCTTTCTTACAACATGAAACTTATAACAAGTAAGAGGATTTCTTATTTAAATGAACTTAATTAAAAGCATAGTATCTATTTATAATAATTGTATTTAGATTCCTTTCTCACAAGCTCAATAAGTAACTAAGTCACTAATATCTCGTTTCCTCACTAAAATATAGATTATTTATTCAGGGCACTTTATTACTTACACATTAGATCAAAATTTAATTCTTCTTCACTTTAGTTTTAAAATTAGTAATTAATATATGTTCAAATAAGAAGAAAAAGAGCATGATGCCGTAAATGTGTTACTAAAACATGAAGAAGAAATCTACTGACAATTCGTAAATGCGTCTGTATCTTCTTGTAGGCACGCACTAAATCATTGATCTTAATTTCCACCATATTAAATTAATTAATTATTACAATTTTAAAATAGAAACCATGGATTATAATAAAGTGAAATTATGAGTTAAAAGTGGTCGGCAAATTGACATACCGGTAATAGGCCTCTCGGCCTTCGACACTAACATATACGTAAGCCCAACCCCTGCTTCAACCAGATCTAAGCTTTGACCTACCCAGAAGCCCCCCCTGCATTGATACACATTCATCTTCAGTCTTCTGTCTCTTTCTTCTCTCCATAACTATTGACGACGACCCAAATTTCAATTTGTTGTTCTTTTTCTTTTTTTTTTTAGATTTTGTACAAATAAGTATATGGGAAAAGCTGTTACTGCCGGTGCCAAACTCCAAGAACTCGCGAGGATAGTATCTTCTCACAATCCAAAACCGTCCAGGACTACACCCATTGTACCAATGAAGCCACGAGAAGTCCGAGTTGACTCGGAGCGAGCCAAGCTCAAAAAGATTGAGGATAATTCGCTCTCTCTTGATGGCAAAAGCAGTTTGCCTTTAGCCCAGGTTGTCTCCGATTGCGTGAAGCGGTGGTTTCATGACACGCTTAAAGAGGCCAAAGCTGGTGATATTGCCATGCAAGTCCTCGTGGGCCAGATGTACGCCAGTGGTTACGGCGTCCCGAAAGATGCTCAAAAGGTTTCAATTTATCAACTCATATGTGTTATGTCGTTCTCTTGTTTCTGGGTTTCATTGGCTGTATAGAGATTTTGTAATTGATGTCGTTAGATTCATTCTTTTAACGCCTCTAGTCTGTATAGTTCTTTTTGTCATATGATGCAAGAGGGGCTCTACTTTTATGGTCCCAATTGATTCTTTTATTCCATTGGTTGCTGAGGATATTGCGCATACATTGACATATGCGACTAACGGATGGTTTGGTGAAGATTTTCTTAATGCAATGCTGCTTATCTTTATGTTGGTCTAGTTGAGACTTTAGAAATCAGAATATGTTGTTTCTTTTTCACGTGTTAATTTACGTGCATCTTGCTAAGTATTCATGTGTTGGCTGTAATTGTGTAATACTGGGGTGTGATCGGGGGAAATGGTAATAAGAATTATCGTGAATATAGCGAGGAATGAAATGGTGGGGTGTATGGAGTATTGCCCCAAAGGGGATATAAAAAATACTGTTCATCTAATCTTTATATATTGCTAATCATCTTTTTTCATTCCTTACCCATTCTTTTCTTCCCATACCAATTAACCAAGCACCCGAATGATATTTGTTGGTGTTAAAGGGTCGCGCTTGGATTAATAGGGCTTCAAAGAGTCGGTGTTCGGTCTGGAAAGTAGGTGACAAGCCACCAGGTACAATCTCTCTATATTGGTTGGTCATTGTCCCTGATTCTGTTGGTTTATAGTTATGTTTGTTGGTTTTCATAGGTTATGCTGCAAGTGATTCGGATTCTGAAGAAGCAAAGGGTGACACAAAATAACTTCAGATATTACTGCTATTGAAATTGTATATGAGAACTTGAGTTATCTTTCTAGCTATTAGTTGCTTTGCTCACTGTTCTCCTTCTTGTTGACTCTTGATGGGATTTCCTGTTGGAGAATCTATAGGTAAAATGTCTTACATTAGGTTAACCAACATAATTCATGGCTGATGTAGTAATATTTCTAAATCTCAAGAAGTTTTAGACCATAATTTTGACTGAAATAAAAAACAAATTTGAGAATGTATTCTCTTGTCTAAGCTTCTTTCCTGTACATTTGCTCCACTATGGATGGTTCGGCCATGCCCAGTTCCAACAGATGATTAAGAATATGACAGGTTCTAAATGGATTTGATTCCTTCTATTCAAACAATATTGCATGTGTATTTGCCTTCTAGGAATCTTTCATCTTGTACCCCGCATATCTCCTGGTTAAAAATGAGAATGAAGGAATAACGTAGTTCAAACTCCACTACTACTCTTCTACTATCCGGCATTCTCATGAGAGGCACTGAAAATGCAAAGTCTCTTGAGAAAATTCATTTGGATGTCAGTTTAGAAACTCTGTTGTGAGTTGTGACTTCGATGTCTGACTGTTAATTTAAAAGCTCAACGGTAATCCACTTTTTAGCTTTACGTACTTGACACTTTCTACAACATTTCTTTTGTATGTAGTTTTATTCTGAAAAAGGAAAAGATTTCAGATAGTCTCCCAAAGAACCAAGAATATCAATCTTGTAACTTTTGTTGCATCATTACTTAAACCTCATGGTACCAAATTTGGAGTTATATTGATAAATCATTTTGGATATATGAGTATTTAAATTCAGGTCGTGACTCTATTTCCTTAAAGATGACTGATGTTCCTTGACAGCGGATATTGCAAGATAGTATTGGATGTAGCCATATTTATGCTGCTGCAAGGAATATGTGTTTTCTTGTAGTAAAGAATGATCTTTGAGTTCAGAAATGGTTAGAAATTGTAGTGGTGATGAGAAGATGAAGAGATATTCAGGAAAGACTGAAGCTATGACAAAATTGTATTGAATCAGTCTGTCAAGGTTCACCAGTTATGGTCCATTCTTCGCTTAATGTGAATACTAGCTTGCATGTCACATACTGGACTCTCGTCTGTTTGGTGATATGAAACTGTGAAATCTTAGGCGAGCCGCTTGTCATGCTAGTACTGAACGTCATTTGAGAGAGATAATTGGACTTGGTAGAACCTTGAGTTTACCGTGTCAGATGAATAATGCATTTCTCTAAAATTCAGTTGAATGAAGTCACATGTTCGGGATGATTAGCAAGTTCGTTGAGCTTCATTTCTGTTTAGAGCGATCAACATATACCGACTTGTATTTATTGTCTTCGGCAGATTATGCATCGGGCCGGGCCTTGCCTCCATGTCTCCATTTCTACCTGAATGACTGCATCTCGCTCTCCCCGTTTAATTTCGTTTGTCAGAAAATTTTTTATGCAATAGTTACACGTTAAAAAAAAAAAAAGAGAGAGACATTAACACAACTCATTTTTTCTAATGTGCGCACATTAACATTGAATTAAAATACTTATGTTGTCCTCGCTTCTGAAGGCTTTGAATAATGTACTTACGAAAGTTTATCCAGATATTTGGGTAAACCTTGCCAGTTAGATTACAGTTCCTTTTAAATTAAGATTAGCCATGACTCGGCAAATGGTACCCCAAATCACTTTGGTTGCTCTCTTCCTTTGTTCATAGAGTACGAGTGAAGTCCGCTATCTAAGCTTATAGCATAGATAGGATATTACTCTCTGCCTTCCCGCCTGTCTTTTCTCCAATCCCATGGCTTCTCAGGGTTTGATGCAGCCCACAGGCCTATTCGTTTTAGTCGTGCCTCCTTTTCCCACTGATTGAAATTTCAACGCAACCATAAACTAAGCCTCAGCTTTATAGTTCACAAAAGCAACAAAAACCATAGCAATATATATCACGTACCGATGCTAGTTCCGCGCGTTGGTCATAGGCTGTATAATGCCATGCGCACCCTTTCTTCAGCAACGCCTCCTATGATTTTATTTTACGCAGACGGATAATAACGAAGTAATGTTGTGAATAATTGTTATAGAAAATGCGTGCATACTGTTGTTTAATCTCAAGTGAAATCAATTTGATTGGAAGGGATCACCTGTACAAACATGCCATTGCAATATATGTCGCCCACACAACGTCCATAACGATCTTCCGTATACACAAATATTCTCAAACACTTCCCCTGAATAAGTTTAACTAGCTCCTCCTTTGCCTCCATCCCATATGGCATCGCACTCTCCGGCGCATCTATTCCCCTATAAATGTTCTTTCCCATCAAACTCATTAGATTATGAAATAATAAGCAAAAAACACACCTAATTCACTAAAGAGCATTGGCATTACATTAATCTAATTCGGTACTTTCTTGCAAGAACCTCCTGATTCTGGACATTTATCACCCTACAGAAGAATAAATAAGTTCCGATTCATTGAACATTGGAAAAAGAAAAAGGAAAAAAAACAGATAAGGACAACCAACCGATATCCAGAGTCGATAATTTGCTTGTGAAGTGCATCAGCCTTTTCATAGTTTCTTGCGGCTCGTGCTTCTGATCTTTGAACAGCTGCCATTTGGACTTCAAGTGGCAAACAGGACGATTCTCTTGGATCTGATGTGCTAACGTAGACAGTGATGGTGTCTCCGTCAGGTATAGCTCTTGCATCCACCTGTTTTGATCATTTAAACAATAGCTATTCCCAAATCAAACCCTTCTTTAAGATTATGCAGACATAGATGTTGTTATTACCGGTAGTGTCTGCAATTCGAACTTCACACCTTGAGGTAGTGATGTGGGCAAACCGGCGGAGAGTTCAAGAAGGGTGTGAGGAAGTGGCAGACCATAAAAAGCCAATAAACCCTGAAACCATTACATAAATCACATTTTTATCAATATTTGAGTAGGCGTTATGTTAATCAGCAGATTGTCAGTTGTAATAAATGTGTTCAACTGCCTACCTCAACATCTGCTTTTTGGTGTTTCTTTAAGATCTGGATGATTAACCTGGAGGCTTCTTCGGGCGTTTTGGGAGGAGGTTTGGCTTCTCTCCACGCCACTGACAGTTTTCTATACCTTAATACAACATTTCAAAATGATTCAACGTACTTAGCAACTAATCATTATCATGACTTGGCAGTGAAATGGCAAATGAATTAAACATGTTTACACAATTACCAATTAGCTTGAGCTTTCTTGGATGAGACCACGTGGTTACTGAGTCCTTCTGGGACCTTATGAAATGGAACAGAGAGGGAAAATTAGAAGCAGATTGTAATATATAACAAGTCCCAACATAACGCAAGCGGCAAAATTTACGAGATAGTACCTGGGAGGTGATTTCAAAGTTGAATAGATCATGGGCTAGGGCGGAAACACCAACGGTGGTTGTGGAGACACCATGAGGCCCGAGTGAATCGGACTCACCGGAGACGGTTGGTTTGCAGCAGTGTGAGTACAAGAAACGTAACGCGTTTCCCATATTGCAATCTGCTCAAGCTCTGCAAATTCTGATGATCGAAATCAAGGAAAGGGCAAAAATGAGGGTGACGATAGACAGGGAAAGGAATCTAACCAATAATCATGGATTACGTGGCATCTTTTGATTGGTAAAGTACTTTTAACTATTTACTAATTGTTGACTTTGAGTCGACTGAACGCGATGTGAACTGAGTACAGCATCTTCCCGTACCCATACGCTGTAAGGGGGAGGGCAAATTGGGTAGATTGATGAAACGGAAGCCCTCTCTTTCAAATGAAATAGAATAATACATAAAATGGATGGACTGTGGAGCTCCTACAGCTACAGTCCCAGGGTCAGACCGTGTCCATGTTCTGCTTCCACCGTCCCATACGGAATGTCCTCACGAGGGATCAGTCATGACGGATTAATTTAATTAGCATTTGACCTCTTCCCTTCCATACTCAGTACATTTTCAATTGATTGAAATAAAACGGCCCCGTTACAATGTAACTCTTTTTCATATTACTGTCTAGAATTTTTAAAAATATATTAAATTAATTCTTATATTTTCTAGTATTAGTCGTCTTTAAATAAAAATCCTCCGTGTGAGCACCACATGTTAATCGAACGCATACGGCGCTTTTGTTTAATCAGAAATGTTGTGCATTGGCTCATTTCCTTTAGATATCCACGTCATCTTTTTTCTATCACACCTTTTTGTTTTGTAAATTGAAAATTTTGTCATTAACAACAGTGATAACTATTTACAACATTACAATGAAGATTATTCTAAGGCTCTTACCAAAATATTACATTAAAAAGTAAAAATAGAAATTGACGTACAGTCCAAGAGAATGTAGTTATAAGTGCCATCTATCTCACATAGCAATTGACAAGTCCTGATGTACTTCATTTACTGTGAGGAGATTAAATATGTCATTGACAATGTTAGAAGCCAGCTGACATCTGTTTGTTGCCACTTGAGTATAAAGTCTATGATTTCATTCTATCCAGATATAGTAGGTTCTGGTAATAAGTGTTGTTGAGTAAAGTATGTCATATTTCTTTTAAAGCTGAAAACCAAAGATAAACATGGTCAAAGTGTCTTTCCAATTATAAGAAGAGGGATAGAGGTTGAATGTGTGCAACATTTGACTCCATACAACTTTGAAGTAATTACAAGTGAACAAGAGATGACTATGGTCTTCGGTTGATAGTTTGCAAAGCTCGCATATTGGACCAAAATTGGCATACCAACAATCTTTAGTACTTCAACGATTTTTTATAACTAGCCCAGTAATCATCGAAGCTCTTGGGCTGAGGGAGTACTTCCATAGAAGCTCGTACCAAGATACTTGTTGATGTTCTGTATGGAAGATCTTATAACAAGCTTTACTGGTGAATATGCCTGTGGGGCTTGGTTTCCAGAGTATTTTGTCTTCTTCTAAGCTATTTCTGATCAGTGGAAGGTATTGACACTTGACTAAAGCCTCGAAAGTTTCCAAACCATCTACCTGCTGAAATAAGAGAGGAAACTTTGGTATTTGGAGGAATGCGTCGATAGAGGTAAGCAAGCTCATCTCTGTGGATTAAAGGACTGAAATCAGTCCAATTGTTGTACCATAATCAAATGGTGTCCCCTTTGCCCAGTTTATAGTATATCGAAAGGTAGGCATTTTAGTGAATATCCATAAACAGCCCATAAGTGATTGCAATTGCTAGAAGTTTTGAGTGTAGAAATAGTTTTCCTGTATCAACTGAATCCAAAGGGCATTTTTATCAACATGAATTGTAACACCCCAACTTCCGCCGGACCCGAACCCGATATCGACAGTGATACCCGGATCCGTGCCCCGCGAAGATGGCA
>JANZXR010000172.1:12459420-12474123 GCA_027575705.1 Erythroxylum echinodendron
CGTGAGGTGTGGTAATTTACCACACCTGGACCCGTTTCTTTGGTCCGACCCGTTCTCTGGAAACGGGATGTTACATGAATCCTCCAAATTTTCTTGCATAGAAGTACCTTTTGTATGAGATAATAGATGAGATGCCTAGGCCTCTTTGGCTTTTGGAGATAGTGACCTCCTCCCATTTCACTTTTGCTTTCTTTGCATTTTTCGTGGAACCCAACCAAAGGAATATTTTGATTGTTCTATCTACCTCCTTAATCACTCTTTTTGGAAGAACAAGATGATTAATCGAATGAATATGTAAGTTTCTCAATATCAAAATGATAAGGGTGAATCGAGCTGCCATAAATAGGAAACGATTTTGCCAGGCCACGATTTTAGCTTTGTATTTCTCTATAAGGGGAATGCAATCCTTGTAAGTGAGTTTAGCATAAGATATAAGAACACAAGGTATTTTAATGGAGTAGAATGTAGTTCCATTCCTAATATGGTAGCAAAAGTCTAGGGGATATGGACATCTAAAGATCAATAGAAGCTACTCTTGTAAGTATTGATTTGCGACATGCACTAGCTGAAGAAACGTTGCAAAGTATCCTGAAGAATATTAACAGAGATCGCATTTGCTCCTCACAGTAACAGAAGATCATCAGCAAACATTAAGTAAGTAAGGTGTAGAGATTGACATTTATAGTGATAAGCAAATACATTGTTAGCTTGTATTATCTTCTTAAACATGCGAGATAGGCCATCCATGACTAGTATGAAGATATATGGGGAGAGAAGATCTCTCTGTCAGATTCCTCGTGCATATATTAGGGACTTGGTGGGAATGCCATTCACTAAAATGCTCATAGATGAGGTTTGAAGGCACATTATGATCCATTACTTGGATACAACAGGGAATCCAGCGCGTCTAGGCAAGTTAGAACAAATGCTCAATTGACTATGTCAAAGGCTTTGTAAAAGATGCAACTCCAAAGCTTTTTTCCTGATTGATAATCTTTCATTAGCTCTTGCATGAGGATTATATTGTCTCCAATGGAACAATCTTCAAAGAAAGTTCCTTGAGTTAGCTTTATGATCTCAAGTAAGGCCAACCTCTAATAACTTGGCAATGACTTTGTAAATGATGGTATAACAACAAATGGGTCTATAATCAAGCAATGAGGTAAGGTTCATCTTCTTAAGAATCAGATATATAAAGGCATGATTGATGGCCTTGAGCATCTTAGAGGAAGTTAAGGTTTCATGGACAACTTGAGTAAATAAGACTCTAGTAATGTCTTCCCATGTCTTTTGAAAAAAGCAAGCAGTGAAACCGTCAGGACCAGGAGCTTTTGAGGGGTTCATGTTGAAAAGAACTTGTTTTATTTCATTGTCTGAGAAAGAGCCTATTAAGGACTCCTTGGTAGACTGATTCAGAGAACATTCAAAATATCTCTGCATGTCAATATGTTGTGTAGACAGGTTTGTTATTCCCAATAGATGTTCGAAGAATCCCTTGGTGATGGATAGAAGTTTAGGTTAAAAGGAGTGGAAATTTTCAGCCACATCTTGAAGTTCAATTATTCTGCTTGTGTTTTGACTTGCTAGAATGGAGGAATGGAAAGTTTTCGTGTTTTGCCCCTATCTTTTTTCCATGTAATTCTAGATTTCTAGGTGAGGATGGATTGATGCAAAGATAGAGCCTGCTGATACTTATGTACTCATTGAAGTTCAGTATCTCTCATTTAGGATTCGTGATGATGTTGATAATTATAACATCCTATTATCTTTACATACGGCTAGAACAATCCTTTGTGAGACATTTATATGACTTAAGATAAATGAATATTAGACATAAGTTATTTGTGACTTACATATTGTTTGGCACATTCATATACATGCTTTCATTTGGCAATTCCGGGTAAGTATGACAAATTGTGATTATGATAAATAGTGAATCAGTGAAGATCAATAGCATAAGTGAGGGACAAGTAATGGACCTACGTATAATAGTGTTTAAGTTATGAAGACTCCACTACAGTTTGTAATTATGACAAATGGTGAGTCAGTGGAGATAAATAGTACTAATGAGGAACATGGAATGGACTCACGTATTATATTGTTTAAGTTAGGAAGAATTTACCATAGTTCTGATTCCTTACTGAAACACTTCACACTGCGATTCTCTTCCCTGACCTTCATCACCGAATAACGAGCTAGCAGTCTTTATGGTGCTGATTTTCATTTCAGTATTAGAGTACTTGCTAAGCGAATAAGTGATTGTAATGTTGTTTCCATTGTCTAAATAAGCATGTGCATTTTGGATATACATATCTGCATGAAAAAAGGTTCATAGTGTAGAGAATAGATATGAGGGTTCTGGATATTGGTTAAATTGAAAAGCGAATGCAGAAGAAAGGAAATGCAGAAATAATACACAAGTATGGATAGTAGTCTGCGATTCTGGCATTTATGCGAGTTTTGGCTTTTTGAGCGATTTGGAGTTTTGGAGTTAAAAAAGAGAGTAGTATAGATGATATTTTCATGTTGGAGGTATAACAGCAATGAAAACGATGTATAGAACATGTATAGGCATAAAAGATGATAAGTTCTGCTTCATCTGTTTTCTGTATCGCCTGTCAAGATGCATTCTTATATGAACCAGACTTCGTCTGTGTTTTGATTCCTCTGTGAACAAAATTCTTCTGTATTACTTCGTCTGTAATGGCGTCAACTTCTTCTGGGTAATGTCATCTTCTTCTGTATTGCTTCATCTGTGTTTTGGTTTCCTCTGTCTTTTGCTTCTTCTATCTTTTGCTTCGTCTACGTTACTGTTCATGAATTTTGTCTATGTTACTGTTCATGAATTTCGTCCATATTACTGTTCATGAACTTCGTCTATATTACAGTTCATGAACTTCCTCTGTATTATTGTTCATAAACTTCTTCTGTGATGACGTCATCTTCTTCTATGTTTTTTCTATGATAACGTCATCTTCTTCTATGTTTCTTCTATGATGACGTCATCTTCTTCTGTATTTTGCTTCTTCTATTTTTTATCTATACCTATCTTTTGTCCCATTTTTGACCCCTCAGAAGATAGAATTGGCCTCGGAGGTCTTCATAAAAGTTGTAGATCTTGGAATCCTCTTTTAAACTATATAAATTGATCCGATCCCTCTAGAGAAAGTTATGGAAATTGTAAAATATCCTCTGTGTTACTGTTTCTAAACTTCTTCTGGGTTACTGTTCATTACATATCTTCTGTCCCATTTTTGACCTTTCAGAAGATAAAATTGGCCTTTGCGGTCTTCATGAAGTTTGTACATCTTGATGCCCTCTTTCGAATCATATAAAGAAAAATTCAACTCGATGTCTATAGGAAAAGTTATGTGAATAGTGAAATTTCTTCTGTGATGACGTCAGCTTCCTCTGGGTGACGTCTTATCCTTCTGTAAATCATCTTCTTCTGTGACTCATCTTCTTCTGTGAAGGTGCATCTCTGTAAAGATGCACCTTCCTTTAATAAACTTATATCTATTACACCCCCCTAAGTTTACGAGAGACCTGAGGGAGTGCCATGCAAAGAGGCCAATAAAAATTGAATCATGATATTGATGGTTTACAATAAGTCTTGATAATAGAGAGAGAGGTTATGAAGAGACCCCGGAATTGCCATTGAACATGCATCGTGCATATTTTCTATACGTTGATATGTTTAGTACGTTTGTACAAAATGTGATAATTGTGAATGTGTTTTGTCTGTTTTAGAAGAACATATCGGATGATAGTCGGACGTTGCCGGACCATCCAGGCAATAGCTTCTGAGAGCGTACTGTGAGTCAACCTAGATGACTTCGTAGGATTGATTGGGTTTGTGTGCACCTTGATTATGTCAAACTTCCAATATTATTGAACTGTTGTGTGCTGTTTTTGGATTCTAGACCTAAGGTCTGAGGAATTTAATAGTTGGGCATATATTGGGAGTGTTTTGATGTGATATGAATTTGACTTCTGCTTCTCAACAATAGATGAATGCCGGACTGAAGTCCGATGATTATGAAACCATCATCTAAACATTTGTATGAGATTTTGTGTATGATCTATTCAGTATTTGATGCATTTCATAAAATGCATGCTCAGATAAAGGCGTTGTAACTTGAGATGTCAGTTAGAAGCATTTCCACGTAGAGCTTTGCTCCGTGATCTATATGTTCTGCACGTCGAGCTATGCTCCGTGAATTTGTTCTGATTGAGCCCTATGGGGCCAAACTTTGTATATGTGTGTGAAAGGTACTCAGTCACAACAATAAGAACGAATATGTCTCATGCATGTCCTATGCAATTACGTGCGCAATATGTAAACGATATGCAAGTCGTAATGTATGGTTGTCTGTTATACTAATTTCAGAATGGATGCTTATCTGATTGAATGAATAACTGTAATATATGTGTTGTATTTGTGTAATCCGGTGAATTCATCAATGATGGTTCACTCATTGAGTTCGCAAAACTCATCAAAATTTGCACCGTGACTTTTCAGGTACGAGACAGGAAACCTAGGTTATAGTTAAGACATAAAGTTTCCGTGAATAGAGATATGGATCAAAGGTCTGTCAAATGACTCCCGAACTGACTCTCGAATGAACATAGTTGTTGTCATTTTATAATTTTGTTAGAACCTGTATAGAGTTTTGTAAACAATCGTTAAGAAGAACAATATAAGTTTTATCAATGAATGAAATGAATGTTTTAAAAGAAAACGATAACGATTTCGAGTATGTGAGATGATGCCATGTGCAAGTTATCTTTGTTATTGTTCCAATATACCATTATCGTAGGTTATGTTCCTAAAAGCTTAAGTATGTACCCTATGCTATTGAGATGTGATAATAACAGTTAGCTTAGGCTTCAAGGAGTCGAGCTTTACATTCCTTGATCTGAAAAATATATGTCAAGTAGTAGTTTTTGAGAGCAATCTTCACCATCTTCAACTTCTTCATTAATTGGAAGGATTTAAATCCTGTAATATGTTGATGCCAGCATTCCCTCACAATATCCAAGAACTCTAGTTGTTTAATAAGTCCATTAACGAACCTAAATGGAGTACCTCTAAATTTAGAGCTGAATATTTGTTGAATGTGTATATAGGAGTAGTCGGATAAGATATTGTCCCCAAAGTGGACATATGACTGAGGGAGGATAGATAACTAAGTAGAGTTTACCAAAGCTTGATCAAACTTTCTTCGAATGAGATATCGGCCCTGTTGCTTATTGGACCAGGTAAGAAAATGCATGTTAAACCGCAAGTCAAAGTTGTACATTTTGTGAAAAGGTTTTAAGTTCTCTTCTATTGGTAGATAACATTCCTCGGCCTCCCTCTAATTCTAGTCTATTTTTGACATAATTGAAATCACTTATGATGATCTAAGGCTCTGTGATAGTGGCTTCAGGTAGTTGCAATTTGGACCATAGAGTAGCTCTTTGAAATTGAAAATTAGAAGCGCAGATGAGGGAAACAACAAACCTTATATAAGAATCAAAATGGAGACAAGATATTTGTAGATGTTGCTCACTCTCTTCATTCACAAAGACTAAAACTTGCTTGGTATGGTAAAAACATAAAATTCTACCATTGAAGTGAGAGGACAAATTTGTATACGTAGCCCATTCTACACCCAAAAAAGTGGAAGTCTCAGGAAGATTGGAAGCTCTTATTTTAGTTTCTAAAAGCCCTATTATATAGGTTTTTTTTTTCCAAAACCATATCCCTAATCATTACTTTTTTGTGAATCTTATTTAACCCACATACATTCTAGACAAGCAACATCTGGGGGAACATTCCCCTTTTAGGTTTTTGCTTTTCTTTTGGGGTTAACATTCTTCGATTAATGTTAGTGGAAGTCCAAGCACTAGAAATGGAGTCCTCACTTTCACTGTGTGTTAGAATTCTGTGCAAAGTCCATTCGGGTTACTGGGATGTTAGTTATCTCGTGGAGGCCTGTGGATGAATCTATTACAGAAGATGTAGGAGGCTCAATATAGTTGATTTGTTGTTTAGAATGCTGGTTGGGTTAATTTACTTGAGCATTTGTAATTGACTTGAACTCTTGGTCTACTATTTCATCAGTGTTGAAAGCAATTTGAGTAAGAGGAGGGTTAGAAATTTGCCCCTCAAGTTGATGAATCTCTAGGTTGACTGATGCTTACAATTTTAGAATAGAGTCCTAGTGTGTTGAAATATTAGAGATGAATTCTGTATCAACAACGGGGATATGACTAATAAGCTACTTTTTAAGGTTGATTGTCTCTCGTATATCTTGGTCTGCCAGGAAGATGATTTCTCCAGTTGATCAACATCAATATGTTCTCTTAAGGTTGAGGGTGCCTCTATTTGTTGCGCTTATGGAACATAAACAATAGAAGTCTCAATGAGTTCCTTATATCTTCCAGTTTGAAAGAGTTTACCAATTGGCCTCCAAATCTTCTATGTTGTTGTTGATTTCTAGGGGTATGAAATAGGGATCTCAGTTGTTTAAAACCTCTATCATCATCTATCTTAAGAATAGGCAGAGTATCAGGCAGTAACGAATCTCTACTCACTTCAATGCAGATTTTTGCATAACATATTCACTCCATGTTAGCCATCGGAGTATCCATACAAACAGGTTTGCCAAATGAGCTAGCTAAATAGCTTAGGTCCAGAATTATAGAGGGATGTTATGGAATTGAACCCAAATGGGAATCACATCTATGCAGCCCCTATCATAGCTTAGACCGGGTCACCATTTCTACAAGAACATAGGTTTTCCCCTAATATGCCATGAACTAGATTTTATTATCTCAACCAGATGTTGTTTAGTAGAAAATTTAAATAGTATACTACCATCCTCCATTAGCAAGGTCTTATCTAGACCTTTCTACCCCATCGAGCAAGAGCCCAAGCTCGCACCACAGGGAAGGTCGGTCGATTACTCTAAAAAAACCCACCAGTGCTGATGACCACGCCCTTACTCCAATTTGCAGCAACAGTATTCCATCCTTCAACACACTAGGATAATGTTTAAGAGTACCTTTATGGTGACGAATGGGCAACTTGTTCTTTCATGCTCCTTGTACCGACGTAGGATCTTGTTGGGTGTTTTTGGAGTCAACAGCCTAAGAAGTATCACCGAGTGTCTTGGTAACTACAATAAGTTCTGGGTATTCATTTGGGTTCATGGGTGGGGGTGATTCTCTTGTCACTGCCATGAACTAGGCCCTACAGGCCAATCCCCAGGCGGAGGAGCTTGGTGGGAGATCGATGAACAGAGGCTGAATAGGTAGGAAATTTCCAAAAATAGAAGGCAAGTGAGGGTAGAGCGGCGAAATCCTTGGAGAGAGGCCAGAGAGAAAAAAGTTGAGAGAGAAAAAGTGGAGACATGTGCTATCACACTTTAATAAGACATGCTAATTATGTGGAATACGGTGTAGTTTTGTTTTTTAAAAGATTTCTATAATAGAAGTAAAGTTTAAGTTTTTAAAAAGATTTTTAGTAAGATTAGAAAATAACAACTATTGGAAAAATTCTAATTATATGATCTTAACTTCGAATTATAATATTTTAAAATAATGAAAAATCTTATTTTAAAGTATATGTGAATTTATTTCAATTTAAAACTTTAATATGAAGTTTAATTTAATAAATTATAAATATTAGCATATAAAAATAATTATTTTATGTAATTCAAAAGTATGAAAATTCTAATTTTTTTCTTTTGAATAACAAGACAATCCTTTCCAAAAAAAAGTTTAATAAGCACTCCTCCTTCATCCCTAAATTAAATTTTCAAAAAGTTTAGTGATATTATCCGACAACTTGATTATATTGTGGTACTGAAGATATCTTTAAGGTACATTGTATGTAGGATTTGAAACGAAAGAAACAAGAGAGTTTTTCTTAAGATATTTGTTCAAGTAGATGCATTATGTTAGAGCTCGCAACAAACATCAAGATACATCTAATGGTCTATCAAATGTAGAAACGATGCAACTTACTTGTGGTGGCAAATTGCATCCTAGCCAAGGTTTAAGGATATATTATCCCTTACTACTCTATAGTGGAATGAACTATGGTACTCTTATTTCATAGTAGTCCCAAAGTTGCCAATTGAAATGTGAATATAATAATTCTTCTCTTTTGTAAGTTGGCTTAGTTAGAATTACATGTTATCTTTTTCTTTTTGAAAATTTTTAATGAATTAAGCTATAAAAGGCACCATAAGTATAACAATTAAAGTAAATACAAAATGTTGTATAGCTGCTACATCTTAAGCCAATAGATTATAATACTTATATATCAACTCAAGCAAAAGTATTGAGAAAGAAATTGCTTAGGTGTTGCTCCAGCTTGTAAGGTGGGATTGACTACATGTGTGCTTGTCCTTGAAGTTGGATAAATGGCATATGACTTGCTTGATGAATTTTTTTGTTCACACCTCTTTTTTATTTACTGATTGGAGAAGATTTTCATGTTTCTTTCATCACATATGGACATGATGAGATAGGATAAAGAAATTCAATATATCCAAGCATCCCCTAGGTTGTTATGTTTGATTTTAATGCTCTAGTCCCCTATCTCAGAACATAGCTTAAGACGATTAGCTAACTTACATCAATATGATAGTTCCTTCCCTAAGGTTTTGGGGAAGTTGCATTAGAATATCAGGTGATCCAGTGTTTCAAACGATGCTTTACATAATATGCTCCAACTGGGGACGATTACATATTTTGCAATCCTATCCAATATAGACAGTCTACCTCTTATGGCAAGCCATAAGGTATGAGCAACTTAAGGAAGGATGATCTTACTCAAAACTAATTTGTATTAGGGTACTTTAGGAGCTAGTGAATTAAAGAGGGGTTTATAAGATCTGTTGGTAAAGATGCTAGTGTTTAAAGCCTTCTAACTGATTTTGTCTTAATGTTCAGGCCGTAGAGTAAACTTATAAGTGAATAAGTAGAAGTTAGAGGCTAGGATTAAGTGACTAATTAAGCTTTAATTCATTACTACTTGTGCTACAATGGCTTTCATTAGGCAGTATTGTTTGAAAGGTAAAAGAAGATATATGCTTTCCCAAGGGCTATAAAGTGACCAATTGTTAGCCCAAAGGAATAGGTTGAGGCCATCCCCTATCATCATATGATATTGTGTTCTCAGATTCTCCCTGATACCATTAAGAAACTTCATTATGGAAGAGGTTGTTGATCGTATTTTGTAACTTTGTACATTCTACCCTTCGATATAATATGCATGAACCCATTTGATTCATAATGCATCTTTGTCCTTCCATAAACTCTATACTCTTTTTTATAACAATATGATACTTCTGGTTTTGAGTGAGATTATTCCTAGACCACCTTGAACTTTTGGTTGACATATATCAGAGGGTGCTTGGTTTATATTTTTGGGAATCAATCAATAGATATGGAATGCACACGGGTGGTTGGTTTTATATTATGATTTTAGGACATATCGTCCATACGCCCCCATATATTAGAGGAATGAGTTTCATTCATGGTCTGAAGCAAGTGTCACTAAGTGTCACATGCGTGACACTCCTTGTCACATCTAAGACATAATTCTTTCTTTTTTTTAATTAAAAATAATTGAAATATAATTAATTAATTCAATATAATTAATCAAAATATACTTAATGAAAATATAATTAATTAATTACAATATAATTAATTAATTATATATTTTTCTCTTTTTTAATAATTAAATATAATTAATTAAAATATATTAAAATTTGATGAAAATTAACAAAGTTTTATTTTTCAATTTTTTTAACAAACTAACACTACAAGGAAAATGTCATTTTGCGACGGAAATTACTGACAAAAAATACAAACATTCCGTCGGTAATACATATTACTGACGGAATTTACCGACAGACAAAAGCATCGTAGAATCGACCGTAGCTAATACTTACCGACGGTCAAAGCAGATTCTGTCAGTAACTTTACTGACGGTACATTTGTTACCATCGGAATATTATCTTACCATGGGTAAATATTCTGACGGTTTACTCTATGCTTGATCGTCGGTACCATTTAGCGACGGTTGTTTTGTTCCGTTGGCATATTTACGATGGTAACAAACTTACCGTTGATATATTTGCTAAAAGCTTTTCCTTCTAAAGTTACTGATGGAAGAACTCATGGACTGTCGGTAATTGGTCATGTATTTACCAACGGACATTTCTTTCTGTCAGTAAATGCGTTACTTAATTTTTAAAAAAATATAATATGTGTATTGTCATTATATTTAAATTATGGTCAATGCGTACTTTTAATAATTATAAATTTATAGTATACATTTAATTTGATGAAATAGAAATTTTGATTAATGATTAAAAGTTAAAATATCTTAATTGATAATAAAAGCATTACATTGTAAATAATAAGTATTTGTAATACAAACTAAATGACCAAAGTACACTATTAATCTGGAGATGACAGATGCTCTGGTTGGCCTCTACGCTTCAACTCATCCACCTCCTAACGGAACTGAGCGATGAACTGCATCTATTGTTGTTGCTATGCCATCAACTGTTGCAATTGTTCCAACGTCTGTTGCAACTGAGTCGACAATGTCTGCACTATGCTCTCAAGTGCTTCCACTTGACTAGTGGTGGATCGCCTAGCAGATGATACTGTACTGGACATAGAGGATTGCGAATAACAAGTGTTCACAATTGAACCTAAGACGAATATCCTACCCCGACGGCCCCTACCACCCACTGCTTCAAGATAAGTTTCAGTGTCATCAACATCTTCAGATTGTTGAGACCGTCGTTCAATGCTTTGTTATATTTGGTCATATAAAAAAGCAATGATTATAATTATTAAGTGATTATTATTAAACATTATTAATATTAAATTATAAATTTCACATATATTGAGTTCTCAGCAACGATTGTTGACGAATGTCACACTGTCATGCTTCTTAGTGTGAGTGTACAGAAATAGCTGATGGGATGTAGGCCTCATGCTCATAGACTTTTCCTGCATAAGAATAAAATTTTAATTACAAGTGAAATAGATTTTATAAAAATTTCGACAGATTTTTCTCTATTTTTATGAAATCTACCCCCTGTTGAACAAAGAAAAAAACTAAAACTACAGCCATATATGGCACCAGTATAACATTATCATTCTCAACAAGAAACACATACTTTTATTCCAATATTCACACAAAAAATTCAATAGAAATATAAGTGAATTAGAGTTTATAAGAATTTCGGTAGGTTTTTCTCTATTTTTATGAAATCTACCCCCTGTTGAACAAAGAACAAAACTAAAACTACAGCCATATATGGCACCAATATAACATTGTCATTCTCAACAAGAAACACATATTTTCATTCCAAAATTCACACATAAAATTCAATAGACATACAAGTAAATTAGAATTTATAAAAATTTTAGCAGTTCTATTTTTATAAAATCTACCCCCTATTGAACAAAGAAAAACTAAAAAACATAGCCATATATGGCACTAGAAACATATATTTTCATTCCAAATTTTAACATAGCAAATTCAATTAAAATACAACAAAGAAAAGAGAAGAAAATATAACTGTAAATTGTAGATACTTACAAGTCTTTGTGCATGCTCTTGGTAGGTAGTAGATCCTCCCGTATGTACGGAAAGACTCTCTCTCTCGGGTCCTCCATGTCTATTGGTCGAATTACGCTGTAAAACAGACATAGCCTCATGTGATGTCCAATATTGCAGCCAATGACTTCATATTTCTTCAGAAATGTAAGGCAGTCGTACACCCACCCTAAGTATCGCACCAACAAAGTCACAATAACGTGTACGCGCTCTCGACTCCCATACTTTATAGATAATCCTGTCAAATTGAGAATCCCAAAAAAAGTCTTTCTGTAATAAAAGGAAAAATTATTCAATAAATATTTTTAATGTAATAATATTTATTAAATTAATGTAAAAATGTTAATTAAAAAAGAAAATAATAATTTCTATCATACCTCAAACTCGTGAAAGTAAAATTCCTTTGTCACTTGAGAGATATTCTTCCATACATAGCCCTCAGGATCAATCTTCTCCTTGAATTTCGATGTCACGTTTCTTGAACAGGGTCCAGATGGAAAAAATCTAATAGAAAAACAAATAAATTTATACAATTTTTAAAATTTAAATCTATAACTTAATTATAACATATAATAGGTCATGTATTTTCACTTACATATTATTGAAAATTATGATATATTTTCATCTATCGGGTCCCTCAGCTCCAGGCTGGTGGCCGTCTCTTTCATCCGCATTATTTACCCCTGATGCGGATGAAGGAGTGGTGGATGGTGTAGGGGTAGTAAATGATGAAGAAGTGGTAGATGGTGTAGTCTCATCTACCAGTGTAGTAGGTGAAGGGGGTGAAGGGGATGGAAGTTTTTCATCTCTAACTGCTACATCACGAGATCCTTCACCTGTACAGTAAATACCTCCGAATCGTGGTCTGAAAAATCTTAGTCGTTGAGTATCTTGTCTTCTCTTTAGTGCCATATTTCAACTTGAAATCACTATTTGATTAAAGTTTGTGGAAATATTACAATTTCATTTCAATAATTTATACAATATATTGAAAAGGAAATAATTGATTCGTTCATACAATATTTAATTACAAACACAAATTAATCGCTATCATCACTTAATTGTAAATCAAAATCATCTTCTTATTATGAAGAATTTGAATCAAACTCAGGATCTTCTTCAGATCTCTGGCCCTCCTCATCGTCTCTAGATAAAATTTCAACATATTCATTACATGGATCGTTCAAAGGTTCATTATCTTCATATACGATAGATGCATTTATTTCATAAGTCTCTTTTTGAAACGCTTCACTTTCAACTCTTTATTCTCCTTTTTCACGTGAATCAGAAACACCTCTAGGTTTAACTTTGCAAACAGCCAACCAATCTGACTTATCTTATCGTAAGCTAGGAAAAGCAACATAATACACTTGGATAGCTTGCATTGCCAACACGAAAGGTTCAAAATATCGAAATCTTCTTCGCTTATTGATTTCAACTAGATTGTATCGGCTATGCACTTTGGTACCAACATTTGGAGTTAGATCAAACTACTCACACTTAAATATCACAGTTAGCTTTATTTGCAATGTAGGATACTGAATTTCAAGTATCTCAATTATTTTGCCATAGTAATCAATCACTTCTCCTTGTATGCAAACTCCACTATTTATTTTTGTCATGCTATAACCATGATATTCTGTATGATATTTGTATCTATTAATGAAATACACCGGGTATGATTTAGCAGTTTGCAAAGGTCCCTTTGCAAGATCACAATTGTTGTCTATTTTCTTTTCTAAGGCCTACAGAAAAGAAAATATCCTATTAAACAGTATAATGTCATCTAAACACTTAAATTGTATAATACAGATGCATTTCAATATTTGGAAGTGAAAACTTACATATTGCACGAACCATCGAGCAAAGTGTCTTCCAACTTCTTTATTGATAACATCTTGTGATTTATCGGGCATGAGCTCCCGTAACAATTTCTCGTATAATCTAAAAATATTATTATATATTCTAGTTATGAATAACAATACTAAATTTCAAAACCAAAATAATCACTTGATACTTATTGCACGAAAAGTTGAACCTCTTTATAGTTCAATAAAATGTAACTATGGGCAACCTTAATTTCTTCCTCTGTTAGCATTCTTCTTGTTGAACGTCCATATGACTGTCCTGGATAAGTAAAGATGGATAAGTTACCATCAGCATCAGTAGTTCCTCCCCCATTATCATTACGAGAAACTTTTCTTTCTCTTGTGTGAACATGCTGCTCAAAATAATGTGAACAAGATGTACTAGGTTCCTCCACTAAATAAGCATTACATATCGAACCTTCAATTCTAGCCTTGTTCTTCACATTTTTCTTCACGTGATGCAAATACCTATATGAGTAAATAGGGTTATATGAATTTAGTTATGAAAACATGATAATATGACTTCAATTACAATCAATTTTGTTGAATTACATACCTCTCAAATGGATACATCTAACGATATTGCACTGGATCGGCTAGTTTAACCTCGTGTACTAAATAGATAGGCAGATGCTCCATACAGTCAAAGAAGCTTGGAGGAAATATCCTTTCTAACTTGCACAAAATTACTGGAATTTTCCTTTCTAATTTTTCCATTTCAGCCAACTTAATTTCAGATGATGTTAAGCTTTTGAAAAACAAATTTAATTCTGTTATTACTTCCCAAACCTTATTTGGAAGCGACTCCCGAAATGCAATTGGAATTAGCCTTTGCATAAACACATGACCATCATGACTTTTCATCCCAAATAATTTTTACTTCTTCATGTCCACACACCTTGTTAAGTTTAAAACATAACCATTGGGCAACCATTCACATAATATTTCCTTTTGATTTTTGTCCAAACTGTAACATGCTTTTGGATATTTACTGGTCCAAAGATCTTTATGTAACTCATTCCTTCTACAAAAAAGCTTCAACTCAGCTCGTGATTTTGCATTATCTTTTGTCCTCCCTTCTATGTTGATTATGGTATTGAACAAATTGTCAAAAATAATTTTTTCAATATGCATCACATCTAGATTATGATGTATCAAATTAGTTTTCCAATATGGCAAATCCCAAAAGATGCT
>JANZXR010000172.1:12481660-12495426 GCA_027575705.1 Erythroxylum echinodendron
GTGAATTCAAATGGGAAAGAAGCTAAACTATATTTTGAGTAGGATTTCACATGAAAGGATCTTTACAGACAGATAAAAGTGAGTTTTGTAGTTTATCAATCAAATTAAATGGGAAAGAACCGTTGGTTCCTTCCAAAAAAAAAATACAAATAAACGTACATTTCTCATTACACTATCAGAGGGGCCGAGAAGATGACGACGAGATTCAAGAAGAACCGTAAGAAGAGGGACCATGTTAGCGCTGGCCACGGCCATATCGGGAAGCACAGGAAACATTAGGGAGGGTACGGTAACGCCGAAGGTATGCACCACCACTGTATCCTCTGCGACAAGTACCATCCTGGGTAGTTCAGCAAAGTGGGTATGCGATACTTCCACAAGCTTCACAAGAAGTTCTATTGCCCTATCGTCAAAATTGACAAGCTCTGGTCTTTGGTTCCTAAGGAAGTGAAAGACAAAGCCACCAAGGATAGCGTACCGTTGATTGTTGTTACCCAGCTTGGATACTTTAAAGTTCTTGGAAAGGGGGTCTTGCCGGAGAATAAGCCCATTTGTCAAGGCCAAGCTTGTTTTCAAGATAGCGGAGCAGAAGATTAAAGAGAATGGTGGCGCTGTCCTCACTGCTTAAGTTGGGTTTGTTATTTTTTATATTCTATGTTGTTGATTTTGACTTGTTCTTTTTATAATTGTTACAAGTACTATGAAGCGATACTGCTTGATGGTTTAAAGTTGCATTGGAGTTATAATTTTCCAGATCCTTTAAAAACAGACAAATAAACGTTCTTGAAAGCAACCAGCGAGAGAAGCGGGGAGGGAGAGAAGAAGGGCGACTGAACCGGTGTAACCGGTTCAATGAAAACCAGCCGGTTTTTATACTATCAGGTTTTTCTGTTAAAACCAAACCGGACCATTGACCGGTTCAGACTTTTTCCTGTCGGACTGGTCGGTCCGATTCGGTTTTTAAAACTTTGATTAATTCTCCTTACGTTTCATGCTATGGAGCAAATAAAGTAAAATCATATAAATAGTTGAGGTTATAAGATTGAGCATTAATCAAGAAATTAAGGATGAATCAAGAACAATTCATGTCAAGCACAATATAACTTGTCTTGCTAGTCCTCTACTAATTCTTTTTAATATACTTTAGGGATTAAAATTATATAACGTTTTATATTATGATTAATGTATATTACTTTCAAATTTCAAGATGTACATCTTTTTAATATAGTTTAATGAAAAACCTTTGAAACATTTACTTCTTAGATTTTGGAAATTTTGTAAAAGTTTAAATTTTTTTATGATAGGTAAGTCACTTTATAAAATTTGAAATTGTTAAGTATGTAACTTCTTATAAAGGATGAACAAAGACTTTAGTGAAGATGTTTTAGGTTATTACACCTCATATTTCTTTATAAGACTTCTCCAATTTTAGTTAGATATATAATTCTTTCAAAAGTTTACCTACTTTGATTGAGTTTGGTATCTCTTATTCAATATAATAATACTAATATAAAGTAATAGATACAAGCCTACCTTTCGGTTTAAGACCCAAAAAAATTCTTTAATCTTTAAATTTTTTGAAAAAACTCCTTATGATTTTAAATTTCAAAAAAAAATCTTCCTTTTAGACTTTAGTTAAAAAAATAATGATAAAACATGTGTGGTATAGACATCATACATGGACTAATAAAATGTCACTAATATGGTAACTAATCAAGCTCTTAAACTCGACTAAACTAATTAAACTTGATTTAATTAACAATTTAAGATAATTATAATAAATTATTATTTTGTATTGAGTTTAATTAGTTCAATTTGAGTTTAAGAGTTAGGTTGGATCGTTGTGTATAGGTTGGATCGTTGTGTAGGTAAAATTTGATTGGTCTATGTATGATATCTATGTAGAATGTGTTTCATTGTTATTTTTAACTAGTATAAGAGAAGGGATGTTTTTATAAGATATAAACTGTACTTTTTTTAGAATTTCAAAGATTAAGGAAGTTGTCTGGATTATATTTTGGTAATACGTGAGTAACTGTCATGAGTTGTAAGCTTCTATTGAGGTTTTGTATATTATACTTAGGGATGTTTATTGAACTACTATAAATCAGTTTGGATTTCTCTTTCCCTTACCCCTTTTACATTATCGCTTAAGTGTGCTGTTTAAATTTATTAGTTTATATCATATTTTCATCTTTTATAAATTGTGCTCGTTAACAAACTAAGTTAGTAAAAATTTTGTTTAAAATTTATTGACACCCAATTTACCCTCTATTAGGTGTCATTAGGGACTAAAATTACCTTTTGTGAACAACACAAAAATGAGTTATACTATACTAAAATGTATTGTAAAATTTAAGCTTATACTACTCGACGTAGAGAAAGAGGCTACGATAGCAAAAAATATTGAATCAAAACTATAAATTAGGAAAATTTAAAGTATTGATTGAAAAATAATTGTAATTAATTGTTAATATGCTTTAAAAAATAAAATATTATAAGGTAAATTTAATAAATTTGAGTTAGTAAGTCAAAAATTTAAAATAAATTTTCAATTTCTGCATAATTAAAAATTTTATCTATTAATTTTTGGATTTTTTTTATTTGATAAATTAATATCTTTGTGTAAATAATTGGATATTTCAACTATAATTAAATTCAGTATATTTTTTTCAAAGTTTTGTTGATATATATAGAGTAAAAGATAAATCATATAATGGATTGTTTATTTCTAGGCACTTTTATTTTTAAAATACTTTTTAATTTTTATACGAAGTACAAACAAATAACTTGATTCAATTTTATTTTAAATTGTTTTAAATATATATTTCCATGGTGATAATTGAGTAATAAATAAGTAAAAAAGATAAGTATTATAAATTATTTAAAAATATTATAATATTTTTGTTAAGATTAATTTGTAATTTTACCTTAATATATATATATTAAGAGTTCTAATATCACAATCTTAATTTATAAATGCTATTAAACTTTTTATGAATCAAATATAATAACTATACATTTTTAATGGCCTTTCTATTGACCAAATTTTAAATAGGGATGTGAAAAGTTCCTAAAAGAGTATTTGACAAAAAGATTAAATTGGACCTTAATGTTTTTACTAAAATTTAACTCGAATTCAAACAATTCAAAGTGTTAAAAAAGAAACCTAACATTTTGAAAATGTTTAATTAAAATTTAAATCCCCAACAGAATAGTTTTGGTACCTCTTTGTTTAAAACAATTATTGTAATATATTTTATTATTTATTTATGGGACTCATTTCCAGATATACATTGTAGGAAGCAAACGAGGCAAAACAAGAAGCTCAGTTACCGAGACAACACTATCTAGAATCTAGATGACAATAAGGTCGTAATTGTAGTCATCAAAACAAGAAATCAAAGTTCAAAACACATCCTCTTGAGGTGAGTAATCTTTAACCAACCAAGGCAATTCATAGTCTATAAAGTCCTTAAACCAGGCAAGAATGTGAATAATAAGATCATAATTATCCGAGGCAATTCAATTAAGAATTTCATAGTCTATGTGAAGTCTTTAAACTAAACTATTATGTGAATAATAAGATGATAATTATAAAAGTTGGGTCTTAAACTCAAATTAATTTTCAACAAAACCCTTAAAATTTCATTTATGTTCAAATGAGAAAGGATCCTTTTTAAGCCGGTTTAGAGAAGGGTTAAATTGATACGATCTCATTTACGAGATGAGTAAATAAGATTCACCATATTATTGAGGTTTTGGGTTTCTGGTAGAAAATAGGCTTGAGAGAGACTGGGAATTTGAACCATATTGATAAGGAAATCTCCAAGAAGAAAAGGTTCTTGAAACTCCCTAATTCTATTAAATCAAAACCATAATCTTTCTATTCTAAAACATGTTAGATTAAATCCCAAATCATAAGTTTGAGACCCAATCCCAAAGAAATCAAAAATCAATTTATGTTGCAAGTACTTAGTTATTGATGCAAATCAATTTCTTGAAGTAACCATGAAGATATTCACTCCTCACTTAAAGAATTCAATTCTGAAATTTTATTAATCATCCAAATCTAGGTTACAAGGATATAATAAGGTATAAATACCCTTGACCAAGTCCTAACCCTAATAGGAATGGGTTTGCAAGCCCATTTAATGAAAACTAGGCTAATCCTAACAAATATAGGAGTATCTAACCCATTGAACATAATTTGATCCAAGTCTTTTTAGGAGTGGGCTAAACACATTAAAACAAATAAGTCTTAAAATAACCCAAACAAACAAAGCACATGCTAGTAACTAAAAGAACAGCCCATAAACAAGTCCTTAGGCCTAAAATAAGAGATAATAAATAACAAGCCTAAATTATTAAAAAAAATGCGCCCCAAACAAGACTTGAACTTGTTTCCCAAAATGACTAAGTACTAGCCTCTTCCAACGTCTCCTTTAACAAAGTCACAAGCTTGGGCGTGCCTTGGTGTTCTGCCACGGATGTTTCGGTCTCCTCGCGTACTTGACTTATGATTTGGGCTTGAATAAAAGCTTGCATTACTTGTTTAAGCCTTGAAGTTTGTTGCATTATAAGTGGACTACTTGGCATTTGTAGCTTGTCAGGTTGATGTGTAAGGTGTAGATCTCCATTGCGAAGGCTAGTTGTATCATCCCCTCCCTTCTCAAAAGGATTCGTCCTCAAATCAAACCCGACATTATTAAAGGGAGAGAGATCAATAACATTAAAAGTAACGGAAACTTGATACTCACCTGGAAAATCAATCCTATAGGCATTATCATTAATTCTCTCAAACACTTGGAATGGCCCATCGCCTCTAGGATCTAACTTTGATTTCTTTTGCGTAGGAAACCTCTCCTTCCTAAAATGCATCTAAACTCAATCTTCAGGCTCAAACCTCATCAACTTGTGCCCTTGATTAGCCCTATGCGCATTTGCTTCATTCCGCTTCTCTATTTGCTGCCTTGCTTTCTCATGAATGCTCTTCACTAATTCGGCCTTGTATTGTCCATCCCTGCTAGATAATTCTTGTAATGGCAAAGGGCACAAATCCAAAGGCGTCAAAGGGGTAAAACCACAAATTATCTCAAATGGTGAATAACTAGTTATAGAATGAATGCTTCTATTATATGCAAATTCAACTAATAGCAAATATTGTTCCCAAGTTTTAAGATTTTTTTTCCTATAATAGCACGCAAAAGAGATCCTAAAGTTCTATTATACTCTTCAGTTTGGCCATCTGTTTGAGGATGACAAGTAGTAGAAAATAAAAGCTTAGTTCCTAATTTTCCCCAAAGAACACGCCAAAAGTGACTCAAGAATTTTACATCACGATTGGAAACAATGGTTTTAGGAACACCATGCAAACGCACAACATCCCTAAAGATCAAATTCGCAATATAAGTGACATCATTAGTTTTATGACATGCAATAAAGTGTGTCATTTTACTAAACCTATCAATAACCATAAATATGTTGTCCCTACCTTTTTTTGACCTTGGCAGCCCCAATACAAAGTCTATAGATATGTCAGTCTAAGGATGCTTAGGCACAGGCAAAGGAGTATACAAACCATATGAATGTGTTTTTGATTTCGCTTGTCTATATGCAACACACCTAGAACATATTTTTTCAACATCTTTTCTTTTATTAGGACAATAAAAATGTTCACAAAGTATGTCATATGCCTTTTGCACTACAAAGTGACCCATCAATCCTCCACAATGTGATTCACGCACCAGTACTTCACGCATGGAGCAAATAGGCATACAAAGCTTATTCTCCCTAAACAAGTACCCATCATACCTATAAAACTTTTGAAATGCAACATGCTCCCATGCACAATAAGCATTCCCAAAATCAGAATCCGAAGCATACAAATCTCTAATGAACTCAAATCCAAGCATTTTAGAACTCAAAGTATTGATTAGAGTATACCTTTTTGATAGTGCAGTAGCCACTACATTTTCCTTACCTTGCTTGTACTTGATCACATATAGAAAATTTTCAATTAACTCTAGCCATTTTGCATGTCTCTTGTTCAACTTACCTTGGCCCTTCAAACGTTTCAGTGATTCATGGTCATAATGAACCACAAACTTTTTTGATCATAGATAATGTCGCAAAGTTTCCAATGCTCTTACCAAGGCATATAGTTCCTTGTCATAAGTGAAATAATTCAATTGTAGCCCATGAAGCTTCTCACTGAAGTATGCAGTGGGATGCCTACCTTGCATCAAAATAACACTAATACCTAACATGGAGGCATCACATTTGATCTTAAAAGCTTCATCAAAGTTAGAAAAACTTAAAATAGGTGCAAAACACAATTTATCTTCCAAAGTATTAAATGCAAATTCTTGTGCCTCACTCCATTTAAATCCAACATTTTTTTTAATGATTTCAATTAATGGCGCAACAATGGTGCTAAAATCTTTCACAAATCGCCTATAAAAGCTAGCCAATCTTAGGAGTAGGCCAATTTTTGATAGCGTTAACGTTCTCCTCATCAACATGAACACCATGAGCAGAAATAACAAAGCCAAGAAATACAACTTATCCATAACAAAAAGAACATTTTTTTAGTTTAGTATAAAGCTTTTCACACCAAAGTGCCTCTATTATAGATTTAAGATGTAAAACATGCTCATCAAGGCTCTTGCTGTAAATCAAAATATCATCAAAATATACAACCACAAACTTGCCAATAAATTCAAGTAAAACATGGTTCATCAATCTTATGAAAGTGTTAGGTGCATTTGTCAAAGCAAAAGGCATGATCAACCATTCATATAAACCATATTTAGTTTTAAAGGTTGTTTTCCATTCATCTCCTACCTTCATTCTAACTTGATGATAGCCACTCATAAGGTCAATCTTTGTAAAGAAACAAGCACTCTATAATTCATCAAGCATATCATCTAATCTAGGAATTGGGTGGAGATACTTTACCGTTATCTTATTCACTGCCTGTAATCCACACACATGCGCCAAGTCCTATGTTTCTTTAGCACTAATAATACTGGAACTGTGCATGGACTTAAGCTTTCTCTTACAGGCCCCCTCTCTAAAAGTTCCTCCATTTGCTTTTGAAGCTCCTTTGTCTTCTCAGGATTACTCCTATAAGCTGGGCGGTTTGGAATTTGAGTTCCTGGCATAAAATATATTTGGTGTTCAATACCTCTGAAAGGTGGAAGTCCCTTGGGCATCTCATCTGGAAAGACATTTGAGTATTCTAGCGAAACAGATTTAATAACATTAGGTATGGAAGAGTCAAGGTCAACCTCATTATAAAGAATTTCTCTATAGTTAAGCAAAATTAAAGACTTAGGTGTGTACAACACTTGTCTCAAATCTCTTGATTTTGCAAAGAAAGTACTCTTTTTTCTTTCACTCTTCTTTTCACTCAACTCTTCTTTTTCTTTTGCACTTTCCTCTATTTTGTCCTCACTAGTGCAATTTCTTTCAATTGGGCCTTTATCTTTATTTTTCTGAATGGCTTCTTTTCCTTTTCTTTTTTTCAAACTCTCGGTCTCCTTTTGTTTTTGTTCTTCTGTGGCCTTTGCAAGCCTCATTTGATCCTCAAAAACCTCCTTTGGATTTAGAGGTGCCAAAACATAGGTTTAATCTCCTATCTTAAATGAGTACATATTCTTGTAGCCATCATAGATCACACGCCTATCATATTGCTAAGGCCTCCCAATAATATGTGACCCGCCTGCATTGGTACTACATCACACAAAACCTTATCGGAATGCCCCCCAATAGAGAATGCAACCTTCACTTGCTTATGTACCCTTACTTCCTTACACTCATTAAGCTATTGTAGCTTGTATGAGCTAGGACGTTTAATAATAGGCAACCCCAACCTCTCCACCAAAATTGTACTAGCTACATTTGTTCTCCATCAATTATCATACTACACATCTTACCATTGATTAAGCAACATGTATGGAAGATATTTTCCCTCTGCTCATCCACTTCTACCTTCTCCTGCACACTGAGAGCACGCCTAACCATAAGGGCTTCGGCTTGGATAGGTTTATTTACCTCTATATCACTGCAATCCTCAAGCTCAAGCATTTCTTCTCCATCATTCTCCTGGGACTCAATTCCCCCATCATCTCTCAAAAACATAACCTTTCTGTTTGGGCATTGTGAAGCAATATGACCAGATCCCAAACACTTAAAGCATTTAATATCCCTATGCTTAGTAGATGCATTAACACTATTAGGTGAGCATTCGTACCTTTAGAGGTTGTTCCCTTATCTTTGTACTTGTCCCTATAGTCATTGGACTTGTCCTTGCCCTTTTCTTTCTTCTTAGGCCTCTTGGAACTCTAAAAACTTGAAGAACCCGAATTGTAAGCCTTATTGGAGCTTTTACTTTTCAATTGCTTTTCAATTTTCATGGCCATGTTGATCATTTCATCAAGCTCCACATAGGGATGCAACTCTACAATGTTGACTATCTCCTTATTCAAATCAGTAAGAAACTGAGCCATGGTGGCTTCCTTTTCTTCTTCAATATTAGCCCTTATCATAACCATTTCCATCTCTTTGTGGCAATCCTCAATGCTCTTAGTACCTTGTCTCGAAGTTTGGAGTTTTTGGTGCAACTCCCTGTAGTAGTAACTAGGCACAAAACGTCTCTTCATGATGGACTTCATCTCCTCCCATGTTTCAACAGGTCTATCTTTAGCCCTTCTTCTATTCAGAAGTAGTTGATCCCACCAAACAGCTGCATAGTCAGATAATTCAACTGCTTCCAAGTTCACCTTCTTTTCTTCTGAGTAGTTGTGGCAAGCAAATATCATCTTTACCTTCCTTTCCTACTCCAAGTAGGCTTCTGCGTCATTCCTCCCTTGGAAAGATGGAATTTTCATTTTGATGCTTCCTATGTTTTTATCAACTCTCTCAACTTCTTCCGCATCTCTGCCCCTTTCAACCCCCCTATGGCCTCCTCTATTTCTGCCTCTATCTCCTCTTCCTCCTCTTCCATAGTTTCGAGCTTCATACCACCCCCTCTCATCATCTTCTTCATAACCAGCAACTCCTTCTTCATAGTTTTGGAGGTTTTGAGTTGTAGTTGAACCTCTTTCTCTTGGTGCATTATTAACTGAAAACTCTTGCAAAGCTCTGATCAATCTATCTTGTCTTTCAAACTTGTCACTGACATCTCCAAACATGTCCTCTATCATTAGAAACTGATTTTGCATAGCTGCTAAAGTAAAGAAAGTCATATTTTGTTGTTCATTGTCACTTCTTTTTCCTTCGTTAGAGTTTCCATCACCATTACCATTCTTATCATTTGTCTTAGACATGTTGTAAACCTGCAAGAAAACGTTAGAAAGGACCTCACAATCACTCCCTCATGTGTTTTCCCTCAAAATCAGATTGTACACTCGTGTTTTCACAAAATATTAATGGCTTTTCATTATATAAGCTCACCCTTTTTCCTTTTACCTCTCAAGTGATGTTTTTAAAGTTACTTTTCAGAAACCAATTCACCAAAACTAAGTAAACAACAAGCAACACAAATTAATTGGAAAGAACAAATCAATCCTAACAAGAAACGAAATAAGAACAATTCTAGAAGCAAAGTAATGCACAGATAGAAAATAGTATGCTAATACATGGATGGAAAAGATGTGTATGCAATGATTTTTATTTATAATTGAACAATTTGAATGCAAGATTGTCCAATTCAATGTGATGGAAGCAAAGAAAGACACAAAGAAGAAAGTAATCTAAGAATCAAAGAAAGACACTCAATATATTGTAAACTCAACAAAAAAACCAATAGCTCAAAGAACAAATTTCAAATCTGCCCAAGGTTTAAAATAGGCAACCCAACGTGCTTTTCTCTATTTTTTTCTCTTATTGTTAACGATTTTGTTACTGTTCACTCTTTTTTTGCTAATGTTCACTCTTTTTTTTTTTTTGCTACTGTTCACCTTTTTTTGGATACTGTTCACCCTTTTTTTGAACTGTTCACCTTTTTTTCTAGGTATTGTTCACATTTTTTTTAATGTAAAGAAACAAATAAGAAAAACACAATAAAGATACTCTTGAGTTCAATAGAATTAAGTCAAAGCTCTGATATCAAGATGATACGAAAAATTCCAAAAAAACAAGGTTCTTGAAACCCCCTAATCCTATTGAATTAAAACTTTAATCTTTCTATTCTAAAACATGCTAGATTAAACCCCAAATCATAAGTTTGAGACCCAATCCCAAAGAAATCAGAAATTAATTTACGTTGTAAGTACTTATTGATGCAAATCAATTTCTTGAAATAACCATGAAGACATTCTCGCCTCACTTGAAGAATTCAATTCTGAAATTTTATTAATCATCCAAATCTAGGTTACAAGGATATAATAAGGTATAAATACTCGTGACCAAGTCCTAACCCTAATAGGAATAGGTTTGCAAGCCCATTTAATGAAAACTAGGCTAATCCTAACAAATCTAGGAGTATCTTACCCATTGAATATAATCTGATCCAAGTCTTTTTAAGAATGAGTTAAGCACATTAAAGCAAATAAGTTCAAAATAACCCAAACAAACAAAGCACATGCTACTAACTAAAAGAACAACCCATAAACAAGCTCTCGGGCCTAAAATAAGAGATAATAAATAACAATCCTAAATTACAAAAAAAGTGCACCCCAAACAAGACTTGAGCTTGTTTCCTAAAACGGCTAAGTACTAGCTTCTTCCAACGCCTCCTCTAATAAAGTCACAAGCTTGGGCGTGCCTTGGTGTTCTGCCATGGATGTTTCGACCTCCTCATATACTTGACTTGTGATTTGGACTTGAACAAAAGAATGCATTGCTTGTTTAAGTCTTGAAGTTTGTTGCGTTGTAAGTGGGCCACTTGACATGTGTAGCTTGTCAGGTTGATATGTAAGGCATAGAACTCTATTGCGAAGGCTTGTTGTATCACATATATTGTGTGAGGGATGACAAGGAGGAAGAAAGTGATACTTTTGGCAAAATGAAACACATAGAGAGAGAAAGGTGAATTAAAGAGAAAGGGTGAGAATTTTAGTTGAAGACGAGGCTAGGTTTTTGCCCCATTTACCTTTTAAGGCCTATATTTGACGTTAAGTCTCATAAATAAATAATAAAATATGCTACAGTAAATGATTAAAAATTTTAATCATGGATAACTTGTTTTTTTTAATTATTTAAGTACTAATCTAAACTAATATTTTATAGTCTTTATATTATTATGAACTTATAAAATAGAAGGTTGAAGACATTGAATTATACTCTCAGCAATTCAAGAATTAAGACAGATATTGAAAAAAAAATAGAATTTTAACTCTTATTATTAAAAAATAACCGACGGTAAAGGTTTCAAGTTGCAACCATTAGAGATAGAGACAAGCAAGCCCATATTCTGGCCCAACAATGCAGTGTAAAGGGAAGATACGAAAAGCTATACAGCTAAAAATCTGAAAATGACGATAGGGTGATGACTGATGAGAGTCGTTGAATTCCGCTCTAAAGACTCGAGAATCCAGACACGGCCGTCCTGCCTCACGCGGATTAATGATTTGAAAAGAAGGGAAAAGCAAGCTAGTGGAAGGAAAAGAAGTTTTTTCTAAAAAGGTTTGGTACCCCTCAAGAAATGGTCGCATCCATTTTTTGTTTTCATTTCATCAGTTCGTACATGTTAAAAGTATTTTTATTGACTGTCCGGACCTATGATATTCGTATTCAACCACCATCAAAATGACTTTACCCCCAACTGCTAAGAGTGTGCAAGGTTTCAGGTTTGTTCCGTTTCTATTTATCCCATCCACTCAAGCAGCAAATGCCATTGTACCTTATTGAACATTTCGACCACCCAAAACTCGGCTATGAACAGAATAACAGCAATTAGGATCCAAGATTTGCCTGGTCACTTTCCAATTTTACATGACAGGAATAAAGAAAGCTTTTCAGAAAAGTAGTTGCCATCAATCACGTAAGGAATCCTATACTGTTTTTGACTTTACCATATATTTATGTCTCTCGTTTTGGTTTCCTGACTCAATCTAGTCAAGAGAATTACGGCTCTATCTCGCTCAAACTATCTGCCCTTTGCACTTATCATCAACGCGAATGGCCTCTGTAAGTTCGATGCCAAACTCTCTTTCAGTATCTGATCCAGATTCCTTGTAATTTTCCCGATATTTGCATGAATCGTAAGCTTCGGATCTAAATTGTAACGAATTGATTCATACATAGATGGTGGAACTGAAAGTGGGTTTGCATTGCGATGAATGCATTAGGAAGATCTTGAAGGCTATCAAGAAAATCCAAGGTAAAAGAGCTCTGGACCTTTATGGTTATCTTCTTTTCTGCGCATGGTTCATTTAAACTTATTAACTGCGGTCTATCTGTGAGAACGAACTTCTTTGACATGTTGCTGCTTTCGATTAGCAGATATCGAAACATATAACGTGGATACTCAACTCAATAAGGTCACCGTCACCGGCAATGTCACAACTGAGGAAGTTATCCGAGTACTTCAAAAGATCGGGAAGACAGCTACCAATTGGGAAGAAGGGGAAGCCAACGGTTAAATTCATCACAACTCTAGATTGGCTATTGCGACTGACGATTTTCATAAAGGGATTTGGAGCAGGGATTGATACACTTTGTAGAACAGATTTTCCAATTGTTTTTCTTTGTAAAACTTGGCTGTTTGTACTAGTTAACCTCCAACTCTCAATAAAACTCAGCTTTAAAATTTTGAAAGCTATCTTCTGAAACGGAGTTCTACTTCAGGCAGAGATAGGTGAAAGTACTTCTCACACGAAATTCAACCTTTCCAAGTTTTTGTTTCATTTACAAGGAAAAAAAGAAAGCTGGAAATGAGGAACTTGATGAAAAAGAAAATTAGCCAGCAAAATGAAAGTCACAGTCTTTATCTACAAAAACAACATAGACCAACCCAAATACGCCATCTTTTGGGTCACTGTGTCGTACAATCTACCGTGGTTGGTGGATCGTTCGTGGACTCACTCTCACATTCACAATCTTCGATGGCTTATCCATATACCTTGGTACCTGAGTCAGACCACGACCCTTTTTCCATTTCAGAGCTGCAACAGAAACTATCTCTTTGGACTCTTCTTTCTCTGCAATTAATGAACAGAGAAAAAGAAAAGAAAACCCGGGTTAACGAGTTGGACCGGTGAAGAGCGATTTAAAACTGAGATTTCCCTAAGTGCTCCGTTACCTACTTTCGTGGGAGTAATCATCGTCGGCGTAGTCGTCGAAGAAGAGACAGTCGAGGTCGTCGGGAAGGGCATGCTCGTAAATATCAGAGACAAAAGGGTCAGTTTCGAAATCGAAGAAACACTCTTGGAGCCAGTAATCCCGGAACCAAGGTGAGGATTTGACAAGGGCCCACCACTCCTCGGAGAAGTCTTCCACCGTCCGATACGCCAGCGGTACGAACAACGGAGCGTTGGGGTTCAAAGTCGACGGCAACAGTGAGCTCTTAGAAATTACGTCCAAAGCCATTTGCGATAACAGATAAGATGATACTATGACCATAAGAGATAATGTGAACTTCAATATATAGCGCGCCTTAACAAAAAGGACCTTCAAGCTGAAGTTTATTACCGAAATGACACAGACCACGTTGTGACGAAAAAAATAAGGCATACAGATAATGGCCCTGTTTGGCAATCAGCTGATTGCAATAGCTGTTAGCTGATTCTATCAGCTGTTAATTAATAGCTGATTTTATC
>JANZXR010000172.1:12495526-12511006 GCA_027575705.1 Erythroxylum echinodendron
TGAAAAGTCAAACAGCCATAGACAGCCAATCAGCTAAAAAAATAGCTGATTGGCTGTCTACCAAACGAAGCCAATGTATGTAATGTATGTGAACTGCAAGAATACAGAAGGAGACAAGGAAGGCTCCTTTGGGTATGGTGTGGGAGAGCACACCGTATTATTTTATTATAAATTAAAATAAGGAAGAAAGTGGGCACTGGACACAGGCACAGGTGAGGTAGGTTAGGTAGGCAGCACATGCACATGTTCTTGTCTTTATCAGCATCTTGTCCATAACACGTCATTTGCTCCTATCCTTTAAATGCAACGGACTGTTTGAGTGGTCCCCACTTGCTCAATCATGTCCATCATCAACGTTCATGAACCTCCACTTTCTATGTTTGCCCTGCCCACCTTGCGTACACCAATCAAGAGTTAAGTGCGGTTGTAGTATTATTAGGACCATTTACACAGGCTAGAAACCCACTCACCTTTTGGGCCCGAACGTGTGTCCAATATCCTGTTCTCAAATTCCATTTTATTCCGTCCTTACTAATAAACCGCCGGGGACTTCAATGTGAACTTTTACTACTTTTATATTTGTGCAGGAAAATGGGAAGTAGAAGGCTTGTGAATGCATGAATCATGAATGAGAGAACGTTGACCATCAAGGTAAATATACGGCTCTGAATAAACCAAAATAAAACACATAGATTATCCTCCTAATTCCACGCACGGCTATTTAATGTTCAATCATAAATATCAAGGATGAGTTTAAATGGTTTCTTTTTTTCCCCCCCCTTTCCCCTTTTAGTTTCATGAATCCATGCACGTAGGGAAGAACAACGCAAGAGAGGTATACAGAAGTGTTTTATGGCGATGAACAATCCCAAGTCCATATTGAACGTGAGCGGAGAGTGCTTTGACTATGTAAGAGTTTTCTCGGACGGTATTTTGAGCACCGACAAGGAAAGTATTCTCCAACATTCCCTTGTTCGCTTCCATCTTCTGATCGTCCTCTTCGTATGCTTATCCAGATTCTTTCACTTCCTCTTAGGCCGCTTCTGTTTGCCCCGCATCACCTCCGAGATCCTGGTAATGTTAAATCTTCATTTTGTTATCGGAATAAATCACAGGCTCATTGCTATTCTGCGTGTATGTACATATTTATTTATTTATCTGTCTACGCATCATCGTTGCCTCAATCAGCATGTAGAATAGAAAGCGAAAAGCAATGCTTAACCCTTTTTGGCTGTGTTTTTAAGGTTGTTTTAGCAATTCTTTGACTGATGTCAGTTTGTCTGTCAATTTTGATCTGGTGAATCAACAAAATTCAATACTAATTACTGTTGGAAGATTTTCGTTTCAAAAGCCAACAAATTGCGGACATGCGATTATGTTTGATTACAATTAGGCGAAATAGTTTCTAACTAAAATCTGGATTCCCAAGAAATCTTGGTCGAATGTTAACGACGCTTTATATGGTTTGAATCATCATCATTATCATAACTTGATTGGTTTGCTTAACAGACAGGAATGATTCTGGCACCATCTGCGCGGGGATACGTGTTCCACAACTCAAAGAATCCATTGTTCCCTCCATTTCCTGAGCAGGTCTTCGCTGCATTATCAAAAATTAGCTTCCTTGTATTCACATTTCTGGCTTCTGTAAGAACCAACCCGCTCTTGGTAAAACAGATGGGTACAAAAGCCTTGATTTTTGGGTTTCTGCTGTTTTTAGTACCTGCTACGATGGAACGTTTTTCTCTCATCATGTTTCCAATTGACGAACGCCTCACTTTTACTGTGAAAACGCACAGGCGATTTCTCGCAGTTTATTACATCAGTATGATGACAAGTAGCCAATTTGCTGGGGTCAGCACAACTTTGATGCAGCTGAAGATCGCCAATTCCCGGCTGGGACACTTTGCTCTGGCATCAACTTTGGTTAACGACTTACTGAGATTCACATACTCAACTATGGATGGTTTCTACAGGGCAATGTTAAGTACATCAATAACGGTAGCAATTAAGGTCGTTCTTTATTCTCTTGCACTCGTTGGTGTTATTTTCAGCGTAATGAGAGCTACAGTACACTGGTTCATCAGAAGAACCCCAGAAGATAAGCCCATGAAGGAAGTTTACGTAACAGTTACGGTAGCCGTGGTTTTAGGATTGGCATCAATTGGAGATAGTGTGGGGATGTATTTCCTTTTTGGTCCTTTCTTGTTAGGCTTAGTGGTGCCTGCAGGATCCCCCTTAGCCACTGCCCTGATAACAAAGCTTGATACTCTTTCCTCAGGGTTTCTTATGCCACTCATGTTGGTATATAGTTCCACCAAATTTGATCTCCAGGACTTCATCAGATATTTCCCATATGCAGTTAATTTTCAGGCGGCTTTGATTGGATACACGATCAAATTGATAATAACGTTTATAGGGGCAATAAGTTGCAGGTTGCCTTTAAGTGAAGCTGCTGCTCTTACGCTCATCGTGAATGTGAAAGGAGTTGTTGAAGTAGGCAGTCTTTTGAGCTTTGGTAGCTTGGAGGTAATCGCCAAAACCATTTCCTAGACGCTCTTTTTTCTTTATTTTATTAGTGGATATGAGAAGGAAAAAGATGAGCTTGTCTTGTATGCAATTATTACCCGAAACTCCAATAGAAAATCTCGTCCCTCTTATGACTGACTCTTTTTTTTGTTTTCCTTCTCTTCACAGATGTACGATCTAGGAACTACCAGTGGAATTTTCTTTGTGTTTCTGATATCAGGGATTTTACCACCACTCATCAACCTTCTTTATGATCCAGCAAAGCAATACATAGGCCACACCAAGAAATGCATTGAGCATGCTCCAAATGATGCAGAACTTAGCATACTAGCCTGCTCTCACCGGCAAGAGGACGTTATGACTGCAATAAAGCTACTAAAATACTGCAATCCAACAAAGCAAAGTCACTTGTCCATTTATGGGCTGTATCTGGAGGAACTTATCAGTAGTTCTACCCCTCTTTTAATTAACCATCAACTAGGCCAGAAGAACTCTTATTCAGACGAATCAAGGACGCAACGTATTATTGATATTTACAAGTATTTCAAATCGCAGAACAAGAAGTTAAATCAGGTGCATGTCTTTACAGCAATATCGCCACTGAAACAGATGTATGAAGACATATGTTGGCTGGCTTTTGACAAGGCTGTTTCCCTAATAATACTGCCATTTCACAAGAAATGGAGCAACAAAGGCAAACTGGTTTCAAGCAGTAGTGAGATGAGGAGTTTGAACACCATTGTATTGGATAGAGCACCGTGTTCTGTTGGAATTCTCATTGATCGTCTGAGAAGCCACGGCATTAATTCCATTTTTGGTATATCAAAAATATATCGAGTAGTCGTTTTGTTTATAGGAGGTCCAGATGATAGGGAGTCCCTTGCATTTGCCTTGAGGATGGCAGGAGACCCCTACATTCAGCTAACAGTTTTGCATTTTGTCTCCGACAATAGTCGATTACTTGATGAGTGGGAAGAAATGCTCGATTATGAAGCTCTCAGAAACATAAAATTAGAAGTGTCAAGGGGTGCTAACATTGGCTACAAAAGGGAGGCAGTTAAGGATGGCTCTGACACGGCTGCTATCGTGCGGTCAGTTGCAAATCATTACCAGCTTATCATTGTGGGCCGTCGCCATGAATCTGGCAAAGACTCTCTATCAGGCTTATCGGATTGGACAGAGTTGCCGGAGCTTGGACCTATAGGAGACTTGTTGGCTGCTACAGACTTCAATGATGAAGTTTCAATTTTGGTGATCCAACAGCAAATCTTGAAAGCAAGTCATAGCAGTGTTTTGAATTAATGGTCTATCAATTGCATTCTTGCAACATAAGGCAAGACAAAGTGCCAATACCTGAGCACTTCAACGCTTCTATATCACTAGAACTCCCATGCCACAATTTTGTCAATCAAACCTAGCCTCTGCCATTGTCTTCCTAGCCCTTTTGGTAAGGAAAGCCATACAACAAGAACGGTCCCGTCTCTTACGATAATTCATTTCTTGCTCTGGAAAATCTAAGCATGGAGTATACTAATTAGAATTTGAACTTGCATCATTTGTATGTCGAGGTGCATTAGTCGAGAACTCTGCTTGCATCTATATGGAGATGGTGAATAGGCAAATTTGATGGTGATGTTGACATTGCCTTGATTTGTTAAGTACCTAAAACTCAATTGAGTCAACGAAAGTTAGATATTAGAAAAGGGCCTTTTAGTCGAGGTCAAGTTTGGAGATGATGCAAGAGCTTGATCGGAAACAGCATGGATCACTTTTATTCCTTCACCGAAGAGTTTTGATCAGTTTCAAATTTCATATGTTTCCCCCGTAAATTGTGAAACAACTGATAGTTCGGCTTGGAAATGGTGTAGGTTCATGTTCTATGTTCCACATGTGAACCTAATCTACCATTTCAATGCTACATACTCGGCTATATCCAGAATTTCATTAATTGAGGCTCAATAAACTTGAATTTTTGTTTGGAATTTAAAACAGTAAGATGAACAATGTCTCACGTTCCAAATATGTTCTTTGGGCTTGTAAGAAGGGAGTAAACCCTTAGCAAAAAGGGTAGGTAGATTTGTCAACATCGGCTTACGGCTAGGATTTGGGCTTTGAATGCTATTCGCAAAGTGTTAAAACGGTGCACAAGAAGAATTGGCTTTAACGAAAATAAGGAATTTAGAGAACAATGACCATCAATTTTGAGGATAAGAGAAACTGACCAGATGGCAGACATAAGAAACAGGCCAACATATGAAAGCGTGACGAACTAAATTTAAATTCTAACAGCAAGTCAATAACAACTATTCTAACTATTTTCTGTAGTTTTGTAGAAGTACTTCCATCAGTTCGTGAACCCTGAAACCGGGCTATCCAATTAACCTCATATTGATCAAAATTTGAACAATTTAACCATAGATTATCAGACGTATGAAGCAAGTAAATGGAGCTCACTGTTTCAGTTCTCAAGACAAATTTTGAAGAATTTTTTACAACTGAGTAATGATAAAATAGTAACCTGGGAGTTGGAATAATCACTTCATTATTTCTTGACTTCATCCATGCTAGTATCTTCTGTGATGCTGCAACCAACAGCTGCATTACTTGGTGCATCTGCCTGGTAAGTTGGTGGTTCACTTTTTCTACTTTGCAATCCTGAAAAACGTGCAAGATCGACCCATTGCTGCAACATTTTCGGGAGATAGAATCAAGTCAATTATTCTCGGTTCATAAGATCTCTTTCAAGATTTATAACAGAAGCTAAGACTATGTTTCCATATATAATTAGCAGTTTAGTAAATCAAGATAACTCCCACCTGAGTTCCCCAATAGGAGTTCACCGTCCGAACAAGAAATGATAGCATATTTACAAGTAATGTTTGCGAAGAAAATGCTTCTGCAAGTCGATGCTCTACGAGCCCAGCAATAATCTGCATGATAAAGATTAAATGTTAAAAACCGACCTGACAATCTAATGATGCATGGTAATACAAGTTGTTCAGTTCCAGGAAGAGAACGCCCATAATATCTGCCTTCTCGTTCCCCTTCCATGAGTACTTATAAAGATCACTCAGGGTTCAGTCTGCAGGAATTGTGTGATATGCTGCTCAAAGACTGTAAGCACAGTTACATAGTGGACTCTAGATCCACTAAACCCTAAAAGCAGTTTTCCCCGTTGTCTAGTGTAAATTTTATATCCCAGAAAAAGGAAAATATTTGAGCTATAAAAAAAGGTGCATGCTTGATAAGCAGATATAATTCACATGTTTCAAGAGCATAGATGTCTCAAAAGAAGTTGAAGGGCCAAAAGAAATAACTAGTTATAGAAAGGAAAGGATAACATAAGAATTAAATCCAATTCCTAATAACCTAAGTGCTATAGCAGATTCACATTATCCAACTCTAGGAACAGATGGCGTACATTAAAGATCAACCTTGAGAACTCCAAGAAACTTATGCCTCCAATAAAACTTTATACGAGGTGCAATAGAATGGATCACTAGACTTTACGTAATGTACTAATGTGTGCCATAGCCCACAATAATACGCTTCATACCACAAAAGAGGAACTACCTGGTAACGCAGATTTGCTGATGTTCCAAGGAAGCCTCCATAAACCATTGCAGTTTTTAACAACGGGGATCTTTTAGTTCGATCATTAGATAACAAAGCAGGATTAATGAGTTTGCGAATTGAATACAGTGTGTTTGAAGCTGCCACAGCCGCAATGCTAGAAATGAATCCAACACTAGAAAGTTTAAGACCACCCACAAGTACAGATGCAGCTCTGTGACTGAGATTCCAGTCCTTCCCTACAATATTCTTCTGAAATGCATTATCGGGGATGGATCCAATGAGACCTTTGAAAGCATCCATGCTTTCAGTCATATCCATGTCATTGGAAGATGTTAGAAATGAAAGAGTTGGAGCAGGAAGCCACACCGTAAAAAAATCGACAACCGATCCCCTGATAGTGTCTGTAATTACATAGTCAAGCTCTTCAAAAAACCTTTCCTTTCGCCTCTCATACTGAGCTAAAAGTGTAGTGGTGATTGATATAGTTTCTTCTATAGCTAATCTGTGTAAGAATTTAGGATCTGCCAAAAGCCTTTCTCGGAAACCCTGCACCAAAAGACACGGGAATCTTGAGCACCCACAGAAAGATCAACTCCCCCAGCATTTGTAATTCATTCCAGCAGCAACGCACCTTTTAAACAATATATAAACTCCATGCACTAACAATGAAAAGTTTTAATGTTCTATTGTCTAGTTCAAATCAGAAGTTATTTATCTTTTCTTTGTTTGAGCCTGATGGAAAAGCAACAAATCAGAAGTTAAACTCCTTCCTCATGTCTGATATTTACGCAGAACTTGACATCTAGTATCTTAAACTAAAGTGAGCTATCTACATAAAGAATCTAGCCAGCAATCACAGATACTGAACAAAAATTACTTTTTAAAATGTAAGATTACCTGGAATCTATGAGCTAGTTCCTTCGTAAGAGGATATTGCTCCAAATCAAAGAAATTCTGAAGTACCTCTGGGGATACAAGACCGAGGTCAAGTCCTTTCTGAAGGTCCTAGTGGACATGAGAAACGTTTGTGATGAGAGATAACACTCCATGATAATATCAAATCTTAAAAAATCAACACTCGTGACCTCAGCAAGAAAAGCACAATTTTCATCTTTCTTCTGACATTCCTCACGCATAGCATATTGATTGACAGAATACAACAATGGAATGACTTATCTTTAGTTATATATTTGATACCTGGGGAAGGGCATCTCGTTTTCTACCAGCCGCATTCATTACTCTAGCAATTTCTGCTCGATCAAAGCAATTCCTACTGCAAGGTCTGGCAGCAGAATACCACAAAAAATCAGCGATCGGAACTTCACCCTCTCTTCTTATGAATTGCCTTTCAGGGTCAAGTAAGATAACAACTTGGTTTTTCTTTTGCATCTTCTTGGTGATTCTGGCTGGCAGTCCAGTCCCTCTCGATCCATACATAACGTGGCTTGCACCTGTCACAACTAAAAGAATTGAAGCGGATCCCTCATCCACCACTGCCCGTAGAATAACTTCGGACATAGTGTAATCCTCAACTACCCTTGACTGTGCAGATAAATATGAACTTGGCCCAAGGGGAACAGATTGATTTAGAGAGTTCATATCAACAGATCTGCGTGAGATAGAACTGAATCCTGAAATGAAGCCCGAACCTGCCGGCGGAGCATACACTTTACGTTCAGCCTTAGAAAGCCCACGAATACCTTCTGCTTGGACAGTCCTTAAAACCTGTTCATATACCACGAAGCATATTATCATCCCATATTTTGCTTATAAACATAACAAAATAACAGGCTTAATAGAATTACAAAACAACAGCATCTCTTTGTGGAAGACAGCCACAGCTACAATAAACTCTTGGCTCAATATCCCTTAACAAGATGTCACATTACAACATGAAATAACCTACAATTTACTCGATGATAATCAAGCAAAATTGCTAACTACCTTAAGTGGAGTACCACAAGCAACAATTTTAACTCCATTTTCTCGGCAGTAACTTAAAAGAGGCTCATACTCCTGCCATCGTTCATCTGGCCAGTGCGATACTAGAGATTTCAAGATTTCTCCATCTATCCTGCCAACAAACACAGCACCTTAAATAAGTAATGGCTGTGTAAACAAATTACATGCTCCATAACAATCATGGCAGGTCTTAACAACTACACATTTAAGTGGATAAGGCTGATTATTCTTGCTAATGGAATCCTTCTGAGTTTTATTTTAGCCACAAACTGGTGTGTGAACTGATTCTGACATCTCCTACTTATTTAATGCTGGTTTAGTAATGTAATTTTGCAGCAGCTCAGCTTGTGAGCTTTTCCTTTGCTTATAATTCAAGCTCTGGTTTCAGCTCCCGGTGCTCTTCTTCCTGAAGTTGTTTGGGAAGATTCCTTGTAGCTTCTCATATTCTATTAATGCACTTTCATTTACTTTTTTAAAAAACAAAGTAATATACTCCCGAAAATAATGGATTGCGTTACCTTCGATCAATGTATTGATTAACCTGCTCCTGTAAGTCACAAGGAAACGCCTCCATAGCCAAAGAAATGGACTTTTCGCTCTCTACGCAACGATTCCTCAACTGCTTAACAATCTCTAGCTCCAAATCCTTATCGTCTCGGACCGGCACTTGCTCTGCTTCACCTAAATACACAATCCTCGCGTTCATTAGCTTTTCAAACACTTTGCTCTTGTCCTTACCAACCGCGAGAGGCTCTCCAATCGCAGTTGCGTCGTAAATTCTCGAACTGACCACCTCCTCCTCCACCTTTTGGGAGACTCCCACCGGCGGCGGCTGTAAAGAAGGCTCCGTCGGCTTGGTGTCATCGGCTTTGGAGGCGGCGGATTGTAGGACGCATAGACCGAGGGAGAGGATTGGAGTGAGCAACACGAGGCGTCGGGTGGCGCCGGTACTTTGACTTTGACCATCTACAGGAGAGCTGGTGGCGCTCCGGCCCCAGCAGCAGAGCACGGAGAGAAGGTTGCGGTGGAGGAATGCTACGGAAGGGAATTGTCGGCGGAGAGGTGATTCCGGCGATATGAAGCGACACTTGTACGGGTGCGCTGGGGTGAAGCCGCTTTGAATATGGGGCCTCATTGATTGATTGAGAGAGCTTGGTGAGATTGGGCGGGACTCAGAAGTTCAGTTACGCATGGTTAGCAGGGAGAGAGAAGCGACTTGGGCCACTTGGGACCATACATGTATTTTATTTGATTTTTGTTTCATTAGGGTGAAGGGATTGGAGGGAAGATCTTGTGACGTGGAAATTACGTGCATCTGCTGATTTTCTTTTTTTTTTTTCAGGTGGGGAAATAAAGCAAGTTGCTGAGAAATGTTTTGAGTTGTGTTTGCGCTTGTGTCGTGTGACTTGTGAGTATTGTAGCCATAAGGCCATAAGGTTGGAGTTTTCCAAACAAAGGATATGTCAATTTATGACACGTCGGATTTTTGTCATATAAACATGAACTTGAAATCAGGCTACTTGTTGATCTTCATAAAACGAAGTTGTGACTTGTGATATATCTATTTCAGAATTTTTTTTATTCCAAGAGAATGAGAGATGCAATCTTTTTGCGTATGTAGTACAATAGTAGAAGAACAAAATCATTTTCAGACAAAAAAACAAAAGTATATCTGGTTAAAAATAATATACATATTCTGAATATATAGCATTGGTTTGAAAATTGGGACAAGCCCCTATCCCGTTAAATAAATACAAAATTTTTTTATTTAATTTCCTAAAAACAAGATCGCTTTAAACATTTATAAAATGATTAATACATGAATATAGTAGACGAAGACATGAAATGCATCTTATTATGTAATTTGATCTTTTTTTGTCATTTCTGCCAAATTATTTATGAAAATTTTTAATTACAATCGCCTTAATTGCACATATGTTCAACATTTAATAGTATCCATATGAACGAGTTGAGAGAATTCTATAAGTGATATTGAGAGAATTAGGGAAGAAGTGTTAGCTCCTTTATAACATAAGTTCATTTATAATAATGTTTGAACTTTTTAGTAATTTAATTGAAATAAAATTATAATTTCAAATAAAATTTTATTAAAATTATATTTAATTCTAATTAAATATCAATCAAGACTAAACAAGATCTAATGTATCATATTGGTAATTATTTATTAAATATATCATATTTAATCTTAAAGTTTTTAAATTTTAAAATTTAGTCGAACTCAATTAAAATACTTTTTTCTCTTCAATTTTTTTTGGTATAACTCATTAAGTTTCTAAATATGTTGACAATAATATAAATTATAACCATAAATTATATTTGAGATTACATAAATTAAACCCCTTTCATTTATCTTTAATTCTCTAATTAAACTTTTCACATTCATATATCAAGATTAGTATCTAGCAATACATTAGGATAACCCAAATACTGAAAATGTCAAAATAGTTTTGACTAACTTTTTTATGCATAATTTTTTGTATATTTTAATCTTTTTATCATATAGTGTCCCAATTAGATATAAAATATAAAATTAATGTCTATTTGTTTTACGTCCAATCATGTTAGTCGTTCACCGTTAATAATTGGTTGTATTAATAATATTTGAAAACTATTGTCAAAGTCATTCTCCTTAGCCAATAATTTATCGAATCAATATTGATTAAGAATAACAGGACCTTCTTCTTATTCATTTTAGGATGATAATTCTTATATTAATTACTCAATTGCTTCCATATAATTTATGCTATATCTGATAACCATCAATTGAGCTATTATTGACTAAAATAGATCATAAGTAGTATCAAAATATGACAATCCTTATATAAGATACTTTAGATACCTCAAGTCAAAAGATCATTTATATAATCATCATAAGAGAATTTCTATTGATATATAAGTAATGCTCTTAATAAAATTCTCATTTTGAGTTAGTTTAGGGAACTTATTCGCTAGCAAGCACTAATATGTTCATTTAAGTACTCTGTATTTTAATCTGCAAGATCGACTACTTCTTTCATAAAGAAGAAATATAATGCTTAATAATCTTTTTACATTTTATTAATATCTATTTTCAATAGAATAATGATTAGGAATAATTTAAGGATAATATATAAATGCATTATAATTCTTATAATTATGATCTCTTCACAATTTTATGTGTAATATACATTTATCTTATGGACTTTATCTTATAAAAAAATAAAAAAATAAATATTTGTCAAATAAAGAATATTTTAAATAATTATTTCATAAAAAATACAAAAAATTGACAGAATTTATGACAGAAACCAATAATCTCTTACTTGTACTAAATTAATCGTTTAAGTATCTTATACCATATCTACATATGATGATTATGCTAATGTTAGGACAGTGATTTAATAAGAAATTTTACAAGATATTTTATGGTAAGTACTTACTTAAATCTTACAGTTTTCATCTTAATTATTATCATAATAAAAAGAAGCTGCTCAAATACATGCTTGGATCTTCAATGAGACCTTAGCCCTTTTCATATGCCAAATATATTTAATGTTCCATAGTACATTACTATCTAAATAATGTAAGAAACCATACTAAGTTCATTAAAGAACTTATTGATTCAAATAATCATTTTTACTAAATGAAAATGTATTGTGGCTTGATTAGCAATTGGTGTTACATCAGAACCTTTCTAATATCAAAATAATATTTTTAAGTAAGTTAATATCCATATAATCTTAAACTAAAATATTAACTCATGTATAGGGTCAAAGATGAAAACAACCCTTGTACTTAGGAAACTTTTAGAAAAATCCCAATCATTTGGAATTTTTAGAAAAAGTCCCTATAATTTGAACTTATCTAAAAACATCTCCTAGATTTGACTTCCATAAAAAAACTAACAGAAATTCTAATGTGGCAAATTTAGTCCATGTGGAACAATAAAAACTAGATGACATGGACAACGTAACCTAAATTTTTACTAACTCATTTTATTTACTTGACCTGACCCGACCCTAATAATAAACTGACCCCAACATGTTAGGCTATCTTTGCCTTCTAAACCTAAGTTTTCCCCTAGATCATATTTTATTATGTTTTGTTTCATATTCCCTAAAATCCAAAACTGGTGAACAATTGAGAGACAATGGAGGATTTTGGTGGTGAACAATTGAGAGACAATGGAGGATTTTGGTGGTGGTGGTGAGGTTAGTATTTCATAGTGGTTATTGTGTTTGGTGGAGGAGAGGGTAAGTCTTCTGAACCACTACTATAGAAGTTGCAGTGTAAATCACAAGCAGTGCATTTTAAATAGGTGGGGTCAGTGTGGGTGGCAGCTAGAGAGGGATAAACTCACTACAGTCGTCAAGAGCATGAGCACCTAAAGAAGTTATGAGGTTTTTAAGGCTCCTTCTTAGGTTATTATAATTGGTTGAGCAAGTTAATGGTAGCGACTCTTGAGAACTCCATTACTAAAAGATAAGAACCTTTTTTACTAGATCTGAGTTCGGGTCTTAGCATCTAGCTCTGGGGACTTTCTCAAAGGAGTGGTGGTGGTGGTGGCTATTGTTGGAACTAGGGTAAATCCATGGCTTCAATATTTAAGATAATTATAAAAGAAATGTAAGATTCATATAAAAACCTTTGTTCAGTTCCAAGATTCAAGATTCAATCTTTTGGTATAATCATAAAAAAGTATATGGGTTTAGTTTTATTTCTCTTATTATGGTTGCGATAGTGGTCACGGCAGATGAAGTTGGTGTTTGAACAATGTTGTTGATGAAATGATGATAAAAATCCAAAATTTTATGGTTGTCCTTTTTAACCTTAATTCATTGGTTGTAGAAAATTTTAGGCATTATGGAATAAAACAAAGCAGACCGTGATGCAGGGGAAATTAGGTTTAGGAAGGGAAAGAAAGTCAGGTGGATTAGGATTGAGTTATTATTAGGATCGAGTCGACTATATAAAATAGTTCAAGTAAGAAATTTGGATAGAGTTATTTATCTCAGATGGTTTTTATTAGTCCACATAGACTAACTTTACCATGTCAAAACTTTCATTAGTTTTTTTTTAATGGAAGTCAACTCTAAGGGGTCCTTTTGGACAATTTCAAACTACAGGGCTTTTTTTTTTGAGATTTTCAAACGATAGGGTTTTTTCAAAATTTTTCTTAGTATATGTGGGGTGTCTTTGTCTTTTACTCCTCATATATAATAAATGTCTTTCACAATTCACAAGTATCATATATCTTAAATATTAAAAACCTTTAGCATATTATCTATGTATTTGGGCTTAAAATAGGTAAATAACTTTTCTTATCTATCCATATATTTATTTTAAAATTAATTTCTTATCTTCTTTATATCTAATAAGAGTTATTCTTAGACTAACATATATTCAATAGTTGAAAATAAGAATTTTTTTGCTCTATGAGTTGTATGCCTCTTCACAATCCCACTAAAGAGTACAATTAAACTCTTCCTGACCTTGTTGAAATAAACTTTATGGATAGATCATAACTCATTGAAGAACTTACCAATTTAGCATGAATACTTACAGAACTCTTAAAACTAGTTATTTCCATTTTAATTTATTTTTATTTCAAATATTTGTTTTAACAATTTTTAGTATATTGAAACATTATATTAATTAGATAATATGAAATTAATTTGTAAAAACTATCAATAATTATCATACTACACATATAGGTGGTTCCAATAAGCAATGAGTTCTTCAAATACTTCTTTGCTAATTAGCTAGGATAATTAACCATTATTTTTTGCTTATAGCATGTAATGTTTGAAATGCTTTCACTTCTTTATAGACCTGAAACTTCTTCATACATCCCCAACAATCTTCAAATTCCATTATTTACCTTCTAACGTAAGAATTTATCTCTTCGGCAATGCAAACAATGTTTATTTAAATTTCAAAAATCAAATTAAAAGGAGTATTAACAAGATGTTTCTTACATTAACATAATCCCAAATAAGTTTATTAGGAATATTAAATCAATTAGCATGATTTAAAGGTGTAAAATTTTATTTATGAGCCACAGTACCCAAGAAAAGTGTCAATGCAATCAACATTTTCTCATCAAGTCCAACTGCCTAACTAAAAGCTTCAAAAAAGTTTATTTACATTATTCTCCGAATCTTATATGGACCTTTTTTTAGCAAAGTTGGACCTTTCTCATTCTTCTTCAAAAATTCTATATTCAAATCGATTATTAATGTTAATATATAATAGAGAAATCATATAAATAATAATATAAGATATGATTACTGTTGCATTAAGTAATAGCAATTTATGCCACATCTATGCTTATATCATTTCTATTTTCTTGTATTGCATTCATTCTCAAAGGAATATTAGAAGCTTTATCTTCTACTACAATTTCATATGACTCTGATTGTTGTTCCATAATTTTAGTCAGTACCACTTATCACCTTAAAAGAGCATTTTTTTTTGAACAGTCACTTCTATCACATAACTTTTAGATGTGTAATTACAAAGATTATCATGTTGTATGCCTTCTTCATCCCCTCTACTTACTTGTTCTACTTGTGGTTATTTCTTAACAATTTTTATTTGTTTTTTTCACCTTAAAATTTTGGCAACAATACCTGAAGGATATAAAGGTTATGTTCTATCACAGTGGGGGTTCTTATTTCTGCTCTTCTCCATCCTACTGTGGCCTCCTACTGTTGAGGCTTGCACTGACACTTTCCTGGCTTGCTTATTCCTTCCAGAAGCACTACTTCCCACCTTGCTCTGTGTGTGGAAGCTTTTCATACTCTTTTCAGGCACTGAAGTATTCATTCCCTTCTTGGAAGACTGTTCCCTATTCTTCCTTTCCTCCTCACTTCATTACTTATGTTCTCAAGCTTCTCAGCCTGAAGTGCAGCATCTATCAACTGTTGGTAGTCACAGAAATTGTAGATCAATACTTTCTCCTTGATCCCCAAATGAAGACCTCGTTCAAACTCGCGGCACTTATCCTCTTCATTGGCCACAATGTTTGCTACATACCAAGAAAGCTGAGTAAATTTCAGTTCATACTCACTCACAGTCATATCTTTCTGTGTGAGGTTCAAAAACTCCCTAGCTTTCTCTTACATGTACACCCTTGAGAGATACTTCTTCCTGAATACCTCCACAAAATCTTTCCATGGTAACACTGGAGGTACAATCTGACTGTGGGGTACTGATTCCCACTAATAAAGTGCATCCCCTTGTAACAAACTTACGGCATAATCTAACTTTTTCTCCTCCGAACACTTCATCTGATTTAGGACCCTTTCTGTCCTCTTAAGCCATGCCTCTGCCTCTTCGGGATTTGTAGTCCCCTTGAAGTCTACAGCTCCATATTTGCGGAGCTTATCATACTGCCCACTCCTGTCTACT
>JANZXR010000172.1:12522089-12536582 GCA_027575705.1 Erythroxylum echinodendron
TTAAAGCCTTGTAAAACAAATATTCATTTGGGGATGAATGAAATATATGTATGATTCTACGCATGATTATGATCACGGTTAAGTTTCACATTACATGTGTTGATCAAAATAATTTTGAGGTGTGAGAAATGATTAATGATTACGTTTGGGTGATTCTAACCTCAGTTTTGAATAAATGAGAGCGTTTGAAAAGGTTGATGGATTGCAATAAATAAGGTAGATGCAAAGGAGAAATACAGTGGAAGAATATCGTATGTGAGGATGTCACAACATATAGGCAAGGAAAATTTAGATGGAGAAGTATCCTCTGTGATGACGTCAGAATACAGAGTTAAGGAGGAATGAAGAGTAGAAGTATCCTCTGTGATGACGTCAGAACACAGAGGCAAGGAGAAATGAAGAGTAGAAGTATCGTCTGTGATGACGTCAGAACACAGAGGACACGTCATCACATAGAATATAGAACATAGAGGATAGACCACAGATGATAAATAGTCAACACAGAAGATAAAAGTCAACTACAGAGGATAGAACAGAGAGGATAGATCAGAGGCCAAGGATTATAAGAAGGAGTTAAGAAGTAATATGAGTTGAAGAATATTCTCTGTGTTACTATTCACAGAGTATCGTTTGTGTTATTGTTCACAGAGTATCATCTGTATTACTATTCACAGACTTCCTCTGTGTTACTGTTCACAGACTTCGTATGTATTACTGTTCATGCTATCGTTTGAGTTACTGTTTATGGTTATCTTCTGCCCTATTTTCGACTCTTCAGATGATAAAATTGGCCTTCGAGGTCTTCATGAAAGTTGTAGCTCTTGAAGTCCTCTTTCAATCTATCTAAAGAAAACCTAGTTTGGATGCCTATAGGAAAATTTATACTAATAGCCCCGAAGCAGGTATATGTGTAAAGTGTGGACTCACCAATGCTAATCCTTGAGGTATTCAGGTTGAAAGGGATAAATGGACTAGTCGACTACCATCATAGTAGTGGAATGTTCTAAGAGCTAAGCTAAGCCTAGAAAAGGGGGAGTTTTGAAGAGACGACCTAATAATGATAAGTCTTATGATTTTCTAAAGGGTAGACTCCGGAAACGGGGCCTAACACTTATCTTATGTTTTGACTACTCTGGATTAACTTGGGATGATGGAAGAACTAATTTCAGATATGCAAACCATTAGAATTTTCCTCCCACCCCAATCTTCCCGGACATCATCCCCCTATTAACATGATTCAAAAGAAAAGAAACGAAAACAAAAGGAAAAGTAACCATGAACAACCGCCCAGCTCATAACTTTTCTATCTTAACTACTTCTCCATTTTGCTCCTTCTCCCCTTCTTCAAACTTCCACTCCATTCCTTACCCGCTCTTTAACCTTCTTCAATGGACTAATATGTTGTTTTTCCATCTTTTCACTATAACTTTGATACGGAGCTTTAATTATTTTGTTTTACAAGTTAGGTTCTATTTATTTATTTAATTATTGTGTTTTACTTTTATTAGGACAACAAAGATGTTTTTATCCTTGTATTAGGTTTTAGGTCATTATAACTCATATAAATACTTCTTTATTGTATTGTAGAAGGACCTTTTGTCAATTTTTAGTCAAAATACTCTATTTTTCTTAAGGTTTTCATCTACCTTTTGAGTTTGTTGTAGATCTTGGATTATATCTACGTTTTCTATATTCTTGGACTAGAGTACTGCATTTTCGCACTGCGTCAAGTGGTATTAAAGCCTTGAAAGCCCAAGGTTTGTTCGTCCCTGTCAGGAGTCACAGACCGTGCGTTAGGCTGAGACTCTTAGTCACACCAAGTGTCACACTCGCGCTGAGTCTTAGCCTAATGCACGACCGTGCGTTAGGCTGCATATGCTACATGGTCATGTAGGCTCCTTGTTAAATGCTTTATTCATCATTCATCCTTTTTAGATTAATTTACAAGTTAGGACAGAGGTAGATAACACACTGGAATTTCTGAAGAAGACAAGAGAGGAGAAAGGAGAAAGGAGAAAGGACATCGGCTGGTTTGCAGTTTGGCTAATAATCTTCGCATTTTGAGTTAGACAGAAGAGAGTAACAACGTGTTTAAAATTTAAGAATAATGACAACGTTTTTTAGTTAGATGGAATACGACGAGAGTTGTATTGGACAAAGGATCTGAACTCTTGTTAATATAGGTTAAATTTATGATGGCCCATGAAGAAAAACTCACTTGGTTCAATTAGCTGTCAGTAAAATGAAAAACTCTCAATTAGTTCAACTATTAGCTGATAAAGTTGTTATTCTACATTTCCCTATTTGTTTCATAATTGTTAAAAGAAAAGGGGTTTCACCCAAAAATATGTTTGTTTAGAAAGATAAATAGCTAGCAAGATTATAGGTATATGACATATTTTTTCTCCATTTGATGGAACTTTAATTGATACATTTCATTTTGGTAATTTAAAAGTTTAGTATTTATCCTCTTTCATCTTTTTCTTCCTTTTATTTTTTCTTATTTATCTTAGTAATTTCCTGGTCATGTGATTGAATGTGCTCCCTTTGAGATTGAATGTACTCCTATAGAGGTCGTTGGGTACGAAGATCGTCTTATCACTATCTTGCCCTTTCATTGTATCAATAATTGAGCTGTCTAGTCTATCTCCTAAATCTCGAAATGATTACTCAAGAAGTTAGAAAAAGGATGTAGATTGTTTTCCTTCTTTTCATCAGGTACCTCTCTATTGTGGTTAGAAGATGCGTTGTGTCATGTACCTGATATTTTTAGTCAGATTGATTACTGTAGATGAAAAACATACAATCCAAGAGATTTTAATGCTATATAATACTTACGCAGTTGTTGTGCTATCGATTTTGATCAATGCCCAATGTCAGGGTTGACCTTGGGCAAGAGCAGGGTGGGCACCCACTCAAGGCCCATCTTTATAAATGATAAAATATTACTCATTTTTATCTTTATAAAAAATAAAATAAAATAAAATAAGGCCTATTCTTGATCTTATAAAGAACAACAAAAATGCTCGTTTGTTTATTTTTATTGTTTATAAGGGCCCAAAAATAGGCAAAAATATGATTTTTTTTTTTCACTTTGCCTAGAGTCTATAAAATATTAAGAAAGGCCTTACCCAATGTGATAATTTATGTAATGCTAGCTTAATTTCCAAGGTTGAGAAACTAAGATGCCAATTTATTTTGCTACATCAAGAAAGCAAGATTCGCAATTTCACACATATGACACTTACTTTGCACCTAGACCTTACAAGAAATAGGAATCATTCATGGTTGCCCCAGGAATGAGGAGAAGTTTTCTAGGCAATAGTAAGATGAACAATTTCTCTAAATTCCAGCCTCCTAGTCTCAGTGTATAAGGTTCTATATTTGTTGGGCCAATAGGTTAACCAAATCCACCCTTTAATCTCCCACTCCATTGTCTTGCCTATGGTCTTATTATCCACCTTCCAATGGACATTCTTTCCATACTCATCCTCAGCAAAGATTACCCCACCTTGCCTGGTGAATGGTCTATATGCACTGGAGTACCGGTCTTTGAACCAAGCTCTGGGGTTCATCAATGCCATTTTCGAAGGCTTTGAGGTGTATACCTCCCTTCCATCAGCACTATCATGTAAAAACCAATTCAGTATAGTACTGTAACCATAAACAGATTCCTCAAATTTCCAAGGCCTCAAACTCATAGACGTGGTCTCTCCAGCAGAAAGCTTAACCCCAATATTGGTAGGTGGATCAAATGAAGTTTCTATACTTTTCTCTATTTCTATATCTCGTCTTGGGTTCTCAGAAGATTTGCTTACTGAGACGCTCATTATGTTGGTTTGAAGAATCGGTGTGAGACACAATGAAATTCTCGAAGGAAAATGCTTATCATCCATCCCAGCGCCTCTTTCTTCCATGAGGGTTTCATTTACCAGTCGGACAATATCACACCTGCAGAAGGGAATATTGGTTGTTTTAGATGATCGTCATACATGGTAATAGAATCACTAACTTGATAGCCATGGTTAATCGGTCATTAACTCTACCTTATGTTATCTGTGTTCACAATGACGTCGACCCACTTCTCTTGGATGATTACCTTGTAATTAAACTGGATTACACCTTCCAGTTGATGGTAATGAAGGGAAAAAAGTAGCCTTTCGTCTGTTGTCGAATTGCTCGAGTTCTGAATGTCCATGGCTATGACAGGACAATACAGCTGAATCTTCCATAGCCCAGATGTTGAAACTGAGTAAGAAAAGAGTTGTGATGGTGTTTTCAGGGTTTGATGGGTGGACTTGACCTCTGCAATCCAATTTGTCACGGCAAGGTTTATAGAACGCATCCATTGCTCCTCTAGGTTCGACCCTATCGCTCTCATAAGCGACTTGGACGCTTCTCTTAGTTGACTACGGGTTAACTGGTCCTTCAGACTAGCTAGAGCGCTCGATCGGAGATTTGTAGGAGCTTCGTAGATACAAATGAGAAATGAGAGAGCAAGGAAGGAAAGATTGAAGATGTCCTTGAAGTTGGGAACACAATAGAGTTTTGGAATTATGATGGAGGATTTGCATTTGTTTGAGCAGTACTTGAGGACATCTTCAATGAAGTTGACCAAGAGACTAGACATTGTTTCATCATCTGTGAACTCCCCCGAATTGGGGTTGGCTTTGACAGGTTTTGCGGCCCAAAGAGAAATGGGGACATTGACACCTGTTGTGATTGAAAAATAAATCGTCCTAAACTGAAGGTTTCTAGCTGCAGAGAGATTGAGGGTCTGGGTTGAGCTTGAAGAACAAATGCAAACAGACATGGAATTTGTGTTCCATTTGTTGATGGGGGGAAGGTTCATAATCCAGGCAAATACATCAGAACAGGCACACGAATCCATGGCAGCCAACAATTAGTATAACTCTCTCATTGAGTCTATATAAATTGAGAGTAGCTTGGAACTTTATCTACACAAGCTAAAAAGTCTAAGATCAATGGAAGTGGAGTAAAGGTGAGATTCTGTTCATAAAGAATGTCTAAAGTTGGGCAAAATGTTGGCACGCCAGTCACAGGAATCTACTTTATTATAGAGGAAGAAACTTCAGAGATGGCGAAGTGTACAAGAAAACTATCCCATCGTAGCTGAGCACTTGATTCTCCTATGCAGATAGCCCAAATCCACTTGACAGGGACCTTTGACAGGCATGAGAAAACAAAAACTGTCACTAATAAGGCCATGTTAACGGTTGCAACTAATTAACAAACAGACGATGAAATCCTAAACAAGAGCTGTAAGGGACCTCTTAAGTCAAGAACCAACGACTGCATGTATTATAATCAAAAGAGTCCTTAGGAACGGTAGAGAAAGAGACTGCAAATTATAGTGGCCTTTGGTTCTTGATAAGCAGATGGAGTGGGGCAGATTATTGCTTGCGTTTCCCGCCATATTATAGAGAGGCAAGAGTTTTGTGGTCTATTATTACGTAGATGCAAACATTACCGAGCCCCCCAACCAAATAAGGGAAAATGCAAACAAGGGTAACGTCTTAGAAGAATATTTGGCCCAAAATAAGGGAGAAAAAAGAAGTGGGTGGTGTTTCAATGTCAAAGTCTCTATCTCTTTTGTTACACGACAAGCTTTTAAACATTAAGAAGATTAAGAGATGAATTATATTAAGCTTCTTACCTTTTGTTTAAAGTATGAATTTGGCAATTCTTCTTGGAGGTGCTTGGTTCATACGTTTGGAAGGCATTGATGCTTATAAGAATTAAATTGGTTATATATTATTATTGCATGAATAGTATTTTGATATCTAATTTATGGGAATTACTCCATACCCCCAAATATGTGAGGAATGATTTTTTTAGTAAAATAATTTAATTAATTAATTATATTCTAAATATAATTAATTAGAATAAATAAAATTTGATGTAAAATAAAATTTAATTAATTTTTATTTTTAACAAAACAATATAATTAATTAAATATAATTAATTTAGAATGTATTAAAATTAAATATAATTAATTAGAATATATTAAAATTTCATATAACTAATTTTTATTTTTTCCTTTTTGAGCAAAACAATATAATTAATTAAATATTATTAATTATAATATATTTAAATTAAATATAATTAATTAGAATATATTAAAATTTGATGTAAAAAATTTAACAAATTTTTTTCCTTTTTAGTAAAACAATATAATTAATTAGAATATATTAATATTAAATATAATTAATTAGAATATATTTCTCAAGATTTTCAACAAACCAACCACTATCAATAATAATGGTAACCATTTCTTCATCCTAATCAATCATTATAATTATAATGATTATATCCATTCTCATTTCTCACTATATTCATTCTCATTCTTATTACCATTATCCCATGTGAACCAACCACTCCCTAAATCCTATACTCATTATAATACTGAGGTTAATTGAAAATGATTGTGTGTTAGGACATATTCTTCTTTAGAAAGAAGAAGTGAAACACAAATTGATATACATGATAACTCAAAAATCGTGTCATATAAAGGATCAGATACTAAAAAGTATGCAACCAACAATAAAAAGGAATATGTGCCTATTTCCTTCTTTAGAAGCAAATATTGAAGAGTACAAGGCTTAGAACATAAGCGCTTATATGCTCGTGTTATCTCTAGAATAGTTATGCAAATGTAGTGCTAGGCACAACCAGATATATGGTTGTGTCTTAGGCCCTGGTCGGATGGGTTTACTAATTAAAAGGTGGTAGATGCTGAGGAAAATCTAGGTTTTATTGGGGATATGAGAAATAGGTTGGGCCAAAGGTATAATGCCCTGTGGTATAATATGGGATAATTTTATAAATTTGTACTAGGTAGGGTTTATATATATATATATATAAACTAATGTAAACATATTTTAAATATACTGAAAAAGATAGCCACTACTCCTAAGGATGTAGGCACAAATTACATAACCTTGTAAATTCTTTTATTATTGTTATTTACTTTTATATTATTATTTTTGCATATTTCCTAATGATTACTATCAGAACATAGTTGAGATGACGACGAATTTTCTTGCAAAGTTTAAAGTGAAAAAGTTTAATGGGATTAACAATTTAAGATTATCGTAACGAAGGATAAAAGATTTATTGGCTTATTAAGGAATGTTGAAGGTGTTGCATGAATAAATTAGATAATATGCATGCATTTAAATAGGAAGAATTACGTACCTGATTAATAGAAACAACTATGTTATGTTTGATAAATGAAGACATGTCACAATATGGATATTACATCCCTTTTAGAGATATAAAAGAAACTAGAAATTTGTTATATGTCAAAGTCTCCCATAAACAATTTATATTTTAAGAGACTATAGATAGTTAGGAGAATGACAGATTAGTGGGTGCTATGGTGGAAGAAACGAAGTCTCTACATGAAAGCCAAACTTGAGAGTTGGTTTAGCTTCTTAAAGGGATAAGGCCTATAGGTTGTAAATGGGTGTATAAGAGGAAGCCAAAAATATCAATGAAAAAAAGAAGGGAAAAACATAAGACTTATTTAGTATAAAGGATATTCACAACAAAAATGGATTGATTATGATGAAATTTTCTCTTTTGTAACCAGGCATACTTTCATTGGGATAATGATGAAATTAATAGTCAGTTTGGATATAAACTTAAAGTAGTTGGATTTTACGACATATTTTCTTCATGATGATTTAGGGGAGAAAATTTATATAGAATAGCATGAACGATTTAGCAAACCTGGAGATGAGCACTTGTTTAGTAAATTATAAAAGTCACATTATATATTGAAGCAATCTTTATAGTAATGATATCAATGACTTGACTTGTGCATGATACAAATTGGCTATAAAATATGAGTGTAATTTTTGTGTTTATGTTAAAAGCCTTGTTGGTGGTTCTTCTTCTTCTTCTTTTTTTCCTACAATAAATGGATGATATATTAATTACTCCTAAAAGTATACATAATATGAATGAGTTGAGAAACTTATTAAGATAATTATTCGAAATCCAAGATTTGGGTGCTATTAAAAAGATTATTAGAATGGAGATCCCTAGAGATAGGAGCTCTGGAAAATTATGTTATCAATGTAGTTATATTTAGAAGATGTTAGACAGATTTAGCATGAGCAATACTAAACCAATGAGTAACCTATTGGCAAATCATTTCATACTTTCTCTAGATTAACTCATGACCCTAGAAATTGATATTGAAGATATGTCCAAAGTTCTATACTCTAATGACGTTATGTGTATAATGTATGTAATGGTTTATATTATGCCAAAATTATCTCATATTGTTAGTCACATTAGCAAGTTTATGGTAAAAACTAGAACAAAACATTGAGAAGTAGTTAAATAGATTTAGGTACTTGAGATGAACTATAGAATATAGCATTATGTTTAGCAGTCAGCAGGGTGATCCTTCAATTGTAGGATATGTGGATTTAAACTATACAAGTGATTTGGATAACATGAGATCTGCCACAGGTTGTTAAAGAATCACTATGGCTTATAGGGCTAGTGAAGGAAATGAGTATTGAACAAGGTAGAGTTCAAGTGCATTATGATAGTCAAAGTGTTATTTATTTGGTAAATACATCACGCTAAAACTAAGCATATAATTATGAGGTTCCATAAGATTTTGTAGTTGATTATATCTAGTCATATATTTTTATAGAAGTTTCACACTTTCAAGAATGCTACTAATATGTTAACAAAGTTAGTTACCACGAATAAGTTAACCATTGTTTGGACTTGATCAATGTCTCTAAAAGTTAAAAGAGATTAATATATATCCAACACATTTGATGAATATTGGCCAAATTGAAAATTATTATCTATGGCTTCTATACTCTAGTATGCGAGTCTTTAGCCAAGGACGACCTGATACATTACCTTGTACTAAGGCTTACTTTTTTTTCAAAGAAGTGAAGACACAACTTGATACACTATTAGATCAGAGACTGTGTTATATGACGAAGCATATATTAAGGAGTACATGACATAAAATATGGGAGTGTTTGAGCATGTGTCCCTTTTTAGAAGAAAATATTAAATAGTGTATAGCCTATAATACGAGTGTGTTTATACCTATTTTGTCTCTATAAATAGGTGCAATGCTAAGTACAATCATATCATTGATTATACCTACAATAGATTGCATAATTAAAGGGTGAGAGAAGTTGAAGAAAATTTATGTTTTATTAGGGTTATTGAAAACTAATTTTGGAATAAAATCCTTACAATATGGTATTAGAGTAATTTTGAAAATTTTTATCTGATATGGTTTATAAATAAAAATTGGTGTAACCATATTTTTAATATAGTGAAAAAGATAACTACTCCCTTCTTGAGGCTATAAGCACATATTATCAAACCTTATAAATTTTGTATTCTTATTCTTTTTTTAATATAATGTTATTACTTATATTTCTTGATATAAATAGTGTTTTTGTTAGATACCCACTTTTAAAATCCTTTTGTACCAATTGGTGAATAATCTGGGTACATATATATGCATGCTTAAGTTAGTCTTACTTTACAAAATTATCTTATTACATTAATCTTAACTGTTCTTTTTTTGGATCAATAATTCATAAGCAAGTCAAAAATCGATTAGCATTCAAGAAAAAATCCTCTTTAAATTTTTCTTAAAAAAATAATTAGATACATAAAGTATAGATATTACACATAGATCAATTAAATGTTATTGACATAGCAATTTAATATAACTCTTAAATGCGACTGAATTAATTAAACCTAGTCTAAACTAATAATTTATTATAGTTATTTTAATTATTAATTTGAATTGTGCTTATATTAATTTGAGTCAAATTTAAGAACTAAGTTAAGTTGCTACATCAATAACAACTGATTGATCATTATATGATAGTCATATCACATGTATTTTTTACCATTATTTTTAATGGAAGTCTAAAGCAAAGAGCTTTTCTAAAAAATTTAAAATAAATAATGTTTTTTAGAAAATTTTAAAAATGAGAAATTTCTTTTAAAATTATTTAAATTACAAATGTGTTCTTTACTTAATATGCGGGACAATTTGATAGGTAAATTTTGTAACGATGTTATTATTTCAAAAGATGTTGCGATAAAAAATTTATAGGAGAATTAAAGATAGTTGTTTAATAAAAACAAATCGGTATTTTGAATGGACAAAAAGGGTAATTTCGTATTTAAGAGGTTATTAATAAAAACCTTGAGTTGTCTTGTACAAAAAAAACACTCGATTATTCTAGCACGTCGTTATGATTGTTTAAATAACTAAGGTTCTTAGATTAGGGACGAAGCAAACGTGAAGAAACCAATTTACCGGTAGGATGCCGCCCTTTTCAACTCTTACCTTTTTCTTTTTCGGCTAATTTATTGGGTTAGGCAAAGAATAATTCGATTCAGACTCCATAACACGTGAGTAACGTGTTAGCAAACTATGTTCCCAAATAACTAGAAAAGAGACAACTCATCGGATAATTGTTGGAATGAAGTATTCTAAAATAAGTGGTTCGATAAGAAGCTTTTAACCTAACACTAACAAGTGAAGAAATTTAAGAGACTGAGTTGTCTTGTCTTGTGCTTAGTATCTTTGCTTCATTCATTCTTCTTTTGGTATCCTACACGCATTGCCCCGTTTGTTGCGACGATGGTTCTCTAAAGTCTGAGTCACATGTGAACTATGCTTATCTGCAGAATTGAACACGCAATTAACCTACCAAGATGGGACAAGTGGAATAGGGACTGAGGGAGAGTTATCTAATTCCTACTTGCATTCGATGTCCCAGTTTTAACGAAAAATATTTATAAAAATTAATAATAGAAGATTCTCAACTCAATAAATACAATGCAAGCCTATATTACATTGAACTTGGAAATTGATCGAGTGGAAGTAGGAATTAGATAACTCTCCCTCAGTCCCTCTTCTACGATATCTTCACTCAAAATACTGAGGTATTGCAGAATTCTTGCATTCTTATATATAAAAATAAAATAAATATTTAGAACATGAAGTTAACTCATAAATAATAGAAAACTATACTTTTACTGAAAATTGTAAGTTAATTAATCATTAAATAACTTACCTAATAAAATTAATTTGTAACTTTTTAATTATAAATTAATTATTCACTTAATTTATTAAATTTGTCCAATAATTTAGTAAGCAATTACGTGCAAGAACATATTAATAAAGGCAAAGTATGATTGAGAAGATCGAGTTGAGTTCTTCAGGCTTCAAAAATTCTCGCCCGTGTTGTCACTGGTGAGAACTCTCATGAATCTTGGGCATTAGGATGTTGAACCTCGAACAATGAATATGTGAGTTTGGATTCTTCCTTAGAAAATATGATAAATGTATTAAATCATTTCCTAATACTGATAAAAAATTACTTTTATTTTCAATTATATATTCATTTCTTGCAAGTGTTATATAATATGATGAATTATAAGATAATTTGTTTGTGATCATTGGGCGATAAATAAGGAATTTGTTCTTTTGCTTATAAGTGCAGGATCTTACTGGAGTACAGGCTTATGGTAAGACTTCAAGTGTTTATTCTTTTATAATTTAAGCTTCTATTACGGTCCTATATTTCTAATTAAATGAAATTTCATTATAAGTTAAACTCCTCTCTTAATTAATAAACATATTAATTAAGAGTATTTAACTTATAATTAACATGTTTATTAGATATATTAGATTTCTTTTAGAGAAGTGAATAACATTTGAAACACCTATGAGAAATGTGGGAATTATCAATAAGTATTTCTTTGTTAATACTTATGTGATCTATAAAAGAACAAAATGATATGAAGAAGTGATATTGTATGTGATGTTTCATCAAGAAGAGAAGTAATCCAACATAATTCTGCAAAAGCAAGAGTAATGTGGCGATATTTAACTTCAGTACTAGATAGAGCAATAATGGGTTGCTTTTTGGTGCTCCATGAAATAAAATTAGGGCTAAAAAATATACAATAACTAGATGTCGAACAATGATCATCAAGACAACCAGCCCAATCAGCATCACAATAGGTTTGCAGAGAAAGGCTGGGAGATTTGATGAAATGAATGCCATGAGAGGGTGTGGAGTGGATATATTGAAGAATTCGTTTCATTATAGACCAGTGGATGTCAGTAGGACACTGTAAAAATTAAGATGTCTTATTGACAACAAACTGAGTGTCAAGATGGCTGAGAAAAAGATATTGAAGTATACCGACAGTTCTACGTTGTTCAGTAGGATTAGAGGAAGGAATAACATGATTTTTTTAAGAAGGAAAGAGACAGAGTGATGGGTGTATGAACTAATTTAGATTTATCAAAGTCAGCTCAAAGAAGAAGATCTTTAGTATATTGGGTTTGGGTAAGAAGAAGACCTATAGAAATGGTGTTATCTTCGATATCAAGAAAGTGATGAAGTAAACCTAAGTCTTTTATAAAAAAATAGAGTTGGGATGATAAATAAATGTTATGATGAAGGAGGGTAAAGAACCGGTGATTAAGATATCATCCACATAAACTAAAAGAAAGGTTATACGAGAGTTGGTTTTATGAATGAAGAGGGAGGTATCATAATTTGAGGGTTTAAAGTTGAAATCAAAGAGTTTTTAAATTAGGAAATGAAACTAGGATCAAAGGGTTTGTTTAAGACCATATAAGGCTTTATGGTGTCTACAAACATAATAAGGATGGTGTAGATCTATCAAGTTAGGGGATTGAGACATGTAAATATGTTCTGTAAGTGATAATTAAGAAAGGCATTATTAACATCAATTTGGTGAATAGGCCAATTATTGAATATAGACTGGCAATGATAATGCAAATAGTTGACAATAGGACTAAAAATGGCTATATAATTAACTCCTAGGGTTTTATAATAATCTTTGGATACAAGATAAGCTTTGTAATGCTTAAGAGAACCATCGAGATTTTGTTTAGTGTAAAAAATCACTTACAATCAAAAAATTTTGTGTTCGTAGGGGAGGAACACGATTCCATTTATCATTGCAATGGAGAGCACTGAACTCATCAAGCATAGCTTGGCGTCAATAAGGAAATGTTTTAGCTTGAATAAAGGGTGTGAGATCGATAAAGAGTATTAGGGTGATGACAATGTAAGTGATATAATAAAAAAAGTGACGAGGGGTATGTGTGTGGTCTTGGGTATATGTGATAATGGGATGAGGAGTAGGAGGTGATTTGGTTATGGTAAGGGGGAGGAAGAAGTAAGGGGTAGAGGGGGGAGAGGTAAAGGTAAAGCAATAGGAGAGGAGGAAGGTGAGGTGAAGGATGAAACGGGTAAAGTTCTGTAGGGAAATAGATGTTTAATGAAGTGGACATAATGGAAAATATAAAGTTTAGAGGTAATGGGACCAAACCACCAATAACTTTTATATTGTGAGGTATACCTAAGAAAAACACATTGTATAGACTTTAGTGTAAGTTTGTCTGTGATGGAGTCCAAATATGGAAAACAGGCACAACCAAAGACTTAAAGATGAGTAAGGTTAGGTTGAGTGCAGTAGAGGACTTCATGAGGAGATTTATGATGAATAATAAGAGTGGGTAAGAGATCGATAAGATAGATAATAGTGGTGAATGCTTCATACCAGAGACACTTAGGTAGAGATGCATGAAGAAGAAGGGCAAGAGTAGTTTTAGTTATATGACGAATTTCTCCTTTAGTAAGACCATTTTGTTAGGGGTTTATAGGGATAAGAGATGCGAAGAGTGATTCCATTAAAAAGAAGATAGTGTACAAAGGCACCTTTTGTGAGTTCAAAAGCTCCATTGCATTGAAAGGTTTGTACGGTAATGGAGAATAGATTTTTAGCAGTGGTTTAAGGGATTGAAAATGAAGTTAAGGCATGATTTTTGTGGTTGGAGGAAAAATCCAAGTAAAAGACTAAAATCATCCACAAAGATAACGAAATATCAATAACCAAAGAGGGAAAAGACGGAGAGGGACCCCAAATATCACAATGAATTATTTAGGAATTAGTTGTAAAGGTTTGACAGAAATGCAAGAAGACATAGGAAAGAAAAGATGAACACTTTAGCTTTGAAGACAAGAAATACATAGATTTGGAACAATTTTAAATTGTAACCTAATCTAGAAAGTTATAGATTTAGAACATTTTTAAATTGTAACCTAATCTAGATAGTTTGGACTAACATAGATGAACAAGGCGTTGATGCCACAAGTTTATTGAAGTGGATTCAGATATGAGATCAGTTCGATTTATGAGGTGCAATGGAATCTTCATTGGGTGGAGGTTATTATGAATGGGCCTGTGAGAAGCAATATCTTGGATTTAAGGTCCTCCACAATATAATCAGATGGATTAAATTCAATGACACAAGAATTATTAGTGATAAATTTTTCACCAGATAAAATATTAGTAGTAATATAAGGAACAATTAATATATCTCGAAGTTGAAGATTATGAGAAAAAGTAGGA
>JANZXR010000172.1:12538442-12548586 GCA_027575705.1 Erythroxylum echinodendron
AAATAAAGGATACAACAGAATTGATATATACATATGAAAATAATGAAAAATTATACAATGTATGATGGTTAAGATTTTGAGATGCCATCAATCTATTATATTATTTAGGTCTTAAGGTTTGAATTTTCCCATACATGATTTTACTCTGGTACTTTATTTTATCTTAATTTTCAATAATTCATAATCTTGGGTACAAATAATGATGGCACGTATTTCGAATTTTATGTTAAATATGAATATTTAATTGTATATAATTTAAGAGAACTAATAGTTTGTATACTATTTTTTAGATATTTTTCTTAACCTCCCACTACATGCAAAAAACTATTTGAATGGTCTTTACATATTGCTTATTTCAAAATTTGTCTTTGAAAATTAAAAGAAAATTTTGTTCGCTAGTCGTCATTGATCATCGCAACAATTATAGTGACGGAGCTAATGGGTGGTGACAGTTATAGAAAGAGATGCTTGTGTAGTTTAAAGGGTTAATAACAATTTTGTAAACGTGCCTTATAAGTCTTTATATTAATATTGTATTTTTAGCTAATTAGTTTAATTATTAAATTTCATTAGGCTTAAAAGTTAGTGGGCTTGAATCCATGACCTGTTAAGGACAAATCAAAGCCTTAACCATTTGACTACACCTCCTTACACTATATTTATGACAATACTTTATATTAACTGTAATTATATTTTTACTTGTTTAAAGACTTGGTTTTGAATAATTAATTGTAATTATTTTTAAAGACTTATTAAAAGTACATTCTTATTAAATAATTAGTTTATATGATTTCCTCTTCTTCTTTGTTAATCTCTTAACTGTTCGCAAATATTTATTTATTTGTATAAACATTTCTATATTGACTTTAAATGAATTAATTTTACGCATTATTGTGCTTTGAGGATGTGCTCATATTATGAGATGCATTTCAACTTACTCAATATGTTGATTAATTTTTTTTCCTTGAATCAATTTCAAGGAAATATTTGATATAGTAAAGACCTTGATTCTAATTTGAATAGTAGCACAACAAAATTATGTAGATTTTATAAAGGCATAATTATATCAACATTAACTAGCACGCAGGATAAATCTAATGTTACATTTTATTTTAATGAATAATATGATTTAACATTTTATTTTTGCTAGTTATAAGGTCTATTTACTTTTATAAGCAAATATAGAGTACTACGCAGAAGACTATTACTCCTAGATATAGATTTGTTAATTAGAATCTTGAATGCTCTATTGAACTATGACCACATATATAGCTGAGGTGTTGCAAACTTACTTGAAATAACATAAGATAAAGGAAGTGTTTAGAGTTTTTTGTTTTAGTGTATTGTCAATAGATATTGCAGAGCTAATAATTATATAGACTTTAGTGAAATTTTTTAAATAAATACTTAACCCATTTACTTATAGACTTTGTCAAATCTTATAACACTAGTTATGAAGTGTTTATCACTAGTATTTGATGTTTAACACCTTTTTCCTTTGATGTTAACTAATAAGTGGTAGTTATTCTTAGTTTAGTTATCAATTGTGTAACATAATTGTTATTTATGGATAATGTTTGTTCAATTAAATGCAATTACATCTCTTTATTAGTTTATTTATTTGTTATACATTGTTCTTATAATATTTTTAAGTAAATACATCTAAATTTAATATTTAATTTTTGATTAGTTATTATATATATGATGATTATATACGAAGTAACCTTTTGATTGCATAAATAAATGAGAAAATAATAGACGCTTTTATTTATAGATTTACACTAAACTAATGGGATATGACAATAATATAATAACCAATGTGCCATTATGGAAAATATGTGTTTTAAGAAAATTACCAGTAAAAATATCTTAAAAGAACTCAATAAAGGTGAAAAACTAAACAAGAAAAATCGTAAAATTTGGAATATGAAAATTCAATATGTACTATAAGAGCAAGAGACTCTTAAATTACTCAATAAAATCATGAAAGTTTTTTAGGAGGGCACTTTGGACTAATATAAAAAGACTGCTAGGCATATAACGTGAAGAAAAAGAACTCCTTAGCTTGCATTATATTGTTGATGAGTAGTACAGATGATGAATCGTGTAAGACTTTAGGAGGTATGACAATGCCAAATATGAACCATACTAATAGTACGCTTAAGTGGCACCTCAATGATTAAATTAAGTTCACTCACTATTAAGTTTAACATATATAAGAAAAATTTAAATTGTTCAACGTAAAGGAACTTGAGGCTAATGTCAAATATAATTAGTGAACTAAAGGATGATGGTCATGTTTAGTTAGATAAGCAGTAGGTATAAGTTGTCATATGCACTTTGCCTTAGATTTAAAAGCATAAGAAAATGCATCTAACTGGTAATAAGAATATCTAAAAGATGTAGCATGCTACGAGGAACCTATTATTGGAAGAAGAGTGTCTTAAGGCTGTCAAGTCATATACTGAGGTGTATATGACTAAGTCAAGCTCATATGGAAATAAAAGTAAGAAAATGAAGAACTATGGTAGATCAAAGTGAAATATAGGAGATAAAGGCTTCCAAAAATTATAAGAATTACTAGAAGGATAAGGTTAAATAAATAGGAAATGAAAAGTTCTTCCTAAAAAGAAAAATATGAAGAGAGTATAATGCTACAATTATTAAATGTAAGTCACTTTACTTGTGATTATCGCAAGAAAATGGGCTAAATTATCACCTACAAGACAGTGGGCTAAATATAAGAAAACATCATATAATTCCATATAAAACATTCTATAAAAATTCTAAACCATAACTAACTTAGCCCTTATAAGCATGAAAAATATGGGCTTATTAAAAGTCTAAGGCAATAAAAGATGATGAGGTCATTAGTATCAGCCGATGGAAACATTAGATTAATAAAATTGCAACTTTGGCAAGAGAAAAGTCTATCACCTTCTTCATAAAATAGAGGTAAAAAGATAGTGAACATGAACACACAACACGTGAGAGAGAAGATAAAAATTAAAAAACAAAGAGAAGGATAAGCATAAGAGAGTTCTAGGGTAGAGCCACAATAGTTATATGAGAGAAAAAATGGCATAGAGCTGTAAAGAACAAATAAGTTATAGAGAAAACAAGAGAACTATAAGACTGAATAGAAGTGAGTGAGAGAGAGTGGTCCATGAAAAATAGAAACAATTTTTTTGCATATCAAACTTTTTTTATTACAAATTATTAGGAATTTATCATCTAATATATGTCTATTATTTCCAATATTATGTTATTTGGTTTTTAGGTACTTATTCAACCATGTTGGTCTTATGTCTTTGTCTATAATCATTATTAGTTCTTTTAATTGTTTTAAGATAAGGTTACAAGTATAGCTTGATGAAATTTATTTTTGGATATGTGTTTAAAACATGATTTTTATCTGTTTATGATGTTCAGTCTTGTTGGTGATTTTTCTTGTTTATGGACATAAATTTAAGTACAAACACACTCGTACCCAAACTAACAATAGTAAAGAAGTATTATTGTAGTGGGGAAGCTCTAATCCTCCCACTTATAAGAGCGATCAAATGGCAGAGGAGTTACATTGAACATGTGTCTATTTGGGCAATTCTAGTGACAAGGGGTGAACCACTGATTTTGTATAGTGGCAATACCACCTCGGGGTTAGAAAGGGGTTTAGAGTAAGGATAAGAGGTGTAAAGAATTGGGACTAATTAATTATTATCTAATTAAAATTATTTTAAAATTTTAATTGCAAAAAATTATGTCAACATTTTAGCGGTCCACATTGCTCAGTTGATATGCCAATTTAAATGGACTAATAACCCAATTATGGGTAATTGTAAAAATTTAACAAAGTTAGATTTTTTAATACAAATAGTTTTATTTTACAAATGTTAATTTCTAAATTAGTACATAAGATAACGATATGAAATATTATATACCTTTTGCACAATATTAAAGAGAGATTTGTACCTTTTCCATTATTTAGATGTCACTGTGACTAATCCTATTATGATACATTATGATTGTTAAGCAATGCCTACGTACATTATAGATTCCAAGTATCATTATAAAATAAAACACATAGATATCAAGTATAATAATGTTAAAGACACAATAACTTAAGGAGAAGTAAATATTGAGTATATTCTTACAAGACAAATAATTACATGTCCTATAACCGAATTTCTGAATATATGTTTCTTACGCATGTTATGTCATTAGGACTGTATATGATTTAAATTTTTTATTTTATTCCTTCTATATAGGTATTCATAATATTTATTATTAAGGATGATGTTTTGTTTGTATTATCTATTGATTATTTAATTCAACATATATTAAATTGAATATTAAAATTTAGTTTCTATAATGAATTTTAGACAAAAAAATCGATTTTAAAAATAAAGGAATGTTTTTTTTAAGTTGAGTGTTCAATTCTAAAATGAATGTTTAAATGGGTGTTGAATATTTGAATTTAAAAAAGGAATTATGTTAGACAGATACGAGAAAACTTTCCATATAGGTAAACATTTAGATTAATTTATAAGAATGAAGATGAGAAATAAGTAATTTATTAGGTGATAAATGAGTGCTCAAGGCTTAAAACATAAACGTCAATATGATGTTTATTAAAAGGAAAAAGGGGATTATTAAAAACGACATAACCTAATGTACTAATTCCATTCATCTTAACATGTTAGATGTGGATTTTGAAAGTTTACATGAGATTAGACATATGTTATGATGAAAGAGAGTTTATGTTATAACACATAAAATCATAATATATATGCATAGACGACTAATCAAGATAATATAAGTCATAATATCAACTTATATTGTGTGAGGATCTTTAAGGCTATGTGAACATTAAAAATAAATATCCTTTCTACTCAAATTCTAATTCTAGAGAACTGAGTTAACATATATTATTTTATAATGTTGGTAGAAATTTATAAATGATTCAATAAAATGAAACATATTAGAAAAGTGAGTTATTTTAATTAAAAAATTTAAGAAACAATGAAGATTATTATAAATATGAGTTCATAATAAGATGTAGTTAAAAACAACACATCTTTGGCACTACAAATACAAAACATTATATAATGAAATTGAAAATGATGATTAACGTAATAAATAATCTAAGATATGCATACTAATTTACTTCAGATTTACTTTCGATTAAAAGGTTATGTACTTGTAATTGATGCATAACATTAAAACTCTCAAGGTATGTCAATTTTATGCAGGGTTATGCATATCATACTGTACCAACAAGTACTGGCTAGTATGTGTCATATCGACAAAAAATGGTGCTAGAATTACCAGTATTGTAATGGCCTTTAATACCAACTTATCTTGACCTTTCTATCTGGTACTAGTTAGTGCCGACCAATATTCATAATACTAATTAAATATCAAACTTAAATGAAAATTAGAAAAGGACTAGATTGTAAAATTTCAAAAATAACCTTAAAAACCTAACCCCTTCCCCTGCCCCTCCCCAAACCGTACCTATTTCGGCTGCCCCTCTTTTTCTCCTCTATCGTGTTCTGTCAGTGTTGTGTTCCCTATGTAGGGTTGCCTCTCTAGTCTCCACCGTCTTTTGTTATAGTCCTACCTCACTCAGTCATTCTCTCTCACCTATGTCATATTCACCTCATGCTCTCTCGCCTATGCAACATTCGCTTTAGCCTCACTCTCTTACAATTAAGCAACTACTCCTCCGTCACACTCAAGCAGTCACCTGATTCCCCTCACGCTCTCGCAGTCGCCACTATCTTATAATTGAACACTCGCATAGTCGCACCCCACTTTGTATGCAATCAATATAAAACACCAAATCTTTTCCTTTCATTTAATATAAATTTTTATTTTTGATAGATAGTGTTTATGGATGAATAGCAAGCCTAGGAATAGAACTTTTGCTTCAATAGTAATTTTAGGGACCCAACCTCGAAGAATTGAAAATTATTCGAAATAGGTGTTAAAGTTTAATGATATTGAAAGGGACTAAAAATAAGTCCGATTAGATGGATTTTGGGAGTTCCAAATTTTTAGGATTAAAATGCGCTATTTGGAAAATAATGGATATTGATGATTTTAAACTCATTCGAACAATTTTTAAAGCATCCAATCAATAAGTATTGACCCTAATTAGAGTATTTCATGATCATTTTGTTGATAAGACGGTTGTGAAATATTTTTGAAATTTAATTCGATTAGTAGGTGAATTAAACTCATTAAAGAGCAATTTGGTCTTTTTGTGTAAAATGGTGTTAGTGGATTAATGAATCAAACTTAATGGCCAATGAGAGAATGACATGTGTGAGATAAGTTATTAAAGGTGACCAATGAGGGAATGACATGTGTGGGATGAGTCATTAGAGATGACCTATTAGAAAGTGACATGTGTAGTGCATTAAAGAGTATAAAAGGCAAAAATGAAGACAATAATTGCTTCATTTTGGAGAATGATCGTGAGAACCAAAAACAAAAAAACAAAAGAAAAGCAACCAAGGAGAGCGTCGACCAAGGAGAAGAGGAAGAAGAGTGCAGCTAATTTTTCATAGTTTTGATGGTGATTTGGAGAAATCTTGATCAAGACTAAGTGTTCATCAATTACCCAAGAGATTGAAAGAAAAAAGTGATAAGTTTTCCTAGCTTAAATTTCTAGTTTTGTGGGGTTTAGAATGGGATGGATTTATTTAAGATCAATGGTGATTTTTGACTTGCCATAGAGTAGATAATAAGTTTGGAAGCATTTAAGGGTTGAAATCAAGAAAGTAAACCAAGAAATCAAGATTGGAAGAATAGGTCATGGCTAGGGTTTTCAGTGTGATATGATCCAAAAATCTATTTTTGTTGTTTTATGATGTTTATAACATGGTTTTGATGCTAATGAAGTAAAGAAATGAAAAAGAATTAATTTGGAAAAGTTTAATGTAAAAAATGTTAAGTTTAGCCTTAAGGGCATTTTTGGTATAAAAGTAGGGCTATGATGTAATGACCGTGTAAATGTTATTAAAGATGGTCGTTAAATGTATTTGTGGTATTGGAATTATTAAATAAAGTGTTAATGTTATTAATTGGAAAAAATTTAGTAAATGGAGTGTATTTGGAAAATAATGAAGTTGAAATGGTTATGGTGTAAATAAGCTGGAATTTTAAGGTTGTTATTGTGAAAAATCAAATGGAAAAAGTTATCATTTATATTATTACATATCCGACCATGTGGTGAAGTAATGGGGTGAGATAGTGTTTTGAAGAAATTGATAAGTTAGAATGGATAAAAGATGGTATTTAGTGTTTTGAAGAAATTGGTAAGTTAGAATGGATAAAAGATAGTATTTAAGTAATTTTTAAAGCTATATTTGAAACAAAGAACAATAGATTAGCTTACGGAAGTTAAAACAAAAATAAGATTAGTGTACGTGTTATATGATTAAACACTAACCTGAATTTGGTTAAACTGAATTTATAGTTTTAATGCCTTATTTCCGAATTAGGAAATAAAGGCATAAGCTAAATGCAATTTGTGTAGGTAAAGGAGAGGCACAATGGTAAGTGTATTTTAAAATGATTTTATGAAAAAAGTTTCTATTTTATCATGAATTGAATATTTATGTTGAGTTTCATGTGAATGTTATGTTACAAGTGAATGTTGCTAGTACAAGTTTATGATTTAACAATATATGAATTTTAGTTTGAAAGTTAAATTTTATGTGATTTAAATTTACAATGAAATGAAGTTAAATTTCATATGATTTGAATTTACATTGAAATGATGTTATTTTTTAATAAAGAGGAAATGAACTTTCAGCCTATGGTACACATTTAGGTTTTATACACGTTATTATACTGGTCAGAGTATTTTGATTGTGTATGGTAGTGTCTGGGTTGCGTCAATTACTAACAATAGGTGGTATTATGTTTGTCAGTAGTCCAGTGAGTCGCCCTTTGCACCCGTTTGCACGTATGGAGTATATATAGTACACAACAAAATTGTTATGGGTAAGTAATGTCAAACCAGCTTCATAGCTACTAGTTTATAACAGTTAACCTAGTGTAGATAAGTGATGTAGAACTAGTTTCATAACTAGTGGTTAACCAGTTGTGGGTAAGTGATGCAAAACCAGCTTCATGACTTAAAGCTTAAGGGTACTATATGGCAAAGAAATTAGAGGTGGGCTATGTCTTTGTAAGAAAGTTCATGACAATAATAATGTCACCACTATTTACTTTAAAAATAATTTGAGAAATTTGATTTCAGGAAACATATATGTTTGTTATAAGTATTGTAAAATACGAAATGACATGAATTTGTTTTAGAGAGGTTTAAATTTTTCATCGTAATTTGAATAGAAATTCTAGCACTCATTGAGCTCGTTTTTCTCACACTCTATTTTCTGTTTTTAAAATAAAACCTCTCAGGTTTATGCTTAGGGGCTTCATCAGCAGGGACTCTACCTCTCAAGTAGCTAGCTTCGTCACATGTTGCTATGTAGGCATTTTTGGCCTTGTAAATATGTTTTAGAATTGTCACATATCTATGAATATATTTGAAATGTGTTTTCGTGTAAAGAAGATGTTAGAGAAGTGCTCTAAAGGCAATCTCCTTTAGAATTTATTGTACAAATCTTTATGATTAATAAAAAGGCATTTTCGTTAATTTGATGTTCATGTTCTTTATGATTGATAGTGATCTTAAATTGAATTAATGAAGTCCTTGATACATTATATATCATGAAGAAAATCATGATGAGATAATGATAATGAGATTCCTATCACGTATAATTGTGTTAATGTTTAAATTATCCCTAGTCATAGAATTAATGAGACAGGACATTATTAATTAGGACAGACTAGCACATGTTATACTCCTTAATTAGATCAAGTTTATAATCCTTAATTAGATCAATTAGCGGATCTCTTAAGCTGTAAGCATGAGATGTTTAGAGTTACCATGCGGATGCTTGCTAAGAGTAGTAAGTGCATTGGATGACCGGTCATGAGACAATCATACGGATAATCTATTCTAGTGTCACTGATAGTCTCATCTTAGCAATGGTGTAAATATCCTTAGACTTGAGGTGTTCAAGGATATCTTCGCTACTGATCCTGTACTTTGACTTCATTCCTCGTTGTTTCTCAAAGGTTGCTCATAGGGTAGTGATTGGGTACAACTTGAGGTATTCAGAGATAACTGAGTAGCCAATAAAGGATTCACCACTCCTGATAGGAGGAGATAATACCCACAACCTCTTGTCAGGGTTATTACTTAGAAATCTTTAGCCAGAGTAGAAATGTCATGAAGATAGTCTTCAGTGACATATCCAATTGAGTAATAAGCCTCAGGGACAATAATTAGCATCACTTGAGCTAGATGTGACGTAGTCAGGCTAGTAGGATTTAACACTTTAACCATACTTTGAACCAAGTGGGGTATAAAATAGTGAAAGGACGAATTGCACGGAAACATTGTTCATAGTCAAACCACTGACTTTCTGTTCAATTAGAGGTCGGGATGTGTTGCTAGATACCGCTCATTACTTGCTTGAATTAAGTGTTAATTCAAGTGGCCATCATAATCAGGAACCTAATGGGTCACACGCATTGGAGATGCGAAGAATAAGTAAAATGGTTTTGGATGGGGATCCAAGATATGAGAGATGCATGACCAAGCTACAAATTTGTGGTAGTTTATGGTTATTTGATTATGAATCATATGACACATGTGAATCTTGCTTTAATAAGTAAGATGGCAAATTTACCCTTTAATAAGCGAGATGACAAAAACAACCTTTAAAGTAAGGGTGAATGTTTTCATGCTAAATTAAGTAGGATTAAAAGCCACTTAATTCCAACCAACTCTCCATTGATGTTGGGGGTTAGAGGGAGGACAAAGGGTGTCAAAGACACTCCATTTTCATGCAAAAGTTGTAAGATAACAAAGTATCATTTTGTGAATTGTTCACTATCTTATAAAATACTATCTCAAAAAACACACCACAAAGCTGGCAATTGGTGTGTGTTCAAACCATTCTTCCTAAGAGGTTTCGGGCTTCCCTCTTTGTGTGGATATCATTAAAGACGTCCTCCTTTGGTCTTTATGGTTTACGACAACCCAAAGAGGTGAAGA
>JANZXR010000172.1:12548686-12562621 GCA_027575705.1 Erythroxylum echinodendron
TATATAAATGTTTTTAAATTAAATGCATGAATATGTTTTAGACTTTTTAAAATCAATTTATGTAATTGTTGAGATTGCTTGAGACTGGATTTGAAGTCTAAAATTTGTAGTTGAGAGTTTGGTGTGAATATAGAAGTATTTTGAACTTTTACAGGGACTTTAAAAATTTTGGGGATGTCAAACTGTAGTTGTTATGCTGCTAAAATTTTAATAAAATGATTTAGAAAAAATCTCCATTTTTTACATTTATTAATATTGATTTAAAGCTTTTCGATAAAAAGGGCAATAGGCTTAGCTCCTTAGGAAATCTCCAGCTGGATTAGATATCAACTAAAGAGCCACCATGGGGTGTCGGGCAGGCTGCCTAGTCTTTTAAGGAGAGGGGCCTATCTGTCTTACCAATACCGAGTCACTATCCAATCAAGCCTTAATGACACTAAGTCAAGCTTTAGCCTTCAAGCCTCAAGGTTGCAAAATGCAAATTAGCAAAAATCTAAATATTGAGCATACGTTTAAACCTTGAGTTGATTGATTTTATGTATGTTGAGTAATTGTGTGACTTGTATCTTTTATGTTGTGTTATGTAGTTATGTCCTAAATAATAAATATGTTTGGATTTTCGAAATTAAGAATATATGTGCTTGCTTTGTTTTGAGTTTTGGAAATTAAGGATTCTATATATAATTATATTGTTCGGAATTTGGATGCATTTTGTTATTTGGATTTGGAAATTGGGGATTCAATATAGAATTGAAGTTGGTGATATTGTTTGAAATTTGAGAAATATTAGATTAAATGTTCATCTTTATTTTAAATTAGGTTATAGATTATAAATTGAATTTTGTAATATACAAAATGAGCTAGTTAATTTATGGTTTAATTATATGATTACACAAATTAAGTTAAAGATGTGAGTTTATGATAGGTAAATATAATCACAAAAAATGAGTTATAGTTATGAGTTTATGGTTGAATTATGTAATTACACAAATGAGTTATAATTATAAATTTATGTAATCATACGAAAGAGGCTATAGATGTGAGTTTATGTTTGAATCATGTAATCACACAAAATAAGTTATATTTGTGACTTTATGGTTGAATTATGTGATTACATAAATTTAGTTATAGATATGACTTATGAGTTTAAGGTTAAATTATATAATCACACAAAATGAATTATAATTGTGAGTTATGGTTGAATTATGTAATCATATAAAATAGGTTATAATGGTGATTTTATGGTAGAATTATGTAATCACATAAAATAGGTTATAGTTGTGACTTTATGTTTAAATTATGTAATCATGCAAAATAAAGTATAGTTATGATAATGTAGCAATTAATGTCTATATTTGAAATTTAGGTTAAAAAACATGAGAATTTCTTGGATAGAATATGGTTAAGCATAAAATTTTCTCAAGGAATAATTTATATAAGTTTATGAATTTCACTTTCATGTGCATATCATTTGATTGTTGAGAAATTTTTATTGCTCTATTTCTTCCTATTATTAAACATACTTTGATTTTGATATGAAGTTATTAAGTTAATTTTAATATATTTCTTCATTTATTTTTATAGATAAATAGAGAGAAGTTCAATTACTCCTAATTATTCAGTCAGTTTTAGGAAGATTTGATGATCTAGCTTAGGCTCATAATAGATTGGTTCCTATAACAAAAAACCATGCCATTTGTTCGTATTATAACAAGCATTTGAAAGGTCAGGGAATTACTAGATTAAAGAAGCGTTTAACTGGGATCAAAGGTAATACGAAGCCTTGTAAGAAACTGAGTCGTGATGTGAAATAGCAAATGAATATTTTCTTGAAGAGTATCTACTTAATGAAGATAGGCAGCAAAGATTTAAGTATATAGTAAAAGTTCCTTTTATGGTGATTAGGATGATACTAGAGGTATTGAAGGTGGTACTATTCCTAGCCAATAAGAAGGAAATGTTGCACCTAATGTTAGAAAAAGAAGAAGACTGGTATTTAATTTTTTGCACTATGAACAACTCCTAATGCTCAGCCTTCAATTCATAGTGCCTTACTCTAAAGAAGCAGCTTATAATATGGACATAACAATGGCTAGATGGTGGTATGATTCAGGCATAGCATTCATTGTTGCACAATGTTATCAGCCTATGGGGTATGTTATTGCCTCTTATAGTTCAAGATATAGAGCTTCTTCAATTGATGACTACAAAAGTAAACTTTTGAGCAGTTTTGTTTATAAAATAAAAAGTTATTTGGATGAAGGAAGAATGACTTGGGCTACTTATAAGTGTTCAATCATATGTGATGGTTGGACAAATATAAGACAAGATCTTATTATTTATTTTTTGTTTTATTCTACAAAAGAGACTATTTTTTAATTTTCTCAATAAATTTGTCCTTGTTAGGAATACTGATACTTTATTTAAGATATTTGATGAAGTTGTGAATAAAGTTGGGCAATAAAATATTGTTCAATTTATTACTGACACTGGTTATGCTTTTAAAGCAATTAGAAGAAGATTGCAAAGTAGGTATAATTTATTATATTTCTTGTGTTGCACATTGCATTAACCTGATATTAAAAAGTATAGGATATGCATATATTTTCCTATTATTGATGAGTATGTGTAGAGAAAAAAAAAGTGACCAAGTTTATTTACAATCATGCATGGGTCCTAAATTTAATGAAAATTAATTTCACCAATGGTAGGAATTTATGTCATCTTACTATTATAAGATCTGTAACCAATTTCTTATCATTTTAATGTTTTATTTTGATAAAGAAGGAGTTGAGGTAAATATTTACAATTGATAAGTGAGTTGTATCTCAACATGCTAAGTATAATGTTGGATTAAAGATTTCTAAAATTATACTTGAAGATCATGAATTTTGGTTCTAATGTCAATTTGCCATATGAGATTGTAAGTTTTTAGTGAGGGAACTTCGCTTGACTAATAGTGATTAGAAGTCAATAATAAGTTATTTTTATGATGCTATGGAAAGGTAAAAGGAAGAAATCAATATGAAAATAGGCCTTCTTTGTACACACCCTATCCTGTAGTCATAAATAAGAGATGAGAAAGACAACTTTATATTATTTGCAACTAGGGCACTTTTTAATTCTAATGTCTATTTCATACTAAGTTGTACAAAGAAAGTTGAAGTTAATAGGAAAATATTATTAACTATTACAACAATTATTGCCTATGAAATGGTGCAAGATCTTCTACGCTCACAAATGAAGGTTTATAAGGAAGCTTCTGGTGATTTTGGGATGCTCATTGTTATTAGTCAAAGGTACAAAATTAATCCAGGTATATATCTTTTCACATTTGTAACTTGTTGAAAATTAATCATCACTTTATTTTATTTATGACATTATTTTTGTTATCTTACAGTTTCTTAGTGGGACTAATTCAGAAGTAGTATTCCAAAATTACAAAGGCTTGCAATTTGAATTATGAGTTAATATTTAAGTGCAACAAGGAGTGAAAGAAATTGAAACACATTTAAATTCATTCATTCCAAGAAAAGAAATGTATTGGAATACAAAAGATTGAACAGCTTAGACTATGTTCGATACAATTTAAGGATTCGAGAAAGGTATATTATTATTATTAAGTTGAATATAATTTCTTGTAATTTCTTAATAATTTTATTTTATTTTTTATTAAAAATCTTAATAAAACAAGTAGTTCTATAGATTCAATTTGCCTTGACGATGTTGATCTTTTGGTGGATTGGATTTTTAAGTAACCCAGTTTAATAGATGAGAGTGACTTAGGAAATAATCTTGGATTATAAAGTATTGACATATCATTTGGTACAATGATTTTGAATGATGACGATGATGAGGCTCCTCTCAATAATGAGAATTTTATACCAAATAAGAATTGAGGTTAATGCGATTTGAGCGAATATTCGATTGAATGAAATTCCAGTTTTTCATTTCTTTTCTTCTTTTAATTTCACTTATATTTGATATATATGTTAAATTTTATATATACAATATAAATATAACTATAAATATTTTTGTTTCATGTTTCATTTCTAGTTAGTTATTTCCTCCACATGAACACTTGTTGTAATACTTAGAGAGTCATGAATCTTTATTATTTTTTATTTGATATTTTGATATAATTATTATTTATTATATGATAAAATTGTAACATTTTAAGTATTTTATATTATCTTTAATTTTATATTTATGCGATAATTAAATGATCTTTTCTATATTATTTGTGGTTATAGTTTATATGTGAAATGTGTGAAAAGCAATATTAATAGAAACAAATAGATCATTTTTATTTCAAATTTCTATTGTTATGATTTTTTTTGAGATATAGTTGATGTAAAATTATAAGTTATTTGATACAATATATCAAGAGATTATTTTGTAATTTTAAAAAATTAGGTATCATTTTATAATTTTAATAATATATCTAAAATAGTACTTGATATTATTCGATACAGGTACAATATCATACTAAAATCAAATCTAATAATATTCATAACATTGGTTTCATGATCACTTTTTAAGTAAGGATAGCAAATTTTAAAATACCTATACTTTTAGAATTTTGTTAATTAAGACCCTAATCTTTTAGAACTTTTAATTTTGATTAAATTTTAAAATTCATTTAATTCTTCGTCTTAACACCAAGCCCATATCTCATTTTCTCTCCGCAGCAGCTGGAGTCTCGGGTCCACAAGCTCGAGCACATTGCCAACGAGCTCCTCAGTCTCTCCTAGCTTGAATTGTATGAATATGCAATCCTTTTCAGACTCAAAATGGATTTTGACGAATTATCTGTTTGATATAAAGTTGGAAAAGTTTGAAGCAGTGGTGAAGATCAAGATTACAAGGGAGGTTAGCGCTTTTAATGATTTGGGTTTAAAGGAGGCTAAGGATTGGATAGAGAGAGCTCCAGTTTTTTCGAAGAAGGATCTTACAAAAGATGAAGCCCATCCTATTATAGAGAAGCTTAAAAAATTTGGAGCTACTTCAGAGCTATGTCGTCTTTTTTCAATTTCCAAGTCTTGATTGATGTAGAATAACGTAATGTTCAAATTTCTGAAATAGAATTTCTAAATAAGCAAATTTGGCAAGTTGAATGTAATTTTTCTTGTTGTATAGAAAAATTGGGCTTGAAAATGCGAAGGATGCCTAAACAATTTGTCTCTTATGCAATAAAAAGAATAATATACTATTCTGGCATGAAAAATTGTACTTAAAAATTGATTTCATATTAAGCGAAGGTACTGATCAATGTTACGAATATCGTACCAATTTTGGTACCGAATTGGATTTTGGTACAATATTGTATCGATACCGATCAATATCGGGTACTATTTCGAACAATTTTTTAAATTTATAAAATAGTCCCTGAATTTTTTAAACATTACAAAATAGTCTTTAAAATTTTTAAAATTTTGTTCAACATATAAGAGACAAGAATTTTTTATTTTATAACTTATTCCAATTTTTTTATTTATACGATAATGCTTATTATGTTTATTTGTATTTTTATTTTGATTTTTTATAAATAAATTAAGTGCATTTATATATATATACAAAAAAATTTGAGAAAAAAGTTTTAATTTAGATGTAAATTATAAAAATTATATCATTTGTATAATAATATACAAAATAATATTTGATAATTGAATTATTTAATAAATTACTAAGTAAGCATTAAACAAGAAATGAATTGGTTGAATGAGTTTTCAATAGACTTATAATATTTTTAACCTTAAAGAAACTATATTTTTGTTGTCAATAGAATTTCATTTGTAACATTATTACTTACTAAAATTTAATTTATTTTCTTTTTGTTCATTTAAAATTTAAAAATGAAAAAGGCTTTATTAACCTTATTATACAAAACGATAATTTTAGGATAAATTAGATTTAAATTCAAAATTTTATCTAATTTTATAATATTAACTAGAATTATCAAAAACATTTGCAACCTTATTGACATGAATTACTATATAAATATAAATGGGCTCATTTACAATTTTAGACTAAATTTACATAACTAAAATAATTAAATAAATAAGTACACAAAAGTTTTTAGAATGAAAGGACATTACTTTAGCTTTTGTTCTCTCTCTTCCCTTCCACGAACTTTCTTCTATTCACCTTCTTTTCTGGCATTTTCTTTTTCTTTGTTGTGCTTTTGTGTCTTAGCTTTCCTTCTTTTTGGTTAAGGTTAGTTACCAAAAAAAAGTTTGATTCTGGGTATGAAGTTCAGATTTATAGCAACAGGAACTGGTGGTGGTTTTGGAGGCTTGTGTGATTGACTTAGGTGTTGGCCACGTGAGGAAGAGATGATCACGGAGTAGTGGCCAACGCGACAACAACACATGAGGCAGTGAGGGAGAGATGGTAGTGGCTGGGAGATACAGGGGGGGGAGGGGGAGAGAGAGAGAGAGAGAGAGAGAGAGAGTCGGAGAGATGGGTTACACACACTGGACGACTGGAGGGGGAGGGAGGTAATTTTTTTCAAAAGAGTCCTTCCTTTTTTAAAATTTCTAATACCGGTCGGTATTTTAGTACTACCAGAAATCACCGGTATCGACCAATACAGATCACCGATACCAAAAAGCTTGGTCTCTTACCATTTTCTGACCGGATGATATCTTTCGGCTAATACCGATCGGTACAGTATGAAAATCTTAACACTGGTACCGATCAATACTTGAAATCATGGTTAATATTAGTCTAAAAATATAATTTTTTAAAATTACAAAGATTAAATTGAAAAAAAATCTTATTTTCTCTTAAGTCTTAACCCTATTTATTGAGTCTTTCACTCTCAAAAATAACAATACCACAAGTTTTCCAAATTTTAGTTTCCTCTCCTATCTTCACCGGGCTCCTCTTTATTGTCTCCCCTCTAGTTTTCGCTTCTTCTCACCTCTAGCTCTCCTCTCTATTGTCCGTTACTTAGAACTCACAAGCTCTTCTCTTCATCAGTCTATTGTCTCATCACCTTTATCTCTCTTCTCTGTGTCATCTTCTCACTACTGTACTCTGATCTTCTCTCTCTTTAGCGCTCTTCATTATACTCTACACATAAGCTTTTCATTTTTCTCTTCTCAGAGCTCTACTCTTCTCTTTATTATCTCCTTACTCCAGCTCACTAGCTCGCCATTAGCTCCTTTTTTCAACACTCAGTCTTCAGCTCTGTCTTGAATTTTGGCTTTAAAATGAAGCATATGCTAAATGTATATTTAAGAACTTTATGCACATAGAGTTGTATGATTAACAATTTAATGAGTTACATTGCCGATTATATGCATATAGTGTAATAGCCTGTTAACCACCACACTATTGCCTAAAAGACTAGTAACATGAATATCATAATCTAACTGTTCTACATACATCATTTTACCAAGAAATTCTCCAATACATATATAAGAATGGATAGATCCAGGATCAATCAAAGCATGCATGGGCCTGAACTGTAGCAAAAGGTATAGCAGGTCGATCAACAATTTCTGAAGTAGTACCCATATTAGGCCAAAACTGGCCAGATCCTCTACGACCCCTACCACATTCCCCATTTCCAGTAGGTGCATTTGAGGCTTCTCTACTAGCTTATGACATCTGAGATTGATTCGCATGGCAATTTACTACAAAATGATCAGTGCTGCCACATTGGAAACATGCACCCCGTAATCGTCTTATAAGTACCCCAATGGTATTTGGAGCAACAAGGACACTCCAGTGCATTAGAACCTCGATCCACAGAGGAACCCCTACCAAAATCAGTTGATGGGGGAAAGTCTTGTTGCCTTCCTTAGTAGCAAATATTTAGGTGAATTCCTACGCAGTGGAAACACCTTTACAACTTTTCTTACTCGAGAATTGACCTTCTCTAGTAAAACCTCTTTGTTGAGCTTTTTATCTCGTAACCATCTCTTGCTTCTCTATTTTAATGGTTGCTTGCACCAGCTGATGATAACTCACTTGTTGCAGGAGAGTGAATGTCGTAATATTCTCTTTAATAGAGTCGTTCAAACCATCTTCAAACTGATGACATCAGAAATCTTTAGTAAGTATAGGTTTAGGAGCATATATTTTTAGTGGATTGAATTCTCTGTCATACTTAGCAGTAGACGTATTTCTTTGCTTTAGACTCAAAAACTGCTTGAACCTCTCATTTTTATAGGCTATCATAACATATTTAGCTTTAAAATCCTGGGAAAAGAAATCCCAAGTCAGAGGCTCAGAAAGCTGAGGATATCTCAAAACAAATTTCCATCATTCATAGGCTGGTCCTTGAAGAAGGGCGAGAGCACAGTGCACCATCTATTCAGGTGGGCATCTAATTTCATCAAACACCCTTTTCAATTTTTCTAAACGAAACTTATTTTTTTCAGGTTCATCAAAGATGTACCAGTGAATTCTTAGACTCCATACTTTCGTAAGTTATCAATGGGAGCCTTGGGTGCAGTCATTCGGTGTAGAAAAGTCATCATGTCTTATGACAATTTTAATAAAGCTTCCCCAAGAGTTGAAGGTGGAGGAGGAGGAGGAGGTGGTGCTTCAGCTTTATTTCTATTGACCCTAGATAGTCCAAACATAGATGGATGAGATTGCGCAGTATTATTACTTTTAGCAACCTTATGAACAGCCTCATTCGATCTTTCCATACTTGAATCTAAAACCAAAACATGGGACAAACCACATTATGCCAAACACAACTCTTATATCCATGTACATGAAATATTTAAGCGCTGGTTAAACCAAAATCTCCTAAACCAAGCTCTGATACCAAATTACCCCCAACAATCCCATTAATGCTGATTATGTCCTAAACTAAACACTCACTTTTCTAACCCATTACGAAAACTTTCATGGACAAGAAACATTCCTACTAGGATATAGTTTGGGGCCTCACACATAAAGTTATAGATGGGGCTTTTCAAGATTTATTATATATGTGATAATACTTAAAAATAATATAAGTTAAATTTCTTGGAATATTAGTAAAGGATATTGGATTCACCAATATATGTTGTACGTAAAATATTTTTGTAAGAGATTTAATTGGTTATACTATTAAGTTGTTGACATTAGTAAAGTTCATTTAACTTTGAATTTTCTTCTCTCATACTTTAACAATTTTCTCATAATGACAAATTTATAACAAAATTATAAAACAATACAATTGTTTTAATACCTAACTTAAGCTAAGTAAGTTTGGTAAATTTGTATAATACACTACCTTATTGATTTAATAATTATGTATCACCATATTTAATTAGCAAATCATATTTTTACTAGAAGATAATGAAATTCTTAATAAAAAGCTTAGCAGTTTCTATCTAAATACATTTACTATTTTAAATTAAATATTGGAATATAAAGGCTAGTACTTGTATGAAGGAATTTGTTATAAGATTGTGCTTATCCAAATTATTTCATGTCTTGGATGAGAAGAATTTTGGCATTAGTCTTAACCATATAGATTGAATTTATTTAATTAATTAATTATCTTCTTGTATTCTTAATTAACTATTTTACTATATAACAAATAAATGAAAGAAAGTACAAGTACTATTAATAATCAACCTCTTTAGGAAGATCCGATGATTTGGGTTATACTCACATGAGATTAGTTCTTAGTATAGAGATATTTGATGGACTTGTTAATGAAGTTGGGCTTGAAAATAATGTATAGTTCATCATTGAAAATAATGCTACTTATAAAGCAGCTAGAAAAAGGTTGAAAAACAAGTTTAATTCTATTAATTATACTCTTTATATAGCATATTATATTGACCTGATGCTGGAGAATATAGGACATAGTAGATAATTTCCTATTATTAAATGTGCAAAAAGTAATAAAAGTAACTAAGTTCATTTATAATTGTGCTTCCGTTCTAAATTTAATGAAAAAAGATTTCACTAATGGTAATAATTTGTGTCATCGTACAATTGCAAGAATTACAACTAATTTTTTATTACTTTATTTTTTTTAATGAAAGAGTTAAAACAAATGTTTATAATTGATAAACAAGTTGCATCTCAGCATTTTAGTTTTAATGCTAAAATGAAGGTTTTTAGGATTATACTTGAAGATCATGAATTTAATCCCAATATTAATTTTGCATTTAAGTTTGTGAGCCTTTGCTGAGAGTACGTCTGACTGATAGTAATGGGAAGGCAATAATAAGTTATTTTTATAATATCACAGAGAGGACAAATGAAGCAATTAAGGTCAATATAAAAAATATGCGTTCCTTGTATATACCTTCTATTGTAGTCATCAATGAATTATAGGGAAAAAATAAATTTACTCTCTATTATTTTCTATTAGGAAATCTTTGAATTCGAGTGCCTATTTTAGACTAGACTTTACGAAGCTAAAGATAATAGGAAAATGTTATTAACTATTATAATAATTGTTTCATATGAAATGATGCGAGATTTCTTTAGCTTATAAATAAAGATATAAAATGATGCATAGAGTGATCTTGGGATATCTACTGAATATGTCAAAGAGACAATCTTAATCTATGTATATATTATTTCACTTTTGTTACTTGTTTAAAATTAATTATCACCTTATTTGTATTTAGGATTACTTTTTTTTTTATCTTACAATTGCCTATTTGAAACAATTTAGAAGTGGTGTTATACAATTACAAAAGTTGGCAATCCAAATTCTTAGTTAATGTGTAAGTGCAACTAAGCTTGAAAGAAATTGAAACACATTTAAATTTATGTATTCCAAAAGAAAGAAATATATTAGAATAAAAAAGATTAAATAATCTAGAATTTGTTTAATACAACTTGAAGTTTAACGGAGTGTTATTTACATTATTAAGTTGAATATTTCTTATAATTTTTAATAATTTAATTTAATTTGTTTACTGGGTCTTTTAATAGATCAAGTAATTCTATTGATTCAATTTTCCTTTATTATATTAATCTTTTAGTGGATTATGTTTTTGAAGAATCAAGTTTTATAAATAAGAGTGAACTGAAGAAAATGTTAAATGGAAAAATATTAACACATCATTTAGTGCAATGAGTTTGAATGATAGTGATGGTGAGACTCCCTTTAAGAATGAAGACTTTATACCAAATAAAAATTAGGACCAACACGATTTTAACAAATATGTCATTGAATGAAGTTTTAGGTTTTTCATTTTTTCTCTTTTCTTTTAAATCCAATTGTATTTATAGTATATGTTAAATTCTTTGTATGCATTATAAATATACAACTTTTAACTTTTAAGTATTTTAGTCTAAAGTTTTACTTCTACTTTGTTATGTTCCTCGACATAAACTCTAGCTGTGCTTATGAATCTACGTTATTATATGATATTTTGTTATATTCAATTATAGCATTTTAAATACTTTGTATTGTTCTTAATTTCATATTTATGTGAGAGTCGAACAATTTTTCTTCTATTAATTATGTTTATTGTTTATATAAGAAATATATGAAAAGTAATATTAATATAAATAAATAGATAGATAGTTGTTATATCAAATTTATATTATTGTGATTTCTTGAGACAAGGTTGAAGTAAAATTTAAATCCATATAGTATTTCAAAATAAATAATTTTAAATTTTATAGCACAATATATTGAGAAATTACTTTTTAATTTTATAATTCAAATTTATTTTATAATTCAAGAATTTTATAAATTTAAAAAATTACTAAAAATGATATCTGATATTAACTAATGTTGATACCGTACCATATCAGAACTAAATATAATACCAGGTGTAGTATGATATTCGTAGCTTTGCTCATATGCAATTTATCATACTTTCTTAGCTTTTTTAACTGCCTCTTCAACTATTGGAATTGTAGTTTTGGCCTCTGCAGTAGTTTTATAGTAGTTATTGAAGCTTCTAATGCATCCACGTCCTAATATTTATTAACTTGTAATTTTTTTGGGATTAATACTTTTCTCTAGCCCTAAACAATCCTTCTACTTTCCCCTAGAATTAAAAGGCAAAATTTTCTTTTGGAATTAGTTGAATTAGGTAAAAATTTGCATTTATGATTTGTCTATAATAATAAAAGAAGAGAATAGTATATCAAAATATAATAAATGGTTTATCATTGTCAATATTTTCAAGTTTTAAAACTCTAGAAAATATCAAAAATTGTATTTTTAATTTATTTGCACATGTCTTATTGAAAAGGGAGGCACGCTTTGGGAAGAATAAAGTTTTGGTTTTGTTTCTTAAAATGATCTTAAGGCGTTGGAGCTAAATGTGATATGGATTTAAATTTCTATGTTAACCTCATCATCAAATAACTAAAAGTAGTCACTAAATTAAATTTTTTAAAAGGTTCGATACTAAATTAAGAAAGTTATACACTTTTGAATTAGTTATTCTTGTCAAATATAAAAAGTTAAAAACTTAAATCCTATTGGCCATAAGAGATGTTCAGATAATATTTAGACATCACTGATATATTTCACATATTGTATTTTAAATTAAATAATATCTCATTATAAGTTATTTTTATACATATTTCAAATGTGTTCTATATGGACTAAACATAAGAAAAAGAGTCTTTAAAGCATAAAAAATATATATCTTATTTATATATTTATTAGATATTCATATTATAAAAAGTAAACAATATCTAAAACAAATGCGTGAAAAATATAAATAATATGAAAAAAGATATGTGAAGTTTTTATGAAAAGATAGAAGACTTATTGATATGTTGTTTTAAAAGGATTTTTAATTTATTGATTATATGTAACTATTTATCTTATTACTAATATGTATCTATTATATTATTTTACTAATATTATTCTAAATTGAAAATATTTATATATATATATATACTTGTTTTTTAATTTACTTTATTTTGATTCTCATTAATCATAATAATTTACAATTGTCTTAGAGGATCTAACTCTAATAGAGGCTCGTGATAAGACTTTAAGTGTTTAGTCTTTTTCAATTTTGAGGTTCCAAATTATCAAAGCTTAAGTATACAATTTTCCTCGCAATTTCCAACCAACATTAAGAAAATCATATTTCTCAATAATTAGCAATAAACATACGTGATAATACTTTTAGTTATGAATATGTGCTAGGTTTTTCTTAAGATTTCTTAATTTCTTTGAAGATCTTAGTTTCGATAGATGCGTGTCAAAATAGTACCTTCATTAAATTGTCATCGTTTTTCTAAAATTTTCGGGATAACACTTGATTATCCCGATTTTGATAAGTAAAATGATATATTTTGGTACGATGACAAAGATGAAGGTTGCTTTATGATCCTATTTCTTGAAGAGTCATACTTGAGAAGTTGACCGCTAGATTGGAATTAGTAATTTTATCCTTAATTTTTATATAAAAAAGAGGTGGCTGGTAAAGTAGAGAGGTTCTTCAATACCAAATTATTTATAAAAGAAGTCATATAACTACTTTTCATGATGTTAAGATCATTTGAAAATATACCTTTTAGTTTTTAAGAAGACCAAAAGTATATTTTAATTGGAAATATTTTCCTTAAAAAATAAAAAATATTTATATTACAAGTCATTCAATCTAAACTTTAACGTTTTTAAAGCATTCAAAATAAATTATAAAGCCAAAAGTACATTTTGAACCTCAACGTTTACAATAGAATATAAAATAGACCTTAATATTTTGAAGTGTTCAGGTTGAACCCAGTGTTTTCAAAACATTTAAAATAGATCTTAAGTAGATGAAAATAGTAACGAGATTAGCACTTCATTAATTAAACATCATGTCAATAATGACGTTATATTATTTTATATTTTTAAATTAAAAACAAACCCCACTATCACATAATAAATGAGACTCATTGTTTACAAAGGGCCTTACTGCTACATGGCTGTGAGACTTACTTTCTAGTTAATTTAAAAAGTTAATTATGTGACAATAGAGTCCACTTTCTATTTAA
>JANZXR010000172.1:12562721-12577124 GCA_027575705.1 Erythroxylum echinodendron
CTACATGGCTGTGAGACTTACTTTCTAGTTAATTTAAAAAGTTAATTATGTGACAATAGAGTCCACTTTCTATTTAATATCATGTCTTTAACTATTGCTTTTATAAGCATATCTGCAGGATAATTTTCAGTGTTGATATATTGCAACTCTACAATTCCCTTTACAACCAAATCCTAATTGAAATGATGCTTTATCTCTATATGTTTTGTTCTCCTTTGATGAATTGGGTTCCTGGACAAAGCAATGATGGATTTGTTGTCACAAAAAATCACAATTACTTCATTTTGCATTTGCTTCTAGTCATCAAATATTCTCCTTACCTAAATAATTTAACAAGTTGTTGTTGTAGCTATTGAATATTCAGCTTCAATACTTGATAAAGCTATCCTATGCTGCTTCTTTAAAAACCATGAAATTTCTCCTAAGCTGAGTGTAAGAACATAGCCTGTTATGCTTTTTTCTATCATCCACACAAGAGGCCTAATCACTATCAATAAAAGCAACAAGTTTACTCGATTTGCCTCTTGAATACCTGATGCCAAAATTTGCAATGCCTTTTATATAGTGAAGAATTCTCTTAACTACCCCCAAATGATTCTTGTTTGGGCTGTTGCATAAATTCAGAAATAAGACTTACAGCAAAACCAATGTTAGGTTTTGTGTGAGTGAGATACATAAGACACCCAATAATGCTCCTAAAAGACTTCTCATCAACCTCCTCATCTCCATTATTCAAAGAATACTTCTCATTAGAATTTAATGGTGCTATGGTAACCTTGCAACTTCCTATTCCAACTCTCTTCAAAAGATCAGTTGCATACTTTCTCTAACATATAAAAATTCCATATGAATCCTGCACAACTTCAATTCCCAAAAAATAGTGCAAAATACCCAAGTCTGACATTTCAAATGTTTGCATTATGGATCTTTTACACATTTCCACCATTTCAAAAGAATTTCTAGTATAAACTATGTCATCAACATATATACATAAAACCAAGAAATCATCATCATGAATTTTCACATAAAGGGTAGGCTCATTAACACTCTTTTGGAAATTATTTTGAATAAAATAAGAATTAATAACACTCTTTTGGAAATTATTTTGAACAAAATAAGAATCAACTTTGCTATACCAAGCTTTTGATGCTTGCTTGAGTCCAAAAAGTGCCTTGCGTAATTTGTACACCTTATGTTCCTACCCCTTCAATACAAAGCCTTGAGGTTTGTTCAACATACACATCTTCCAACAATTCATCATTAAAAAAAACAGATTTAATGTCCAATTACAACACTGCCCATCCATAGTGGGATGCTACAGCTAATAGTGTTCTGATAGTGTCAAAATGAGCAACTGAAGCATAAGTTTCATAAAGTTAATAACTAGGATTTGTGCATATCCCTTAACAACTAACCTCACTTTGCATCTTTGTACAGAACCATCAGAGTTGAGCTTAGATTTGTAAATCCACTTTAAGTCAATTACTTCCTTTTCTTTCAGTAAGTCAACCAACATCCATGTCTTATTCTTCTCAATTGCTTTAATCTCTTCACCTATTGCAAAACGCCAGCCTTCTTTCTCTATTGCATCTTCAAAACAACAGGGCTTTATGGAAAAATGAGTATTCTCATATGAATGGCATACATCAGCAAGGCTCCTCATTCTCTTTGGTGACGATGAAGGTGATGACAAAGAGATGGGTTAACTTAGATTAGCATTCTTCCTCAAATGAGTTGGTTACACATCAATTCCACGAATCACTTTCATTAAAAACAACATCACAATTAATAATTAGTTTTTCCAAAATAGGATCACACAATCTATAGCCTTTAGTTTCTTTAGTATACCTAACAAAGATGCATTTCACAATTATCATCCAACTTTCTTCTCAATTCAGTAGGTATGAAAGCCTAGGTAATGAACCGAATGCTTTCAAATGATTTACATTGCATTTGCTACCATGCCAAGATTCATGTGGAGTCATCCCTTTAACAGCTTAATATAGAAATTGATTAATAAGATAAACAGCTACCCCTACTACTTCTACCCAAAACTCTTTAGATAAGCCATTTTCTTTCAATATGCTTCTAGCTGCTTCAATAATCGTTCTGTTCTTCCATTCTGAGACTCCATTTTGTTGGGGTGTGTAACTTGCTGTGAGTTGTCTTTAAATACCACAATCACTACAAAAAGTGCTAAATTGTGCAGAAAGAAACTCACCACATGAACAGTTCATAATGTCAAAATATGATAACCACTTTCCTTTTCCATTATAGCTTTGAATTGCTTGAAACATTCAAAAGCTTCAGATTTTTCTTTCAAAAATACATGAATCCCTTTCTTGAAAAATTATCAACAAAAATTATGAAATATTTACTTCTACTTAAGGATGGTGTCCGCATTGGTCCACAAATCTTTGCATGCACCAACATTAGTGGCCTGGAAGCTCTCCACTATCTTCATTTAAGAAACTTATCTTAACAGTGCTTCCCAAAAATGCAAGCTTTACAATGCTAATTTTCTCCATCAATCATAGGAACAGCATTCACCATATTCCTTTCGCACAATAAGATTAGTCCACTTAAATTAAGATGACCAATCCTTCACTACCAAAGAAAACTATCATTATTAGTTACATTGAAAACATTGACCAAAGCTTTAGAAAATACAAGTAGAAGCATCTTATCAGCTATCATTTTCATTGTAAGGCCCCCAATATATACCCTAGAAGTATTGTAGCATGTATAGGGTGTATTAAGAAGTGCACATAATGAATTAAGTGCATTTAAACATAGTAACAGACATAATGGTACTTAATATAAAAGACATGGGTAAATGGGCAATTTGTTCATTTAGGTATGGACATGAATAATTATATGTGAGTTATAGACTAGAATGAAATCAATTGATGCCTTTATATTCCAATGTGGAAATTAAAGGAAGAAGAAGGACCAAATGTGCAATTTTCTTAAGATCAACATATGGACCAATGAGATTGAAACATGTGCATAAGACTAAAAACTTCTTGATGTGGGGAGTAGAAGAGTGGGGAGAGGGATGTGTATAGAGTGTTTTAACTTCAGAATTTTCTCCTCTCATCTCCTTTCCATTCCATCTCCTTAATCAAATCATTTTGCATAAGGAATCAAGATAATCCTAGGTGAAAATCAAGGTAAAAGTTTCTGATTTTTCTTCTCATCTTCATCTTTCTTTCTTTACTCATGAAGAGTTGGAATTATAAGGTTGGATATGGGATTGAGATATGTGTTTATGTTGTTCTAGTTGGTGAATCAAGTAAATCTAAAGGGGAAGAGAAGGAAGAGTACTAAAAGAAAAGCTAATTGGCAAATTTTAAGGTTTGGGTTCTATATGTGTGCATATTTGAATGTGTAATAAGATTGATTTAGACATAGAATGGTTGCTGGAATGATGTCTTAGTTTTACTTTGCATAGAATTGATTGAATATGATAAGAGAGATTCACGTTTAGTGAAATTACATCTTCTCAATTCGCGTGAGTCAATCCTATTTTTTTGGCCATAACTTGGCCTACAAACTTCCAAATTGGGCGACTCAAATTATAAATGGAACTTGAGACATAGCACTAAATATCTCTAGAAGAGACCTTAATTCTGGCTAATTTATAATTGCCTCTGTATTGAAGCATCTTATGATGTTTGGTGCTTATATCATGACTTAGAAATCCAAATGGCCTGATCTTTCATGATGTGGAAATTAGAGAAATAGAGAACAAATGTTTAGAAGGCCTTAAAGCCTAATTGGAATGTTTGCTATGTAAAAATTATGGAACAAGTGGAGACCGTCATGTGATTTGCTTATGAACTGACTTGTTTGCCTATTTTTTTGACCTACCATTTGCTTAGGACAATTTGCACTATTTTGAGTATTTTGCTTCTTTTTTTTACCAACTCATATAGGAACCTTTTTGATTGTTTATGAAACTTTGCATACACCAAGAAATAAATGAAATATGACTTACCATATTTGAATTGGGTGATTAAACATTGAAACTTAAGATTGAACATAAGGCATGCTAAAGGAAATTTATATGAATATTTATTGCTTATATGTGTATAGTATGATTATACAAGTATGATTTTGATACCCTTCTAACGGTGTTAAGTATATCTAAAGGAAATTTACATGCTAAAGGAAATTTATATGAATATTTATTGCTTATATGTGTGTATAGTATGATTATACAAGTATGATTTTGATACCCTTCTAATGGTGTTAAGTTATGACTCGCATGTATAAATGCAAAAACAAATTTTAAGACTTGAAATGTATATCATGTGATTTGTTAATATATTAATTATGAAATTGGAAAATGATTAACAAAAATGTTACAGTGCCTGCTCCATTGTCATGGTGATGAATAGATAGGCATGCCTATAGGGTTATAGTGCAGTTGCCACAGTTTGACACCAATGGTGTCTTCATTTTGAGATTATAGTGTCTCCACAGTTTGATGTCCTTAGGTATCCACAGTTCGACACCTTTGGGTATCCACAATTTGATATCTTTAGGTATCCACAACTCCCCTTATCCACACCCATTGGAATGTGTAGGTCTAACACAAAAGGTAAAGTAAATGGTTATAGATAAGAACTGGATCATGACAACATAAATAATTGGTATTGATAAGCATTTGCATTTGTATTGATAATTTGTATCAATGAGCGTTGAATATCAAGTTTTGGCTTATGAATGTGAATTTATGGTATACGAATAACATATTGAAGCATGTTTTCATTATGTAATTTAATTAAGTATGTCATCTCTATTTATATAAGTTGTGATGTTTATGAATGTGCGTACTTAGGAGATGAGTGCTGTGAATGCTCATCCAAACTAAGTGTTTTCCCCATTAAGCTTTAAAGCTTAGCACGAGTGTTAATCCGTGTAAGTCCAAGTCACAGGAGTGAGCTATAAGGAACATTTGCAGGGATAAAGACAACAGTTAGGAGAAAAATTATCATGGGAATTTGTTTTAGTTAAAGATGATTGTACTTGGAATGAAGGAAATTTTATATTTTCTTTTGGATTATTATGTAAATGTGAAGATGTAATACTACTTTTATATGATAATGTTAAGTGATGCAAAATTTTGTAATATGTATATGTATAGCATTGAATAGAAATGTATGCCTGAATGTATGTACAAGAAATTGGTTGCCATGTGTGTGGGTGGTAGTAAATTCTGTATTGGGGGTGTTCCATTCACAAAAAGAATTAAATGCATGTTCTTTTTATCATAAATCATGCACTTCTTGTCATCAAACTCAACATAATAACCATTCTTCATCAATTAAACCACACTAATCCGATTACGAATTATCCTAGGCACATACCTCGCATCATATAGTAACTTCATTTCTGACATAACAGCAATGGTGCCTAATCCACATACCTGAACTCTATTGTTGGTCCCCATTCTTACTTCCATCTTAATTGACTCATCAAGCTCTAAAAATAACTTTTTGTTGCCAGTCATATGATTACTACAACCACTATTAGGATACCAAACATCTTTAGACTTGTCATCATAAGAAAGTAAGCAAGGAACAAATAAATTCTCTTCAATAACATCTTTTTCTTCAGAATTTTCATGATCAGCAGCCTTTTTAAAATAGTTTTCTCTGTATAGCCATAACCTTTACAATAATAGCATTAAGGAGAGTTACTATATTGCCCATGTTTTGGTTTATACCACCAATCATTATCTTCGTAGTTTGACTTCCACAATGTGAGCAATAATTAAAATGATTACCGCCACTTGAATTGTTTCTATGATGTCCATAATGTCTTGCTCTCCTTCTTCCATGGAATGATTTACCATGGCTATAGCCTCGACCAAAGCTACTTCCACAACCCATGTCATCTGAGATCTTTCTTGACTCAACCTTTGAATGAAAGGCTTGCTAGATAGGTGTCTTAGTTGTCCTGTTTATCTCCTACTCATGAGACAGATGAGAGCCTACCAACTCATGGAGTGAGTATCTTGTCAAATCCTTTGATTCTTCTATTGCAAAAACAACATGATCAAATTAAGTGAAAGGCTTCACAAAACCTTCTCAACAACTTTCTCGTCAGTCAATTCTTCTCTAAATGATCTGATTTGGTTTACCACGAAGTGAACTTTTAAGAAAAATTCCTGCATAAATTCAAAGGGCTTCATTTCAAAGTTTCCAAATTCTCAACATAGGGTCTGCAACTTCACTAAAGCAACTTTGTTTGTTCCACGATACTCTTCTTCAAATAGGTCCCATGCTTCCTTTGATGTTGAGGCTTCCATAATTAGTGGAAAAATGGCATCAACTAGTGCTTGTTGAATCATCGACAGTGCTCTTGAATCCTTCCTTTGCTTTTCTCTTAACTCATGGTGTTGAGCTGTTGTAAGTCTTTGGCCTTCTTCTGTTTCTGTAAGCTCACCAAGACCATTTGCAACAATGTCCCATAACTCATAGGACATGAATAAGGTCCTCATTTTGATGCGCAAAAATTGGTAATTAACACAATTGAAGATAGGCTTTTCTAAGATGAGTTTACTAAGGCATTAGTAGAAGCCATACCATAAACTTGCTCTGATACCACACTTGTTAGTACAAAAATGTAGAATCTACTTAAAGAAGAAATAACAAAGAAATTGAATTTGAATTTGAATGAAGAGAAGTTTGTATTGACTTTTATTTCTTCTTTACGATGAAAAAATGACAGAAATGAACTACTTAAATAGGAATTTCTCTTTTAACTTCCTAACAAACTCTTTGACACATAATCACAAACATCCGGTAAACATGCTTATTCAACATGATTTTTAGAACTGAAAAATCCTAATTCGTAATTGTAACAAATATTCAAAACAATTAGAAAAAGATCGAATTAATTCTAACAGTAAGTATGCTTTATGTATAAACTAAGATTTAGCCGCTCGCTCACAAATTGCATCTAACAAACTTTCATCTATTTTGGCAAACAAAAGGATCAATACAAAACATCTATATTTAGGTCATAATTGGTAAAAGAATGAAATTTTTGCATTTGGGAGAATTGAAATTCAAGGATTTCTGATTTTTGAAATTAAAATTTTTAATTAAAATTAATTTGATGTTAATTAATAAATTTTAAATTTAGAAATTAATTTAAGTCTTTTAAATTAGATGTATAAAATCCACACCACTTATTTGATAATTTTAATCAATAAATAAATGTTATTTTAATAATTTGATATTAATAGACTGAAATTTAATTCTAATTTTATTTGATTACCTTTAAAGAATGAAAGAAGCAATTTTCGTATCATTAGTTAATGCATGTTATGATTGGCCTTACAGTAGAATCAGCACGATTAGAAATTGTATACGTAGTAACATCTGTGTTAATATAGTTCTGATATCACCACCATCCGATCCAATCAGGTCCACTATACATTATCGATCAACCACCGCCAATTCCTGATTCATCCAATAATACTTCTATTTGTCTCCATAGATACACACCACCGTGCATCTTCGTCTTGAAGCTCGTCCCCGCAAAATCCTCACCACAGAAGAAACGGGTCGGGCATAATTACCATATCCTTCACACGCCACAACTGAACACGCTCGCCACTCTAATGGCCTCCCAAACTCTCCCAACCTCAAATCCCCAATCCCAACCGCCTATAGCCAATCCCGCCTTTCGCGCGTTCCTCTCACGGCTTTCCTCCACGATCCGCCATGGCTTCTCTCAACGCCGTCCGTGGTACGAACTCGTCGACAGGACCTCCATGGCCCGACCCGATTCCCTCACCGAAGCAACGTCTCGGATCCGAAAAAACCTCTCCTACTTCAAGGTTAACTACATCATCTTGCTCGCCGCAGTACTCGCTTTCTCTCTGTTGTCTAACCCTTTCTCCCTCATTACCCTACTCTCTCTCCTCGCTGCGTGGATCTTTCTCTACCTGTTCCGATCGTCCGATCAGCCTCTGGTCATCCTTGGCCGTACATTATCAGATCGCGAAACCCTAGGTGTGTTGGTTGTATTGACTATTGTGGTGGTGTTTTTGACTAGCGTCGGTTCGCTCCTGATCTCTGCTCTCATGGTTGGAGTAGCGATAGTGTGTGCTCACGGCGCTTTCAGAATGCCAGAGGATCTGTTTCTAGACGATCAGGAGCCGGCCAATTCCGGACTCCTCTCCTTCCTCGGGGGCGCAGCCTCAGCGGCTCCTGCGGTCGCCGCACGCGTCTGATTTGGCTCCGTGGTGTATGGCTTCATCTTTCGTTAGCTAGTGCTTTTACGTGTTTTAATTCCGTACTGTCTCTTGGTTAGATGTATCATGAACTTAAAAGAAAAGTAGAATCTGAAGTTCCGTAGATTGATATCGAAGTTTGGTATGAACTATGGTTCTAGATCGTGCTTTATGATGGATTGAATGTTGTTAAAGTGTCGAAATTGAAGACATAATATTTTCTCAATTTCTGTGTTGATAATATGAAGACGATCGATTGTCAGTTTTCTTCTCCTTCTATACAGGTGTCCAAAGTCGTTTCAGGTACTTGACTGCTCACCTATGTTATCTTATTTAGTATTTACACGTTGTTATCGTCTCTGTGCGTTCAAACTTAGATATAAGTTTAGTACAAGTTAATTTAGTTGGAATTTTCTGATTGTAGTTGGACTGAGAATTATGTTAGATTGTTTACATTTTTTAAGTTTTTATCTTATAGCGGAATGTTGTGTTTTTGTATAGTCCTTCTAAAGAGAAAATAAAGTCCATTGATTATGTTGTCTTGAAAAGAAACTGGTGCAATCACATTTTGTTGGTCTCTTGGTGTGTCTGCAAAATACCAATTGTTTTCGATCAAATGTTTCTCCACTGCTTGCAGTTTCTTTCTTTACTTGGGTTCTCATGCTCTCTGGTTTTTAAGTGAAACGAGAGTGAGTAGGCTAGTCCTGATCCTCCTGAATTGGAGGCCTTTACCTGGACCAAGGAGCGGCGGAGCTGGATGGATTGTGGGCTTCTTGGGTTATGATCCAAATGCTCAGACCCTGAGGCTTGTATTGGTAATACCGTCGAAAAGAAGACTGCAAGTTAGCGACGGCCAGCTTGCACGCACGAATAGTTCATACCTTCAACGATGTAGTTCAATCTCCTATTTGATCGTTGTTATTGGCAACATGAGCTAGGGCTACACCTGAAAGCATATTAACAAACTTATCTAACGTGTCTTAAGTCTAAGTAATAGTGTCAGAGTGGATTCCTGAATTGGAGAGGTTAAACTTTTTTAACTTTCTTAAGTTGAGCTCGCTGGTAGTTTGCATGCAAGTGAAAGTAGGTCCTCTGTAGAGAAATAACCTTTACCCAACTAGTCGTAGCGGCATGAGGAAAAGGGGCTTTTCGGAGGTTACGAATAGATTTTGCTCCTATTGTCAGTGTACCTATCGAAATAACCTGATGATAATGACACTTTCGTAGTTATTTTTTGAGTTTCCATTGGAAGGCTAAGTGAAGACCTTTTCAAAGTGAAACCGCATTGAATGGGTAAGTTGACCTATCTAGCGTGTCCACTTCCTTCCTATGGTATCCACGCAGAACGCAAATCCATATTTAAATAGTTGACGGTGGACGTTGAACGAGAACTCATGCGTCTGTACCGAGGTATCTGATTAACTTTCTACGTCGGGAATTTTGGATATCAAAGTAAACGTGAAAAGGACATGTCATCTGGATAAAACATGCCATTTGTGTATAAGCCAAGCCATATTAACCACAAACCTTTTGCAAGTAAGCTTAGTTACCAATTACGTACAATTGTCTTTTCGTGTCCCAAAAAAGTTGCCAAATCTAATTAATGTTTGCTTAATGGGACCCACCTGAAGAAGATAGCCGTTGGGTGGCGCGGGTAGGGCATTAAAGAAACATGAATAAGCTGGTTGGTCCATAAAATGTGTGTACACATCGAGGGAAGGAAAGGTAGTATATGGCCAAGGAAAAACTAGCCGTTAGTCTTTTGTGTAAGAACTAAGAACAGGAACCTCTTTCTCTCGGCAACTCATTGCAACCCCTGACAATTTGTCTCCGTATTTATCTCTCCCAATGCCATTGTACAAAGATTCTCTCTCTCTCATGGCTTAGAGCTTCACGTGGTACATCGCAGGAGCCCCACATCTATAGTTCCCACTTCAAAACCCCACTCACAAGTGATTTAGCTCCTGTTTCATTAAACGCAAACATCACTTCAAATAAGAGAGAGGGAAGGAGCCTAGAAAGTAGAAACAACCAAACGAGCTTTCTTTTTCTTCTTGTTTAGACATTTTGTTAGCTCTTGAAGATCATGGAGATTGAAAATAGAATATTCGATGTTTTCTACAATTGCCCTTTTCATAGGCTTGCAAGAGAATGGTGCTGTATTTCGTATAAGAAGAAAGAGAAGTGGAAGATTCATCTACAGTTACGAGTACATCTTTGGTCATTTGTCCAAGTTTTCTTGTTTTCTCAACTTCTGATTCATTCTGTTCAGCCTGTTTGGAGCCAAGATTGGGATGGTGTTGTTGTCACCCAAGCTGACTTTCAAGCATTGCAAGCTTTCAAGCAAGAACTACTCGATCCAAAAGGGTTCTTAAAGAGTTGGAATGATAGTGGCTACGGAGCTTGTTCCGGGGGTTGGGTCGGCATCAAATGTGCTCAAGGTCAAGTCATTGTAATCCAGCTTCCTTGGAGAGGATTAGGAGGCCGAATCACTGAGAAAATTGGCCAACTTCAAGCTCTTCGAAAGCTTAGCCTTCATGACAATGCCATCGGTGGCTCGATCCCTCAATCACTTGGCGTTCTTCCAGACCTTAGAGGAGTTCAATTATTCAACAACAGACTTTCAGGTTCTATCCCTGCTTCTTTAGGTACCTGTCCTTTGCTCCAGACTCTAGACCTTAGTAACAACTCTCTCACTGGTCCCATACCAGATAGTCTTGCCAATGCTACCAGGCTTTTCAGACTCAATGTGAGTTTTAATTCACTTTCAGGTTCCATACCGGTTAGTCTTACCCAATCTTCTTCTCTCATTTTCCTGGCTCTCCAATACAATAATCTTTCTGGGCCATTACCTGATTCTTGGGGTGCAGCACAAACCAAAAGAAACACCATACAGTTCCAGTCCGTAACTGTTGATCATAACTTCTTCTCGGGACATATCCCTGCTTCTTTGGGCAAATTGGGTGCTTTACAAGAGATCGATCTCAGTAATAACCAAATCACAGGAGTCATACCGGTTGAACTTGGGGGCCTCTCTAGGCTTAGAACATTGGATATTTCCAATAATGCCTTGAATGCAAGCTTACCAATTAATCTATCTAATCTATCCTCACTTTCGGTGTTGAACCTTGAGAACAATAACCTTGTCAGCCAAATCCCCGAGGAATTTGGCAGATTGCACAACCTTTCTGTTCTGATTTTGAAGAGAAACCAATTAACCGGTCCTATTCCTGCAACATTAGGCAACATTTCCACCCTCATACAACTTGACTTATCACAAAATAAGCTCAGTGGAGAAATCCCTGATTCCCTATCGAATATACAAAGTCTGATTTCACTCAACGTTTCTTACAATAACCTTTCTGGCCCGGTACCTCCTCCTTTATCCCGAAACTTCAATTCAAGCTCTTTTATAGGAAATCTTCAACTGTGCGGATTCAGCGGTGCATCGTCATGTCCTTCTTCAGCCCCATCACAAACTGTCCCACCTCCACCAGGAAAACATAAGCGCAAACTTAGTACTAAAGACATAATTCTTATAGCAGCAGGAGCCCTGCTAATAGTGCTGCTTATACTATGTTGCATTCTGCTTTACTGCTTAATAAGGAAAAAACAAGCTGCATCGAAACCAAGGAATGATCAAGCAGCAGCAGCAGCAGCCAGAGGGGAGAAGGGAGCTCAGGCAGCAGCTGGTGAAGTAGAAGCGGGTGCCGATAATGGAGGTAAATTAGTCCAGTTCGATGGGCCAATGGTTTTCACAGCTGATGATCTCTTATGTGCAACTGCTGAGATTATGGGAAAGAGCACTTATGGTACTGTCTACAAGGCCACATTAGAGGATGGGAGCCAAGTTGCAGTGAAAAGATTGAGAGAAAAAATAACAAAAAGTAACAGAGAATTTGAAACTGAGGTTAATATGCTGGGCAAAATTCGGCACCCCAATCTTTTGGCTTTGAGAGCTTATTATTTAGGACCTAAAGGAGAGAAGCTTCTTGTTTTCGACTACATGCCTAAAGGAAGTCTTGCTACGTATCTCCATGGTACAAAATTGTGGCATTCCTTTCTCTTCTTTTTTTTTTTTTCTACTTAAATTTTTTCGTTAACACATTTAAACATTCGGTTGACAACTGATTCCTGTGTTCCTGTGCAGCTAGAGGACCTGATACAACCGTTGATTGGCCAACAAGGATGAATTTAGCACAGGGCATGACGCGAGGCCTGTTCTATCTTCACAACCATGAGAATATCATACATGGAAACCTTACATCGAGTAATGTCCTACTCGATGAGCATACAAACGCGAAAATTGCAGACTATGGCCTATCTCGGCTGATGACAACTGCTGCCAATACAAATGTAATTGCCACTGCGGGTGCATTAGGATACCGAGCACCTGAGCTTTCAAAGCTCAAGAAAGCAAACACAAAAACAGATGTATACAGCCTAGGAGTGACCATACTCGAACTGCTTACTGGAAAGTCTCCCAGTGAGGCAACGAATGGTGTGGATTTGCCCCAATGGGTTGCCTCTATTGTGAAAGAGGAGTGGACTAACGAGGTTTTCGACGTGGAATTGATGAAGGATGCGACTACAATAGGAGATGAGCTTCTTAACACATTGAAACTGGCTCTCCACTGCGTTGATCCCTCTCCTTCTGCTCGACCAGAAGTCCAGCAGGTCCTCCAGCAACTCGAAGAGATTAGACCTGCAGAAACAGCTGGTAGTTCCGGAGATGATGGTGCAGCAATTCCTTCTACAAGCGAGTAAAAAGCAAAGATACTAATTGGAGTACAGAGTAGTGGAAGTGTAGTAGGTGTAGTATTGGCAGGTTGCTTGCATTCTTTCATTCTTCTTAAGCATTGATTTTTTGAGTTTATTAGACCACGTCTGTAAATACAAGTTGGTTTCAACTGTTTTAAGAGGATGTTATTTATCAGTTACAACTCATGACTTGGTTCTAGTCCACAACAGTTAACGGGTCTCTTTTCCTACCAATTGGGAAGTTTTCTGATCATAGGGTCATGATTGAAACTGGTTTGATTTATGTTGTGGAAAAGATCGGAACTTTTTTCTCTTTTTCAATTCGTGTCGCACTTTTTGAGATAGGATCATATTTCTCGTTATCCTATGTCTACCCTATTTTATAAGATAAAAAATAAAACTTGGCCTAGTACTCATTTGTTTTTGACGAGTACATTTGATTTTAATAAACTTAAAAATAACTACTTTCTAATATTTCAAAATATCTAATATATATGGAGTTCAAAGTCTCTCATCCTTTCTCTCAAAGTATGCAGGATTTTGTTCTTACCGTATTCTGGCAAAATGGAAACCTGGAAATTAAAAAATGAAGATTATGTTGCTTGCAGTCTTTCCCTCTAACCTTCAATTAACGACCAACACATAGAAGTCATTTTTCAGTGTAAGAGCTGCGTCATCCGATGGCTCTCCAACCGTAACTGCTTGACACGGATGACTAGGCATTTTACACTCCACAAAAAATGTCCTTAGGACATCGATCTTTGACTCCTTTCAGATCTTACACCGTGTGGTCTGCTCAAACAACCATAGACGTATAATTGGATACACAGTATTGGCATGGTTAATAACATAATTTTAAACTCAATATCGGACGTGAACCTAAATCAATGTAAATTATTAATTCATCCGCTGTTTTATTAATGTACCTAAATTTTCAAACAGGAATTAATATTAGGATAGACCTAGACGTAGTGGATGTGTCATCTCGTTATAATGTGATGTAAGGATTAAAATTATCTGTACCCAAATACTATGTGCCTCCTGTTTTTCTTCAAATCCAACCATTTAATAATTAGGAGAGAGAAAAAATAAAATAGTTAAATAATTAGGAGAGAGAAACTTGTACTTCAAATTTAATTTGTATAGATGTTCTAAACCCTAAATAAAACTTAAGTTAGTTATAAAATTAGTTATAAATTTTAATTCGTTTTAATTGTCCCAAATGTAATTTTAATAAAATATAACAAATATAATAATTTTCATTAATAATAATAATAATAATAATAATAATAATAATAATAATAATAATAATAATAATAATAATAATAATTCATGGTGGTTATAATAATAAGAATAAGAAAAGAAGAATCATAATAATAAGAATAATA
>JANZXR010000172.1:12577224-12588995 GCA_027575705.1 Erythroxylum echinodendron
GGGTCAATCTATAATTTCTAATATTTTTAGGGTCAATCTATAATTTTTAATAACTTTTGGGGTCAATTCATAATTTCTATAAGTTTATGGGTCATTCCATAATTTCTATACATTTTTGGGTCAGTTTATGATTCCTAATAATTTTTAGGTCAATCCATAATTTCTAACAATTTTCGGGTCAATCTATTATTTCTAATAATTATTTGGGTCAATATATATTTTATAATAACTTTTGGGATCAATATATAAATTCATAATAATTTTTTATCATTCTATGATTTTTAATAATTTTTATCATATTTACAAAAAATTTATAAGTTGATAAAAATTCATAATTAACTAAAATAACAAAATTTTAACAAAAATATATAAAACATCATATGCAAAATAATCTTAAAAATTAACATCAAAAATATTTAATATAAAAATTAACATATCTACAATAAATTAATATTACATATTATGTAATTCAAAACCTGTGGAAGACAAGAGAGGATGAACCACAATATATGTATGCTGCAAGGAACAATGAAGCAGAGAGAAGCAAGAAGAAGGACTGAGGAGAGCACACCGCAAGACAACAAAATGATCTGAGAATCCCAAAGCAAAATGATATACCAAATGGCGGGTTTCATCTGACCATTCAGTATTAATAGGCAGAGAGCCAGCAATGGGAATGGCGGGGTGGTCAGGCTTTTTCAGCAACCCGCCATTGGTAATGGCGGGGTTGGTCAGTAACCCGCCACTCCCAATGGAGGGTTGGTGCTATGTCACCCCGCCATGCAGGATGGTGGGGTGAGTAGTGGACACATATTACACCCCGCCAAATGCTACGGTGGGGTGTTTGCCACGTACCCAATCCGGCCACCAATCTTGGCGGATTGTCCTATATCTAATCACCCTCATTTTTTTGTCACATATCAGGGATTGAGATTAATTGTTGTAATAAACTGAGAATTTAGCCTGATAATCAAGATTGGAATACACGAACATAAATATAGTAACTTAGATGTCATGTCATTTGCCGCTAAAAGTTTCAGCGTGGAATATGGTTTAGAATGCGATTGTGTTTCAAACTATATCCGTCATAACAAATAATGGGATAATAAATTTTTAAGTGATTAATTTTTTGGAAAATTTTCAATCAAAGTATTCAATCTTTTAAAATTTTCAATTGAGTTATCAAACTTTTAAGATTTTAAAAGTTCTGACTAATAGAATCTTTAATGTTCATAACATGTAAATGTCAACCTAAAAAAATAGCGATCATAGTCAGACCTAAAAAAATAGCGGTCATAGTCAGACCAGAGTCAAGATTATTTTTTCAGGTGGACACTTACATATTATAAACAATAAAAATTTCGTTAGTTAAATCAACAAATTACTAATAGAATTAACATTTTGAATTAAACTGTTAAGGTTTTAAAAGATTGATTACTTAAGTAAAAAATTTAAAATCTTAGACACTAAATTGAAAATTCCTAAAAAGTTGGATACTTTATAACCTGTTATCCCAAATATAATATTTATTACTTAAAGATTGTTTCAAATAAGTATAGTTAGATTAGACCATTGTTATATTTGAGAACCATAAGTGCTTTTATTCTTTGTTCTTCATTGAACTTTCGCACTTATCAAAGAATTCTTCTTTTTCATATTCTAATTACTCTATAAACTTGGTTATTATCTATAAGTATCAAGTCAATTCTCCATTCATCTTATTTAATTTTCTTAGTAAGATTTAGTCTTTTATGTGAGTTTTCTAGGGTTTCCATTAGTTAATATCATATGTACGTATATAAATTATGTGTCATTCTTCTATCATCTAAATTATATTTCTTTGTCTATCTTTTCATTTTCCATATGACTCTTTATTTGTCTTAGAGCATCATCTTCTTATTTCTCATTTTTTTGTAAAAAATTGGTGTTTCCCTATCTCTTCTTATTGTGTTAGAGCTTTCCTTTATTCTATCCCTTGTTTTGTGCCCTTTATAACACAATGTTCCATATCTAATATGTGCATTATTATTTGAACAATTTAGCGTGGTTGTGATAAAAGAAGAAAGCAAAAGAAAGAAAGTTTTGCAATATGGTTTCATAAAGAAAATTGCTCCAAAATCTAGTTGTTTAATTATATGATCAACTTTAGTAAATATTGTAACTGAAATCAAATAAAAATTATAATTAATGGAAGTCTGATTGAAGTGAATCTTTAATACTCTTTCCTTATTTGGTTCAATTCCTTTAATGTCTTGCTTAAATAATGGCAATATGATCAAAGAGTGTTACATACTGACTTAAAGAATGTGTATACCTTTGTGAAGGGCAAGAAAACCTTTAACATCTAAACAGTTCTAGAAGGACTAATTGAAGTTGAAAATAGAGAATAAAGAAAAAATTAAGCGAGGAAAAAGGGAGAGTGGGAGTGAGGAGAGAGATAATTGTAAGACAAAAGGAGAATGAGCGTGATAGCTCAAAAGAAAAGGAGATAGCAGGGAGAAAAGAAATGGAGTAAGTCGATATATAAAAGGAGTGATATTAAGATTAATTTTTATATGAACTAGCCTATGATTGTACTTTATATAAAGATAACAAATTCAATATTAAAGAATTCAATATATATGCTCCCTTTATTGTTGTTTCTTTATTGCATGAGTATAAAGATTGATAGCTAATTATCTTAATGGATTACCACCAACTGATAGATTAAACATCAAATTGATTTTATACTAAGAGTTACAATCCCTAACAAACCCTTTATAAGAGAAATCTCGAGGAGACAAAAGAGCCTCAAATTCAAGTGGAGGAGTTAATGGCTAAGGGGTATTTAAGAGAAAATATTAATCTTTAGGTAGTTCTAGTGCTTTTAGTGCCTAAGAATGATGATACTTGAAGGATATGTGTTAATTGTAGAGTTATCAATAATATAATAGTAAAGTATCAACATCTCATCTTTAATGGTATGCTTGATGAAATTCGTACTTCTTTTATATTTTTCTAAAATTGATTTAAAAAAGTGAACATCACCATGTTTAGATAAGAGAAGGTGAAGAATAGAAAATTATTTTTAAAGATATAAATATGGATTATAAAAGTGGTTAGTTATGCCATTTGTTTTTACTAACATAATTAGTCTTTTGATGAGATTGATAAACACATGTTACACATATATATATATATACATATTTGTGGTTACCTATTTTGATGAGATTCTAATTTATCACTTGAGATGTGCGCTTGATGTTATAAGAAAAGAACATATTATGCTAAGTTTAAAAAGTGTACTTTTTTTCATGAAAAAGGATTGTGTTTTTAGTTATATTGTGGTATCCAGGTAGACGAAAGAAATTAGGGAATGATCAATATTTGAATCAATAAATAAGGTAAGAAATTTTCATAGTTTATCTATTTTTATCAAAGATATGGTAAAGATTTTAGTATCATTATTGCACCGCCTATGAAAATTGTTAAGAAATATATAAGGTTTCATTGGGATGCTGAACAAGACTAAGCATTTAATATTATTAAATAAAGGTTATGTTCAGCACCTTTGTTAGCATTCCTTAACTTAAGTAAAACTTTTAAGATTGAGTGTGATGCCTCAAGAATAGGTATTTAAGCTATTATGTTGTAAGATAGGAGGCTAATAGCTTACTTCAATGAGAAACTCAATAGAGTAGCCTTTAATTAATGCATGACAAAGAGATATATTGGTGAGAGCATTAGAAACATTGAAAATTCTTAATACATGCTGACTATAAATCATTGGAGCATCCAAATGTGCAAGGTAAGTTGAATAAACACCATTCCAAATGGAAGGAATTCATTTAAAGCATCCCATATTTCCTTAAAAGAATTAATTTAAACCACCCCATATTTCCTTAAGTATAAATAAGGTAACAAGAATGTGTTAGTTGATGCCTTATCTTAAAGATATATTCTTCTTATTTCTTTAAATGTGAAGTTGTTAGGATTTGAATATATTAAGGAATGACAATGATTTTGGTAATATACATATTTGACATATAAGAAATTGGTGTTAGATAAGTTCTATAGGCATAATGGATATTTGTTTCATGAAAGTAAATTATATGTGCCTATTTGGTCTATAATTAAGTTGTTTATGTGCGAGGCATATGATAGGGGTTTGATGGGTCACTTTGATGTTAAAAGGACCTTACGCATGCTACATGAGCGTTTTTTAGCCTAAAATGAGATGTAATGTCGAGAGGATACATACCAATTTGAAAAAGGCTAAACCTAATATTCCAACATTTGGATTGAATGAACCATTACTTGTACCTAGTGAAGTAGGAGTAGATATTTATATGGAATTTGTGATAAGGTTACTTAGATCAAAGAAGAATAAAGATTCTATATTTGTGGTAGTTGACAGGTTCATTAAGATGGTACACTGTATTCCTTATTAAATAAAACTACTTATGCAATCATTATTGATTATTTATTCTTTGGGAAAGTAACTTGATTATATGGAGTTATTATGAGCATGTTGATTGACCAGGATACTAAGTTTTTTAGTTTCTTAGGAATAAATTTATTATTTTTTACTATTATCATCATCATCAACACCCAATTAAAGTCCAGCCAAGCGCAAGGTGTATTTTTTTACTACTATTCATCCTTAAATAAATGGTCAAATTAAAGTATTAATTAAGTCCTTATCTACTATGCATCATGTTATCATTCAAAGAAATTTAAAGAATTGGGAAGAAAGCTTATTGTTTATTGTATTTGCATATAGTAGGATTACATATTAATATACTAATCACTTACCATTTAATATTGTTTATAGTTTTAATCCACTAATGCCTGTGGATTTATCACCTTTACCTATTAACGGAAGAGTTAGCTTGGATAGGGAAAAAAAGTTGAGATGGTGAAGTAATAAAAGTTTGGATGTGAAGAAGTAAGTTGGTGAAACAATTTCACTAATGCATAAAGCAAAAGGTATAAAGGAAAAATGAGCAATACGAAACTAAAACTAGTATGGGTCGAAAATATGCTATATTTTGAACCTGCTGATTGAGTTTGGATACATATAAGGAAGGAAATATTCCTATTGCATAAACAATCTAAGTTGCAACCAATAGTGGATGGTTTATTTCAAGTCAAAGTCATCTATAGATCACATATCACACATTTTTCATTCAAAGAGATATGATGCAAAATCTTACTTATTTTGATGTAGATGACAATTTGAGATCAAATCCTTCTAAGGAGAGGGGTATGTTGCAAGTGTAACTAGATAAGAAAATGATTCATTGCCTATACATAATAAACTAGTTATAAGAGTTAGGAGTAAAAAGGTAAAAAAAGGCTTTAAATAGGCTAATTTGAAAATATATGTTGATCAAGCTTTAACAGAATCTTTAAGAATTATTTTGGAGGTTTATTGAACATAAGGGAAGACAAACCAATAGTTAACTTTATTTAAGTTAAAATTGGGAAAGATTTTGAGGTTTAAAACTTACCTTAACTGAATATTGCCTCAGGCATGGTCATGTTATAGACTTCGTTTCTCTTTGAAAACAAGATTAGAAAAGATCTCACACATGGGCATGTCCTAGCTCATGAAATCAATGTCTTTTGTTCTTTCATATTGGATCCACTGTTATTGGAATTCATTATTACGTTACAATAATATATTAAATCTATGAGTAGCATGTTATTGCCCATAACATAAGGACATGCCAACATTTTAAGTGAAAACCAAATGAAACAAATAAAGATGTAAGATTAAATTGGGAAGCAAAAGAATCAATGTTTATAAAGGCAAAGGAGAGGTGTCCCTCATCAACATTCTTCAACACGAGGTCATCTTAAGGGATTTTAAAATGAACCTAAGAAGTTGTTAGCTCGAGGTTTATATTTAGAGATTTTGATGATAACTTCATAATATTTCAAAATTCAAATTGGATTTATTTTCTTTTATTGTTCACAGGTTAATTATCAAAGGGAAATAAAATCATAAGAAGTAGACTTCCTTTTTTACAGGAACCTTCTTTATGAACTTACCTTATTAGAAATGGATTATCTAAAAGGGTCCTACTAATTATAAAGGTCGTATATTATCCCTGTGATTATGGGAAGATTTTTGGCAAAGATGACATCGAAATTATTCAGATTTAAATCTATTCAGTTGACCAAGGATGCAAGTGAAGCAACGACTAGTTGAAGAAATTGACTATTTAAATAAGGAAAACAACACTTGCAAAAAAACGAATGATCATATATATACTTTCAAAACATTTGAGCAACATTTATCTTCTTGAGAGTCATATCAATCTTATTGTGCCTTAGTGAAATTACTCTATCAAAAGAGAAATTGTTGTTTGAGAACTTACTTTTGATTTTACATTTTTTTTTGAGCTTTTAGAAGCTTGTTATACACTTCGAGTGTGGAAGGATGGAGAACCTTGAAAAATATATACTCTTGAGCTTGAAGAGGCTTGTCAAATTACTATTTAGTTTTTATAGTGAAACACTCAAGTTGGATACTTGGGAACTAGATGTAGATATAGGTTATAAGTTGAACTAGATGTAGACATAGGTTATAAGTTGGATACTTTATAACAGGCTCCTTTTGTTTTTAGCTTGTAACAGGTTCTTTTTAGTTTTAACAATAACCTTCTATTTTAAATTGTCTTTAGCATAACTTTTTGTTTAGTAGGCACCTATTGTTTAACGAGCTTTTTATCACTTAACAGGCTCTTTCCATTTAAATAGGATCTTATCCCACAATATGCTCCTACTGTTTTAATTATATATATACTCCTGTCGTTTCTTTTTAAACTAAAAGTAACTTGCAAAATTTTTTAAGTCACACAAATCCCCCCCTCTTGCATTTACTTGCTTTATTATTTGATATGAGAATGAGGTTTCACATTTTTTTTGTTTTATAGCACGTGATAGATCATGGCAAACAATCTGAGAAGTTTTAAAAGACAATCTGTCTCAAAGCTTCCTTATTTCAATAGAAGTAGCTACTCATACTGGAAATAGATAATGACAATCTATCTCCAATCTATAGATATTGAAGTCTGGCAACTTATCAGAATTGGAGCTACACTTCCTGATTCAGATAACTTAGAAGTATGGACTGATGCTGATAGAAGAAATGCACAAATAAACAGTAAAGTGAAACATCATCTGATTTATGAATTATCTCTAGGAGAATATGAGAAAATATCCTATTGTTCTACAGCAAAGGAAATGTGGGACAAACTACGTCACATTTGAAGGAACGAATGAGTTAAAGAAGCATAGAAAAAGTCTTTTAGTGTATCAATACGAAACCATTGGCATGAAACAAGGAGAGACCATAGATGAATTCTTCAGACACTTCAATAACATCATCACGACCTTAAAAAACTTGGGAAAGATATATCCTAATTATAATCCTGTAACAAAAATTATGAGGTCACTACCAAAAGAATGGAGACATAAGGTGACAACTCTATAAATGACAAAGGATCTAGACACTATTTCAATCGACTGGTTATGAGGAAATCTGATGTTCCATGAAACTGAGTTTCTGTAAGATGAAGGATCCTCCTACAGGATAGGAATGACACTAAAAGCAACTAACGAATCAAATAGTGATGAAAGTGACACTGAATTATAAATAAATGGAGAAGACGAGTTCAACTTAACAGTCAGAAAATATGCCCATTTTCATAAAAAGAAACTGATCAAGAAACGAGAAGGAAAAAAGAAAGCTGGAAATAACAAGTTCCTATCAAAAGGTAACAGTAGCAATAATAGCAATACACAAGACAATCAAATCATATGTTATCACTGCAAGAAGCCTAGACACAGAAGACCATAATGTCCTCTCCTTCAAAAGGACAAGTCAGAGAACAAAAAATCCAGAAAGTAAATGATGACTATAACCTGGTTAAATAAGGATTCTGAAAACTTTGAAGAAAAAGAGCTAGAAGAAGCCAGCGACGTTTGCTTTATAGATGAATCATGAGATGATGAGGTATATTATTTTGAATTTGATATTGAAGTTGATGAATTGAAAAATGCATATCATAAATTGTATGATCAGTACAAAAGGTTAATAGTGAAGTATTTCAAAGAAGTTGAGAAGTCTAAGAGCAATGATGCATCTTTTAAGAGTAAGATTAAATCATTGGAATTTGCGAATGAGAATTTGGCAACCAGGAATATGTCTCTTGAGGTTGACTATAAGCAAAAATTTTCTAAAAAGGAAGTTCTATAAGAAATAGTAGCTAAGTTGGGAAATAAGCTGCTAAAAAATGATTATGATAAGGTAAGGCAGTTAGAAGAAAAAGTTGCCTCTTTAGAACTTGAAAAAGAGAAAAGTGTTAGAAAGATCTAATCACTTGAACAAGATCTGGAAAATTTCGTTGATAAAAGGAAGAATCTTGATGCATTTCTTAGTAATGGTAAATGCATTTTTGGTAAGATAGGAATATAATAAAATGAAAATAATATCAGGCCATTCAAAAACTTCTTTGTTAAATCCAATAGTAGCTATAACTAAAATAGTAGGAACCTTCTAAGTGGCAAAAACCATAATAACTATTGTTCATCTGTTCTATACGATCACTATGGTAAGTATGGTCACATTAGTTATTCTTGTGATTTTTGTAAAAAGAAATTATCTCAAATGTATGTTTGGAACCTGAAATGTCAAACTACTAACCCAAAAGGACACAGAAAGATTTAGGTACCTAAAATGAGATAATGCTTTATGCAGATGTGTTTCAAAGCAGAGATAATGGAGAATTAATGGATAATTGATAGTGGCTATTTGAGACACATGACAGGTGAAATATTATTTCAACTATATTAAAAGAAAGGACAAAGGTAGTGTTGTCTTTGTGGATAAAAATAAAGCAAAGGTCACCAGAATTGGTAAAATTGGTGATTCTGACTCTATCTCTATTGATAACGTTCTTTTTGTTGATGATTTGAAACATAACTTGTTGAGTGCGAGTCAACTATGTGACAAGGGTTACAAAGTCATTTTTTATACATCTCATTATGAAATTGTCAATTTTCATAATAATAATATTGTGTTGTTAGTCCTGAAAATTACAATGTATACTGTGCTCAATTGGAAAACATGTTCTAACAAAGTATTAAGTGTTTTGTTTCTCTAGAAAAGGATTTGTTTATCTAACACGGAAGATTTAGACATGCCAGTATGAACATTATATCAAAATTATCCAAAAACGAGTTAGTAAGAGGACTATCGACTTTAAAGCTCGAAAGAAATCAGGTTTGTGAGGTTTGTTTAAAAGGTAAACAAGTAAAAAGTAGCTTTCCTCCTAAAAATATTGTCTACTAGCCAACCACCTGAACTTATGCACATGGATTTATTAGGTCGCACTAGGACTCAAAGTTTTGGTGATAAACATTACATTTTTTTTGTAGTAGATAATTACTTTAGATTTACATAGGTTTATTTCTTATCAAGTAAGGATGATGCTTTTGAAGTGTTTAAGAAGTTTTTGAAAAAAAATCAAATAGAAAAAGGGTACTGCATCCCTTCAATTCAGAGCGATCATGGAGGAGAATTTGATAATAAAAAGTTTGAAGATTTCTGTGACAACAACAACTAACTCAAATGATGAAGAGCATCCATTGGTACCTAAAAATACATCGGAGAATCAAAATACATTTATAATACCTTCAGAATTACAAAATCAAAAAGGCCCTTTTGAAGCTATAACAAAGCAAGTTCCTTCAACTCCGTAGGAGCCTATGCAACAAAAAATACCAAGAGAATGGAGAGGTCTTAATACACACACACACACACACACACAGATATATATATATAGATATATATTTATATATATATATATATATATATATTCTTGGAGATCCCTCTAAAAGTCTAAGAACAAGATCATCATTCAATAACAACTTTGTTGTTCTAATCTCATAAATAGAACCAAAGACCGTTGAAGAGGCCTATATTGACAAAAACTGGGTGTCAGTCATGAAACACAAACTGAATCAATTTGACAAAAACAAAGTCTGGAATTTAGTACCTCGTTAGACTTGGTGGGTATTTCAAAAAAAGCTTGACAAAAATGGTAAGATGGCAAGAAACAAAACTAGACTTATAGCTCAAGGTTACAATCAACAGGAAGGTACTGATTTTAAAGAAACTTATGTACTTGTTCCTAGATTGGAATTGATTAGAATTTTACTTGCCTTTGCATGCTGTTGAAACTTCAAGTTGTTCTAAATGGATGTCAAAAGTGCATTCTTAAATGATTACATTAACGAAAAAGTATTAAGCAACCCTTAGATTTTGAAGATGAAAACCATCTGGATTACGTGATGAAATTAACCAAAGCTCTGTATGGTTTAAAGACACTCCTCGAGTATGGTATAAGAGGGTAAGTAACTTTCTGCTTGAGAATAACTTTGAAAGAGGAAAGATCAATAAAACCTTATTTATTAAGAGAAAGGAGAATGATTTACTAATAATGCAAATATATGTTGATGACATAATATTTTGTGTTACTAATCTACCATTTTGCGAAGAATTCTCTATATTAATATAGGGGGAGTTTGAAATGAGCATGAAGGGAGAATTATTATTCTTTATCATATTACAAATAAGATAAACAGAAAAAAGAATCTTCATTAGACAAGACAAATACACAAAAGAACTTATTAAGAAATATCATTTTGAGAATGCCAAATTGATAGGTACTCCTATATACACTAGAACTAAACTTGATAAAGATGACAAAGGAAAAGCTATAAATGAGACAAAGTATAGAGGAATGATTAGATCACTACTATATCTTACAAGCTCAATACCAGATATTATACTTAGTGTGTATTTTTGTGCACGCTTTTAATCAAATCTAAAAGAAAGTCACCTTTAAGCAGTCAAAATAATCTTTCAATATCTCCACAAAACTATTGATTTTGGACTATGGCATCCAAAAACTGATTTATTTGGCATAGTGGGTTATTGTGATGTAGATTATGGAGGTTATAAAGTCAATAAAAAAAAACACAAACAGTGACTGTCAATTTCTTGGAAGATGTCTAGTATCTTGGTCCTATAAGAAGCATTGCACAACGGTTTCAATGACAGAAGAGAAATATATAGTAGCTACCATTTGTTGTGCTCAAATCTTATGGATAAAGCATCAACTACAGGATTTTTCTCTAAACTTTTCTCATATTCCTATATTATGTGATAATACTAGTACTATAAATCTTTCTAAAAATCATGTGAATCATTTTAGGACTAAGCATATAGAAATCAAAATCAATTTCTTAGAGATCATGTTTTAGAAGGAACCATTAATCTTTTTCATGTTAATACTGAGAATCAAATGGCTGACTTTTTTTACCAAGCCACTCTCTAAAGATAGATTTTGCGTGTTAAGAAAAGAGCTTGGTTTGTGTAAACTCTCTGATATTATTTCTGCATGAATTTTCTCTGCTATTTATCTTTGCATTTCATTTAGCAGTCTCCTTCTATTATGATTCCTTAGAAACTCTCTCTTAGTTTAATAGGCTCCTTAGAGTCTAAAAGGCCCCTCTCAGTTTAGAAGCCTCCTCTTAAGTTAATAGGTTTTTTCTAAATTAGAAGGCTCCTTTTCTTTTCAGAAGGCTTCTCTTGAGTTGACATTCTAAGAGTGCGTTTGGTTCAGCTTTTGGCAGGTAGAAAAGCACTTTTTTCCACCGCAAAAGCTATTTTAAGGAAAAAATGAGTGTTTGGCTGTAAACTTCAAAAGTACTTT
>JANZXR010000172.1:12589095-12599774 GCA_027575705.1 Erythroxylum echinodendron
ATTTTAAATAATTTTATTATAAAATAAAATATAGTTAAAATTAATAAAAGTGTTTTTTATTTTTATGTTGCCAAACAGTCTACTGTATGAAGCTCTTTTTAAAAAACTATTTTTTAATTAACAGCCAAACAGTCAACTGACTTTTTAGAAAAGCTCTTCTCAGAAAAGCTCTATTGACAAAAGCTCTATTAATAAAAGCTCTACTGATATAAGCTCTACCAAACAGGCACTAAGTGACAAATGTCCTAAAATTAGGGAGTCACTAATGGCGCCATTTCAGACTTTTTAAAAATGCACACACAGTTTGGTAACTTTACTTACGCATTGTCAAAAGATACACAACCGATCACTATTCTTGTTTTGGCCTATATGTCTACTCATCCTTTCACGTGATCATCGCTTAGGAACCAATTAGTATATTTTAAGCAAACTTCTTTTGTCTCTGTCATTTTCATCTGCAAAGCTTATTCTCTTTGCACTCTAACTCTTTGAATTCTTATTGCCTATTGTTTTTTCTCTTAAACTTCACCAAGCTCACCTATATTGACAAGAACAAAACCAAAGGAAAAAAGAAAATGCTAATTTCTTCTGTTATCCATGATGAAACTCGTATTATTGAACTTTCTCCTCTAAAACTAAAGAGAAGAAAATACCTGAAGTGCATTGTATTACAAATGAAAATAATTCAGATGAAGAATCTATTCAGTTGATTAGATGACCACAGACTAGAGGAAGTCTTGCAAAACAAGCCGAGAAAAGTTCTAAACAAAAAGAAACCACAGATACTGAAAAGAAAAAGGAAGAAGAAGCTAGAAAAAGAAAAAGGCGAGAAATAAAGAAAGGTAAAGTGCCTATAACTAATGACACTATTGATAGAAAAGAGTTTCCTCAAGAAGAGATATTTTCCAAAGAAAAAAAGGCAAAGAAAATAAAGATAGCTACATACAAGCAAGGAAAGAAATCAATATCATAAAAAACGATTGAATTAGTGGAAGCTAAAGTCCGCTATGAAACACGGTATAGTAAAAGAAAGATGGTTGCTGGGTGGGTCTTGCCTCCTATGATGTTTGATGACATAGGTATACCCATCTCTCCTTACTTTGTTACCATTAGTTAGGAAAATTTTCTAAAATTAGATGAGACATTATGCAATGAGCTAGTCAGGATATTCTACACACATATGAAAAATGAAGAAATTAATGAAAAGCTAGCCATTGTCTCATAGGTGCATAAATATGAAATTTTAATTTCTGAAAAAATCCTAGGAGATATACTGGAAGTAGCTCCTATAGGGAGAACTAATTTTCCCTATCATAAGTGAGATGCTGATGATTTGGAGTTAGCGAAGTTGCCAAGTCCATCTGTGTTAATGTTGAGAACACCCAAGATAGAAGACCCTGGAGCAGGCAATTAGACTTAATACCATAATGCCTTGCATCACTTTCAGTTACTTTAATTTTTCCCAGGAGTAGCTCAATTGAAAAGTGTAGCTTGCTGGATAGTTATATGGTGTATAATTTGCTAAAAGGGAACATAATGAATCTTCCAGCTATGATCTTAAGGTTCATAGTAGATCATAGCTGGATAAGGAGAATCAAAAGAATACCACGGGATGTTTACCTTATGGGATGTTGCTAACCAATATTTTCAACCATTATGGAGTTCCTTTTGCAAATCTGAATTTGTATGGTCTGTCTAAGTTTCACCCTTCCATTCTTTGTCAATTTGGATACAAACTACAAGACAATGTCTGGCTAGACAAAAGATCTAAAAGAGTAGTAGAAAACTTAGATCCTGCTTCAGACCAACAAACTCCTATTCCTCCTTAGGATGAAAATAGTTCAAAAATCCATCAACAGCTGCAGAACATTCAAGTCAATCAAGTACATATGCGAGAACAAATAGATAAGAAGCAAAATCAGCTTTTTGGCACATAAACCTTGCTAAGAAAAATCTGTGAATCCCTTTATTAACTTTGTTGCTATCCTTCTCTGCCTGGCTTATTCGATCTTATTTTATTTCACTTCCTCCCTATACTCTTTTATTATTTTTTATAATGATAAAGGGGGAGAGTTTATGTTGATATATTTTTGCATATATGATGATATATTTCTCTATGCTACCTCAATTATATATGTGATTGATTATGTTGTTGAACTTGTGAAAATCTATGATATATCTACGATATGTTCCTTTCTTAAGAGACAGGCTCCTTCTAATTATGTCTAAGCATAAAAAATTCATAGGTATCTTTCAAAATCATCTATTATCTCTTTGAATTTTGAAAAATATATCTATTATTGCTTGTCATCATCAAAAAGGGGGAGATTGTTAGCTCAAGGTTTTAATTTAACAATTTTCATGATAACTTCATAATATTTCAAAATTCAAATTGGATTTATTACCTTTTATTATTAAGGAGTTAACTCTCAAAAAGAAATAAAATCATAAGAGATACGCTTCCTTTCTTACAGGAACCTTCTTTATGAACTTAACTTATTAGAAATGGTTTATCCAAAAGGATCCTACTAATTATGAAGGTTGTATATTAACTCTGTGATTACTGGAAGATTTTTGGCAAAGATGACATCGAAGTTATTCAGATTTAAATCCATTTAGTTAACTAAGGATGCAAGTAAACCAACAGCTAGTTGAAAAAATTAACTATTTAAGGAAGAACAACAACACTTGTGAAAAAACGAATGAGCATATATAGACTTTCGAAACATTTGAGCAGCATCTATCTTCTTGAGAATCATATCATTCTTATTGTGCCTTAGAAAGTGAAATTACTCTATCAAGAGAGAAATTGTTATTTGATAACTTACTTTTGATTTTACATTTTATTTTTCTGTGAGCTTTTAGAAGCTTGTTATACACTTCGAGTGTGGAAGGTTGGAGAACTATGAAAAGTATGTACTTGTGAGTTTGAAGGGCCTCGTCAAATTACTACTTGATTTTTATTGTGAAACAATCAAAGTAGATACTTGGGGACTAAACATAGGCTTCGATTATAAGTTGAATCAATATAAATCGACTATGTCCTTCTCTCTCATCTTGACTTTTAAATTTTAACATTATATTATGTGTTTGTCCATTTTAGCAAGAGCTTCTTCACTTTATAACAAGTTCTTTCTGTTTTCAACTTATAAGATGTTCTTTTTAGTTTTAACAGGCGCCTTTAATTTTAAATTATTTTTAACATAACTTTTCATTACTATTTTAATCATAGACAAGCTCCTGTTATTTCTTTTTGAACTGAAAGTAACTTGCAAACTTTTTTAATTGACATACAATCCACTCCCATCTTGCGTATGTTTGCTTTATCAGAAGTAGCAAACAAAGATATCATTTATCCACTATTTCATATTACGAATCCTCGTATTTTGCAATTATTTTGTTTTAATAGAAGATAGCATGAAAAACGTTCAAGAGAGAAGTTTACAAAGTTTACTAAATTATACTTATTACTAGTTAAAGACAATAATAATTGTAACGTGGTATTAAACCTTAATAGGTTATAACACAATTAATAGTCATATAAGTAAAAGATTACCAAAGTGTAATTCCTTGTTTTTCATAAAGTCTATATTAATGCTTATGGTCTCAAAATTTGATATGATTGTATGAGCATGAAACACGTAATCAATAGCTACATACATTAACATCTAATCAACAAAAGTTCAAGTTACTCAGAAATTGTTGAAATGATACTTGTTATCACAAAAGGCAAGTTTTTTAAATGGTCTAATTATTTAAACCGGTTCAAGTAATTGCAAAGAAATTGATAATTTAAAGAGAGAATTTATTAAAAGGGGTATGAAGTTCAAATTATTACAAAATAAAGCCAGCCCTTTGTATGAGTTCAAAACTAAGAAAATTGGTTGTTAATTTGATTTAGTAATATATTAATTCAAAATGTTGTTATGGCATCCACAAGGATGAAAAATTAGCATTATGGTGTCATGAGACATCCATATGATAATGTCATATGTATCATTATGTGTTGGTGTAGCATGCTTATGTGTCTACTAAGTGACTATCATGTCAATATGGTGCTAACATAGCCTGTCAGGTTTATACTTTCGTTGGTAGAGTTAATTTAAAGTACTTTGATTGGGAAATTATTGAAGTTGAACGGTTAATTGAGAAAATATAGTAGAGGCACATAATTAGGAAAGTATAATAAGAGGACCATAAATATCATTACTCCTAACACTTAAAACATCACAGACATTTTAAAAAATTAACTTTCATTTGTAAGAAAATAAATTAAGTTCACATATTGTTTTGACATATTTCAAAAGCTATAAATTCACAATATAATACTTTTTGAACTTTTCAAATATTTTCCAAAATTATATACTAAAATTAATTTAAATGTTAATGATTCTCCAATTTCCTTTCTAACATTTATAAATATCATTATTGAACAAAGTACAATAATATTTTATATTTTTAGGTGAAAGAGGGGACATTTGATTATTGTTATAGTATCTTTCTCATATAATATTTATTAGTAGATTATTTTTATAGTTATATATTTGTAGTAATCTTGAATTATCAAAAAGTAATTGACATTGACTCAATTCTTATGATTTTACAATAGAGGTGTCACAAAAAAGGTTGATAGTAAGTTTGAATTAAGATGTTTGCAACTTATTAAGCATACATATGGTTAAATTTGTGAAAGGGTACGAACTTTTAGTTTGAATTTTATTAGTTTTATTTAAATATGAATATGTAAATATCTATTTTCTTAATATTTGATCAGATTAATATTTATTGTCAAAATAAATTGTATTCAAGATATATAAAATTATTTCAAATTTAGTTATATTTAAATATTCACTTTTTAAAAATATATTTATTTAATATGCAATTATTCTTTTTCTATTCATTATAAAATTATAAACTTATTAAAAATTATCTAAGATAATAAAATTTTTTACATAGTCTACCTTATAATTTGATAGAAGTTCTTTATAACAATTGATAATGGACTATTACAAATGTGACTGAAATATCTTCTTTTTCCCTCTCATCTCTCAAAATTTCTCATAACTTTCTATCTTCTTTTTCCTTATTCCTTTCCTTAGTACTTTCCATGTTTCCTGTACCCCGCTCCAGTATAACCTAAATTCTTTTTTGACAGGTTGATTCCCTCTCTTCTCTCAAAACTTCTCATAACATCTACTCTCTATCTTCTTTTTCCTTATTCCTTTCCTTATTACTTTCCATACTTCCTATATCCCACTCCAGTATAACCTACATTCTTTTTTAACCGTCCTTTTGTTTCATTTCCCCTAATATCTTCCCCATCCCTTTGAGTTTGTCTATGTTTTAGCTTTCTCCCTTGCTTTTCTATTTCCCTTTTTTAGCATCCTTTTGCAACAACTTTTGGCTATAAGCTTTTCTCCAAGTCTTGTAGTTCCTTTTCAAGAATGTCAGCCCTTGAGTCCCCAAATCAGGACAATTTCTTACCTCTTGCCCCAGTTAACCAACCCCTTCTTCATTTGCACCTACCAAAGATCACTGTTATATTGGGATCATTAATAATAAGAGGGCTTATCTACAAGTGATCGGCGATGGTACTCTTGATTCCAAGATACTTTATTTTCCTCTAAAATATAAGAATAAAGATGTTATGATTTCCTTATTTATGGAAATTCTAGGGTAACGATCAAATAGATGGTAAACAACCATACTAGGCTTCTTTATAGATCGTAAGTTACTCTAACTAAAAGAAGCATATACTGCAGGAAGTCCTAGTCAACAATGAAAGTAAGTTCCTCTTTAAATTTGGCTCCAAAATATAGGTTATGATAATTGTAGAAGCTAGTCCATGACATATGAACAATAAGCCTCTATTCCTATAGGTTTAGAAACCCATTATCCAAATTCAACAACTCAAGCAAAGGAACATATCAATCTGGTTGAGCATTCATCTATCCCTTTGGAATACTGGTCCACAAGAGGTTAAACTACCTGGCAAGCTATATAATGGTTCGTATATGCTTAAATAATTCAACAGATGCAATCAAAAAAATTAACTATGTTAGTGGAAGCCAATAACAAACTACTTGATTTCGTCCACAGTAATGTGAATATAAGTAGAGGATCAGTTAGTGAAGGATTGGTTACAATCACATACTTTTGGAGACCACAACAAGTAAGAAGCAAGGAACAATTGGGATATATGGGAAGGAAATTTGCTAGAGGGGTTTATTCTTGATAGTAAAACCTATCTACTTGTTTTACGCTCATAAACTACAAGTGAACGGGTCGTCACTGATAGTAAAAAAGAGCAGATATCGACCCCACAGGGATTGATGCCTAGACACCACATAATTTAGATACAACTTTGTTTAAGAAAAGAAATTGTTAAAAGCAAATAATTTGGAAATTAAAAATTAAAATTAAAAGAATAATGTAAATAATGGATAATACTTCATTTGCAAAAAAGCTGAATTCAAGAATCTAAATGCTAGAGATTACTTTTCCCTTATTTTATATCCCTCCTATTTTATTGGTTGAATTATGTCTCATCCTAGATCTCCGAATGTAATAATTATCTTCTCATAAGGTGTAACTATTTATCCCTAATCAAATTAATGGAAATCGATTGAAAGATCTCTCAACCTACCCAATGACTTTACTGATTCAAATAGTCATTAAACTATCCTATGGGTGATCAAATGACTAATCGAGATCTCTCTTCTAACTATTCAATTAACATGATGATTGCTAGTCTATAGGTCACCTCTCATTGTACAATCCTACATGAATTTCATCTCACTCACTCTCTTGATTTATTGCAAGATGACAATTAAGAACAACAATCAACAAAGACAATTGTATTCAATTCAATAAAATAGGAGTTTTGACAAAATAATTCAAAAGCAATCCCTAAAATGTAATCAGCCTAACATAGTCTCCATAACATCATCAACAATCAAATAAACCATTTTTACAAAGAATAAAAGAGGTTAAAATGAAAAAAAATTGAATAGAAAGACTCCTTCTCTTCTTTGCTAAAATCTGGAATTTTGGTGATGATGTGCTATTTTGCCAAATCTTAATGATGATCCCTGTCTTCAGTCCTTCCTCAATACTCCAAACTTGTGTTCTTCACTCCATAATGGTGTTTCTATAGGTGGGTGTCGTCTCCCTGGAAGATAGAGGCTTAATGATATTTTTATAGTCCAAAAATCTTAAGTTTAATGAAGCCAAGCAGATTGCCGCAAATTGCAATTCCCACGTCTGTGGGAATTTGCATGATTCCCACGAGTGTGGGAATTACACACAGATGCACTTCTCATTTCTTTTATGAATCCCACATCTATAGGAATTTGCATGATTCCTACGAATGTGGGAATTTGGCACAAATGCACTCTTCTTATCTTCTCTTCTTTGATCTTTTGTTCAACCTCCAAGTTGCTCCCTCTTCTTTCCTACACAAAATAGTCAATTCTTATCCTCAATTAGCATCAAACACACAAGGACAACAGTGGAAATTAAACTTAATGAAAACATACAAAATGAATCCTAAACTAGAATAATAAACAACAATTATGTAAGAAAACACATGTCAATTACCTATAAAAACTTATCTTAATGCATACCTATCAACATCCCCACACTTGAATCTTTTCTTGTCCTCAAGCAAAATAAATACAACTAATCAATTCTACCACTTCATTTTCACAAACATCAAAGCATACAATCCCTCAAATTCAAGCCAACTCAAATATCAAGTTAATGCACATATCATAGCTAACTTTTTTTTATTGGTCTACACAAGCAAACTCACAATTGGCACAATCACTCAAAGATAAGTAAAGATGCACAAATGAATCTTCCTCACAATTTTCACTCATTTCGCTTAAGTGTTTAAGGGTTAGTGTTTCGCCAATCTTCCTATAGGAAACTACACTACCATAGGCTTACTAATACACCAATTCTTCTTTACAATGATTGCATGCATAAATAGATCAAAAGGACTTGTTTAGGGTTGTAATGTGGTAAGGGTTAAGGTGGGTCAAAAGAGGGGAAAGAGATTTAAGCACAAGCATAAATAAAGTACAAAACCGATAAAATGGGATAACAAAACATAACTACGAGACACACAGATATAACTAATATTCTGCATTTATTGATGTTATTGACTTGCTCTTTCCTTTCCTTTTCTTTTCTTTTCTTTTTTCATTTTCCATTTTTTATTTTTCTTTATTTTTTTATATATGGAAGAACTATGGATCAAAACTAGCACTATATACAATGTAGTCCACAGGCAGAAATAATCTCAATCTGTCCTTGTAAAAACTTCCCACAATCCCAACTGATGTTTTACTTAATACTTTACTAAGCTTGTGAAAGAGTAGGATAATGGGGTTTAAAGTGTTAAAATTTTGGGTGTTTTCAAGAAATAAAAGGTTAAGGGTCAATGGGGGTAGCAAGGGATTATGCAAAGGTGGGTCATTTAAGCTGAGGGTTAAAGAAAAAAAAGGGCCTCGATCATCTCTATTAAACATGCATCCAGTAAACTCAAACCAATTCAAAGCAAGTTCTTAAGGTAGTAACCTATGGAAGTACACTCAACAAGGAAATGAAATGACTCTAAATAGAATCATATGGCTCAATCCTCACTTTAGCTCAAATGAAAACTCATTATGCCTCTTTACACTGTCTTATTGTTCAAATGTCAATTTGTATTGACATAGCTTATGTAACCAACTACTTTTCATCACTCTATATGGTTCACTTTCTACTTAAGTAGCCTAATCTGAGTTCAAGCATGCATTCAATTTAATTCCAACTGACATGAAAGAATCTCATGGAAATATTTATCAGAGTGACTCAAATGTGATTTCATTGCTAACATAAAGCACCATTGCTGACACAAAGCACATACAATATGCCTAAACATACACCCTATTCAACACAATATAAAAAAATGCAATTAAGAAAGTTGATGTCACCTCCTCACACTTAAAGATCACATTGTCCTCAATGTGACAAGTCAACCCCCAAGTGAGTAAAAATGACATTAAACTAAATAAAAATAAAAACAACACAAATAAAAGAAATTCAAACAAACGAATGATATTAAACCAAATAGAAGATACTAACGTCAAACCAAAATTAAAGAAATCAGAACTAAACAAAAGACATAGCACATAAACAAATAATATGAAACCAAATACATATGAAATGAAATGCACTCACATACAAGAAATAATAAAATTTAAAAGTTTAAGGGATAAGAAAAGCTTAATCAGATGATGGTGGTGACGGTGATGGTGTAAGGGCTTCAAAATTATTCCTCCAACAGAAGTTGATGAACCTCTTCATCAAACTACGCTGCTCCTTATATACTATCTGCATTTGTGTGCTGAGCTCATTTAATTTAGATGTCATCCGTTGTTAGTTGACAAATTTTTGTTCAAGGGTTTGTTGGATTTGGTCAACCTCCATTGATGTGCTTGGTTTTGTTACTGCTGCTTTGTCCTCTGGATCCTGAACTGCTCGAGAAGTGGAAGGTCAGGACGCAACTGTATTGATGCTTCTCCTGTTTCTCACTACAGCATACGTCTGAGGATTACAGAGTTTCATAGAATGAACTTCCATAATCTCGAGACTCCTCAAAAACGATATGTCAAATATCGTGTACTGTTGTACGCACCTCTTCCAAATTATGGTTATAAAAACGAGCTAAAGTAGTAACAATATGCCCCATTCTAAAGTATAAACTCTTTTTATTGACAACACTAATGATTGATCTAAAAATGTTGATTCTAATCTTCCGATCCATGCATCATAAGAAGAAAAGTTCTTTAGTCGAACATTTACTAATTTCAGTTTTATTAAATATAGTTAAACACATGAATTTATGTAACAGCAAATGTTCGACACTACATATTAAAGCATTCAGTGCATTGCATGAATCAAAATGATCTTCTCCCATTAAAATTTTCCAATAGGCATCCACATCAAAATCAGTATGATCATCTAAAACTTTTATGTTTTGGAAATCGAAAAGAAGATGCATGACATTATAATCCGGTTTGTACACAACACCAAATAATCTAAACTAAAAGACATCCATTTTCAGGGTGTAACGGACAATAGTGAAAAATTCAACTGTCATCATAGAGTGAATATGCATGTCATATTGGATGAACCTATTCCACCCTATTTTATCAGCTAGTTGCTCAATCCTTATCCTCACTCCTATTTTATCAGCTAGTTGCTCAATCCTTTGTCTTCTGAGTAAATCGGGAAGGGAGATCGGCAAGTTACCGCCAAATCGCTTTTGCCTTCAATGAAAACTTGACAGCGCACTTCGTCACCCAGTTTTCGAGCCATCATCTTCTTCAGTGCCATTGTTATATAAAAACCTGTAAGAACAAGAGAGAAAGTGAAATTCGAGCTTTGGTGAGAAAGAACAAAAACCTTACCTAAATCCTTGTTGTTTGGAAAGATTAATGTATGAAAAAAATGTAAGAATAATGAAAGAATTGAAGAAATACTAAGAATCTAAAGGGATATTGAAGAATTTTAAAGAGTGAGAAGAGAGAAATTCGTGAGTAGGAGAGAGAGAGTATGAAAATCTGAAGATAGGGTGAGAGAAAAAATGGGAGGGAAACTTAAGTTTCCCTTCACTGTGTGATTCCCAC
>JANZXR010000172.1:12599874-12660328 GCA_027575705.1 Erythroxylum echinodendron
TTGCAAGATGACAATTAAGAACAACAATCAACAAAGACAATTGTATTCAATTCAATAAAATAGGAGTTTTGACAAAAAAATTCAAAAGCAATCTGTAAAATGAAATCAGCCTAACATGGTCTCCATGACATCTAATAATCCATTTTTACAAAGAATAGAAGAGGTAAAAATGACAGAATCTAGAATTTTATTGTTGATTTGCTATTTTGCCCAATCTTGATGATGATCCTTGCCCTCAATCCTTCCTCAATACTCCAAACATGTGTTCTTCACTTAAGGATGGTGTTTCTACAGGTAGTGTCGTCTCCCTTGAAGATGGAGGCTTAATGATATTTTATAGTCCAAAAATCCTAGGTTTAATGAAGCCTCGCAGATTGCCTAGAATTATAATTCCCACAGACGTGGAAATTTTCATGATTCCCACGAATGTGAGAATTTGGCACAGATGCACTCTCCTTATCTTCTCTTCTTTGATCTTTTGTTCAACCTCCAAGTTGCTTCCTCTTCTTTCCTACACAAAAATAGTCAATTCTTACCCTCAATTAGCATCAAACATATAAGAACAACAACGGAAATCAAACTTAATGAAAACATAAAAATTAAATCCTAAACTAGAACAATAAACAACAATTATGCAAGAAAACACATGCCAATTTCCTATAAAAACATATTCTCACGCACACCTATCAACTATGAAGAACTTATGCAGAACAAAAAACATGACTAACCAGGAAAAGTCATTGACAATAATCCAAAGATCAATGTAAGGCCACAATTGTTGAGATACTCAACATATGTGTATAATAAAGAGGGCAAAACAACACAAAGGACTTTAATGAAGCTATAAACACAACTCCTAAAATTATTATAGAGGTGCATTTGAATCCCTTCATAAATTCAATAGAAAATACAAAATCCACTCTATTGCTAAGAAGCACACCAACAAGCCTCAAAGCCTGTAAAGCCTTCACATCAAGTCCTAAAGGATGTGAAGCCTCTATTTCAAAGTCAAACCTACAATTCAAAATAGATGAGAGGAAGAGATCAAAGAGGAAGAAAAAGAGATCTAATCCCACACTTAAATAATGAATATCGACCTAATCCCATACTTAAATAATGAAGATCATAGCTTGGAATGTAAGAGGTATCAACTACCCTTCTAAACAATTAGCATTTAGTAACTATATGGATGATAATAACCCTTATATAATAGGGCTTTTGAAAACCAAACTGAATGATGTCAGTGGCAATAAAATGAAGCGTTTGAGAGAACATCAAGAAATTATTTTAAACTATCAACATCATTTTAATGGAAGGATAGTAGGGATATAGGATGAAAAGAAATTACAGAAGGGTCACTCTTTTTTAAAGAACTAAAGAAAGAAATTAAGGAAGCTCATTCTTTCTTAAACTCCTTAGGAATTCAAGCTAAGGGGATATCTTTAGTTCCCTTACGAAAGTTAATCATTAAGGAAGAGATCAAACATTAGGATGTTTCATTGCTAATCACTCTTATGGTTGAGAAAGAGGTAGAAAAGGCATTATTTTATCTCAACCCTTAAAAGGCTCTAAGACTATATGACTTTAATTTCTTCTTTTATCAGAAAAATAAGCAAATAAATAAGAATTTAATAAAATAAAAAATCATCATGCAATTATTTTAAAAAGGAAGGATGTTGAAAGAAATTAACAAAACTATCATTTGCTTAATCCTAAAGAATTAGGCTCCATCCTCACTCACTCAATACAGTTCAACTGCCTCTTGTAACTTCATTTATAAGGTGATCTCTAAGATTATGTCACATAGGTTGAAGCTTATTCTTCCTACATACATACATATATACTTTATATGGAGTTTTCATCAAAGAGAGGAATATAAGTGATAATATCTTACTAGAACAAGAGTTATTTAATAACTATAATAAGAAAATACAAGCATGAATTGTGCCATGCAGATATATTTTCATAAAGCTTTGAATTTAATAAGTTAGAGCTTCATTCTTAACATACTAAAGGAATTTCAATTACCTAAAATGTTTGCATGATGGATTGAGCAATGCCTTAAAACAATCTCATACGGTGCCTTAGTTGATGGAGAACTGACAAATGTAATCAAGGGTGTAAGGGGCTTAAAACAAGGGGATCCTTTATCCCCTTATCTCTTCACTTTAGTAATGGAAGTCTTCGTTGCACACATAAGACAAATAATCTCTCAAGATAAGTAGTTTAAACATCATTCATGGTGCAAAAGAATAAACTTTACTAACCTAGAATTTATTGATGATTTGATTTTGTTTTACAAAGTAAAAGCAAATTCACTTAGTGTTCTAATGTCAACATTTTAAACCTTTAAACTCTTATTGGGTCTCACTTTAAAAGGAGATAAGAGTTTTCCTTACCTATCCAAAGGAGCTTTTCAAAATTCTTCTTCGTTTTCATCAATCATTAGACCGAAAACCAATTCTCTTTATTTATATATTTAGAGATCCATACCTCATCAAAAATGTCTTCTTGCAAAAAGTTCAAACACTCCTAGATAAGATCTATAAAAGGATATCAACTTATGTAACAAAAGCCTCACAATGTCCATATTTACTGGTCTTCTCACTTTTACTTCCTAAGTAACATTGTCAAAGTAGTAGAAAATTTGTTTAGAACCTTTGTATAATAAGTTGATGTAACAAGGAAAGTTATGGCCAAAGTTAAGTAGGTTGAAATAAATTTACCCAAAGAAGAGGGGGTTTAGGAATCAAATCATTGAATCTTACAAATAATATCCTTATAATAAAAAGGCTTTGGAGACTACAAAATTTTAAGCAATCTCTATGGGCATAATGGATCAATGCCTACTATTTGAGAAATAGGAGCAACTAGAATGTACAATCTAGGAAAAGTACCTCTTAGACTATGCATAATATCTTAAACCTTATAAAGAAAGTGAGGGTGGTGATTACAACTAAGATAAGGAATGGAATAAATATAAACTTCTAACATGATAATTGGTCTTAATTAATGAATCTACATAATTTAATTGTCTACAGAAGATCATTTCCTTAACTTTCATAATGAAACAAGGATCACACAAGAAAGCTTCATTCTTTGGTTGACCTTTAAAGGCAAGTTTAACATACTAAACAAGCTGACAAGATTTCTAAGCACCCTAAGTCAATGCATTCTATGTAGGAAAGAAGATGAAAACTTGGATTATATGTTTTTAAAATTTAAATTGTTTAGTCATAATTTTTTCTTGTAGAAAACTTATATTCTATGAAAAATTCAAAATAAATCTTTGTATTAATTTTCTTTGTTAACTTTCACTAAGTATGCATTTTTGGGACATGTAGCATTGGCATATAAGAAGAAAAGATCCATTTAATAGAGAACTCAAAAACACATAACTTGATTTGAAACTTAAAGATGCATAATTTTTTTCCTCCAAGTTTGTTTCTTTTCTTCCTCCTCCCACTTCCCTATTATTTTTCACCCATAAAATCACTATTTGTTCACATTCATTAAACTAGCATATTAGTCTAATACATGCCTTTAAATTCATGCATAGCTTCTATCATTTCATAATTAATCAATTTCTAACTAGTCATTGAATAAGGACATAATAAATATGAAAAAAAAATCAATATTACTACTTTATAATTTGTGCACGTACACAGCTCCTCCTCCACCCACTTCCCATTATTTTTCACCCATAAAATCACAATATGTTCACAACTAACATATTTTTCCAATACATGCCTTCAACTTTCTGCAAAATTTCTCTCATGTCATAATTAACCAATTTTTAACTAGTCACCAAATAAGGATATAATAAATAAGAAAAATAGATCAATATTATTACTCTAATTGGTGTACCTCCACACCTAGTCCAACTAGCATTTCATAATGACTATTTTGACTTACTAATTCATAGATAATGTATTTACATTTAGATGATATCACTGATAAAAAGTACAAAAAATTACTTAAAAGGAACAATATTTAGAATTCAAATACTAAAAAATGTTAACATTATAGAAATAAATAGAGTTTCATATAATTGATAATCTACCCCACAATCTTGTCCAAAAATAACATTATAAACAAAAAAATCTTATATAGAAAATAATGGATAGCAAACTACAAAGACCCACAAAGATATTACACTACCACATATGCTTACCACTACATGCTAGTTAAAAGCATAAGTCGACTCGAATAAGGGAGCTATTGTGATCTGAGTAAAGGATCAAGTATCTAACACTACAACAAAAACAACATTTGGCTAAAAAAAACTTGTCACTAAATGTGTCAAAATGGTCACTAATATTCATTGGTGACGATTTATATTCATCACTAAAAACATCGCCAAATTCCAATAGCTGAAAATTATAGGCGACGTTTTTCACTAATTGTTATTAATAGTTTTTTTCCTGCGCTTTATTTTAGTAGCGAAAACTATTAGCGGCATTTTCCTAAAACGTTGCCAATACATTTTGGCTATGTTTAAGTTTCTTAGTTAAAAATTATTAGTTACTTTTCTAATAATGTAGCTACGTTTTTTAAAAATGTACGTAGCCAAATGTTTTTAGCTACGTTTTATAAAATATGGTCAAATTTTTAATATACATTTTAACAAAATGATATATCATATTAATTATAATTATTTGTGACATTTTTAATCCATATTATTATATATAATATTTAGATTTTTTGTTAATTTATTATACAAAAATAATTGATAATTTGAAGCATTATATATAAAAAATAAATATCATTAAATTATACCAAAAAAGAATATTTTTTGTATTCAAGATTTTAATTACAACTTTAACAATCCTTACAAATAAAATAATAAATACAGAGACTAGTTTACAAATTATAAATACTAAGATTACAAAAACAAATTACAACATAACTAGAAGGACTCTAGATTTGTCCATATCGATGAGAGCAACTTCATACATCAGCCATCATATATGAAACATTAGCTATGAGAATCATGAAAGCAACTTCAAAATCAATAGAGTACCTAAAATTATGCATAATTAAGTTGATTTGTTTTCAATTAGGAAAGAAAAGAGGGCGATGAAATGGGAAAGTAATCCGGCAAAATATTCTTTGGAAACCATTAAGTACTTTCCAAAGTACAACTTTATCATGTAAGCATTCAACAATCCAACATAAGAGTAAAACAAAAAGCAAGTGTTGTAACACATATGCATTAGATGCATCCATAGCTTGAGTAAGGTTAAGAATACTTTAAACAATAAGAATAAAGCTTGATGAAAAAAGACAAATATGTAGTTTAAATGCTTACCCTTTGGCAACAATGTTGAAAATCATCACCAGAGGCTTATTTTTAGCTACGATTTAAAAAATGTAGCGAGAAAAATGTAGCTGAATGTCTACCTTGTTGTAGTGAACGAAATTTTTAATAGAAGTTTTTCTATGATTGAAAATGAATGTCTTATAAGAGAATCAAAGCATGAAAGAAATAGCACCAAGCAATTATTCAAATATAAACAATATGAACTGCAAATAAATATAATGATTGAGCTTCGACATTGGCATGAACTTTGAGCCCAACTAGAAGCTTCCGCTCTTCCCCAGAGATGAAAATTCCCTCAGAGCATCACTTCCACTGATAGCTAACATGTCACACCAACTAATCACTAACATAGTATCGAATATTAGATTTGACATATACATACTCAAACCTCACTCCTCACTAAAAGTAAAGAGTTTTCACATGATACCATCCATGATACCATCCTAAGTTTGAATGAAACATTACCTAAACACCTCAGGATAGTAATCTTTCGACCAGAAGTTGACCAACTGATGTGGAGGAGTAGACTTCGATCCTTCAGGAGGAAACCCCTTGCAAACCGACAAATCTTTTAATTTCACAGTACCCTTTGCAAACTGAAAAATCTCAATCATGTAAAGCTTAATATTCTTCTGCGTCAGAATCTTAAGTCAACACGGGAACAATGGAACAAGCTAATTGATATGCTTTTCCTTCAACTACTAAAACAAAATTTTGTAAAGGAATCCAGGTTTAAAGATATTGCCAAATCAAATCAACTGTGGTGAAGAAGCAAGCTACCATTTTCATGTTAGAAACATATAACACATCTTTTTTCTAGGGAAAAATAGAGAAGTAATTAGAAATCAATAGAGAAGGACTAATCTACATCAAATTGGAGTTGACTTGCGATTTTTCTTGCACGCCCATAATATCTCCTCGTTGCATTAACCAAAATCCCAAACCATGATGTCAAATTTTGGGTATATTAAAACCTGAAATTTGGAAGAGAAGGAGAAGAGGGAGGCAACCACGAAGAAGATTGAAATTAAGAGGATCAACATAAAACCCTAACCATCGTCGATTTCTCACTCCTCCCCTGTCTCTATCTATTTCCTCTTTTATTTGTTTTAGTATGAGAGAGCAAAAACAATATAGTAAAGAAACTATATAAAACTCAATAGTTACCTTCTCAAACCTACCTTCCTTTATCCAATTTGTCCGATTATGCTTGAACTCTCCAATCCTACCAAACACCAAATAGATACATAATCAAATCCAAAGTCGATAAAAATAATGCATAAACACAATAAGAGGTTAAAAAAGAGGAGGAGGATGCAATGTCTACACATAGAAAAACAGAAAAACAAAATAATCAAACAAATTTCTGATTTCATTTTCATTCCCTCCTATAACTAGTTAGATATGTTGTGACGATTTACAAAATAGTCACAAAAGGGCCAATTTTCACAACGATTTTTGAAAATCGTCGCTAAAAGGGTTAATGAAGTCATATTTTGGAATCAAATGAGAATCTTTTGGTGACGATTATCAAAAATCGTCGCTAAATGGTTAACATTTTACGACGATTTTTAAAAATGTAGCAAAATGTGGACCTTTGGTGATGATTTTTAAAAATCATCACCAAATTGGTGATGATTATCGAAAATTGTCGCTAAATGGTAAACATTTTATAACCATTTTTAAAAATGTAGCGAAATGTGGACCTTTGGCGACGTGTTGATGAATTTAAAAATTGTAACCAAAGGTTCACATTTGGTGATGAATTTAAAAATTGTCACTAAAAACTTACTTTTAATTACAATTTTCAAAACGTAGCAAAAAAACGTAGCTAAATCTCATCCTTGTTGTAGTGTAAAAAATGTCCAAAATGAAGCTACTGACCTCTTTTTAATGACAAAGCACTAAATTTAAGAATCAAAGTTATTTGGTCAACTTCATAAGTTAAGAACTCAAAATATTATTGTGTGACCCCACTTACATTTAAAATTAAGTTTGTTCACTAATGTTTCTCATTCTTCAATTAGACAACATTTGTCACATATTCTTCCATTAGTTTTTGCTTCCTTGCTTTGATCACCACATTGATTTGCAATTTGAGATCATTCTCTTCCTCTTCTTCTGATAGATGTTCATTTATAAGGGATTCGAATAAAAGCTAAAGTTAGCTGCTTGCCTTTGAATTTGATTATTCCCAGCTAATAAGAGAATAGATCAATCAAATAAAAACAAAAAAAGAAATTAATATATAGGATTAACTTAATCAAATTAGGATTAGTTAGATTATGAATCAAAATTTGCAAATACTAATCAATAAAGATCGTTTTGTTCGTGAAAAGATATAGAACTTATTGTGAAAATTAACCGGATTAGAGCATATTTGTAGCTAAATAGGACTAAAGGAATAGTGATGAACAGACAAATTTTACGTAGAAACCCTAAATTAGGGTAAAAAATGCAGGCCAGGATAGAGGAATTTTAAAACTAAAAAATTGGAGAATTACAAGGAGAAAAACTATACCTACAAAAATACACAAAATATTTTTGTCTCTCTCTCTCTTTTTTATCTTTCACCTCACATCTCTCTTTGTTCTGCTTATGTGTTTATCTCTTTGTTCATCTCCTACCTATTTATAGGTAGGAGAAGTGGCTAGGCATAGAAAACGATGCGTACCATATTTGACTTCAACTTTGGTAGGCACCGTTTTCAGTGCCTACCATATTTGACAATTCTCCCACTTGAAGATTTGATTGAGAGTCAATCAAGTCTTCACACTATTCTTTCCACCTTGCCGTTTCATTTTGCTTACATCTCTGTCAGGCCACACGAGGACCGATACCATATAAACTTGTTAAAGTTGATTGCTTTTGTCATAAAATCTGCCAAGTTATCCATGGTATGCATTTTCTGCATATCCACCGTTCCTTCTTCCACTTTCTCACGAACGAAGTAGTATTGAACTCAAATATGTTTTCTTTTTGAATGAAATGCTGAATTCCTTACAAGATGCAAAGTACTTTGGTTATCACAAAACAAAGTAATATTCTCTTATTTATACCCAATTTCTTCCAACAACACCTTCAACGACACTGTTTCTTTACTAGCTTGCGTAGCTACTACATATTTTGTTTCTGATGTTGACGTAGCCACAGCTGACTACAGTTTTGAAACCCAGCTCACAAGTCCTTTAGTTAGTGTAAACACATATCCTATAATGGATTTACTTTTATCAGATCACCTGCATAATCAGCATCAACATATCCTTTGATAGTAAAATCTGATCCTCCATAACATAATTCAACATCTGAGGTTCCCTTGCTATATCTGAGAATCTTCTTAACTGTATTCCAATGCTCTCGACCAGGATTTGTCATATATCGACTATCAACTTCCACTGTATGTGCAATGTCTAGTCTTGTACAAATCATAGCGAACTTTAAGCTTCCCACTATCGATGCATACGGTACTCGAGACATCTCCATCCTCTCTTCTTCATTGCTAGGACTTTACAGTCTTACATGTTGAATTGCCTCAAAGATCTTCTTCAAATAATTCTTCTGAGAGAGTCAAATCTTCCTATTATTTCTATCTCGGTGAATTTGCATCCCTAAAATCTTGTTTACTGATCCCAAGTCCTTCATTTCAAATTCCTAGCCAACTGTGTCTTCAATTCTTTGACACGATCATTGTTGGGGCCTGCTACCAGCATGTCGTCTACATACAACAGTAAAACTATAAAATCATCTTTCTCAAACCTCTTGAAATATATACGAGGGTTTACATTCAGTCTGCTGTATCCAAGGCTCATGATGAAGGAATCAAATCTCTTATACCAACACCTCCTTGTTTGCTTTAAACCACACAAAGATTTGTTCGATCTGCAAACCAAGTTTTCTTTCCCTTTTTCTTTAAAACCTTCTGACTGGAGCATATAAATTTCTTCTTCAAGATCTCCATAAAGAAATGCAATTTTCATGTCTAACTTTTCAAGATGTAAGTCAAATATAGCACACATGGCCAGGACTACTCGAACTGTAATGAGTTGAACCACAGGAGAAAATATTTCATTGAAGTCAATTCCTTACTTCTGAGCATATCCTTTTACCACCAATCTAGCATGATATTGCTCTACTTGATCATCACCACTCTGCTTGATCTTGTAAACCCATTTATTGCTAATAGGCTTTCTTCCTTGTGGTATTGATACCAACTCCCATGTCTTATTCTTATGCTGAGCTTCAATTTCTTCCTACATTGCCTCCATTCACTTAGATACATCTGAACTATTCATTGCTTCTTGAAGAGTTGATGGCTTTCCGTCCTTAGTTAAAAGACAGTATGCAATATTGCTCTCTATAATATAATCTGAGTGTTAGCTCAGTGCTCTTCTTGTTCTAGTTAATCTCCAAGTATCTAAAACATCATATTCAACTAGTTCTTGCTCCTCGTGCTCTAGTGCAGCTTCAGAAGAATCATTTTGATCAAATTCCCTTTCCACCTGTACTGTTGTAGTCTTTGAATTCTCTTTTGAAGTGCTAACATTTTCTGCTTGCTCTTGATCCTTTTCTTCCATGAAGATAACATCCCTGCTAATAACAATCTTGTGGATAGTGGGATCTTACAGACGATACTCCTTTACTCCTTCAACATATCCCAAGAAAATACATCTTCTGAATTTTGGATCCAATTTCATAGTTTCTTGGGCATTGAACACCACATAAGTAGGACTTCCAAATATATGGAGGTTAGAATAATCCACTGGTTTACCAGTCCACATCTCCATCAGTTTCTTCAACTCAATTGTAGTTGATGGAGCTCGATTCACCACATAACAGGTGGTATTGACTGGTTCTGCCCAGAATTTCTTATCTAAGCTTGTAGTTCTCAACATCGCTCTTGCTCTTTGCAATAGAGTTCTATTCATCTGCTCTGCTACTTCATTTTGTTGAGGAGTGTATGTTGTCGTGAACTGCCTTTTGGTACCTTCTTGCTTGCAGAATTCATCAAATTCTTTACTAGTATATTCTCCTCCATTATCTAAGCATAAACACTTGATCTTCTTATCATATTTGAGTTCCACCTGTGCTTTGTAAAATTTGAAAGTTAAAAACACATCCGCCTTCTTCTTGATAGAAATCACCCAACATCTCCTGGAATAATCATCAATGAATGATACTTAGCTCCTTCTAGGGATATAACTGGTACTTTCCATACATCAGAGTAAATCAATTCTAGAATTTCTTTGCTTCTGAACTTTGATGTGTTAAATTTCAAGAGATGTTGCTCACTCATGATGCAATGCTCACAAAAGGGTGGTGATAACTTTGTGAGACCTGAAAGTAGATTCTTATCTCCAAGTATCTTCATTTCTTGTTCTGGCATATGTCCAAACTTTTTATGCCATGTCATTGCAGATTTGTTATCTGGACTAGTCACTGCAACGGATACCTCTCTTTCTTACAAAGTTACTCCCTTTAGCATATACATATTTGCAACAATCTTCTCTCCTTTCATAAATATCGGCGCTCCTTTAATCACTTTCATGATCTTGTTTTGAATCTCAAATCTAAAACCGAGATCATCCAGTTGTCCCACAGACAACAAATTATTCTTCAGGCCCTCCATATGCTGCACCTTTTCAATAGTCTAGGTTGTCCCATCATATATCTTTAACTTGATGGTGATGATACCAATGATCTTCTAAGCTTGATTGTTATAGTTGTACACAGATCTCCCAGAGATAGATTCATATTGATGGAACCAGTCTCTTCGAGAGGTCATATGAAAAGTAACTGTTGAATCGAGAAGCCATACATCAACAAATCTTCTCTTACCTCCAATAGTCGTTTCCGCTTCACAGACCATTGCACCTCCATCATCTGAAGTATTTGCCACATTTCCTTGAGGAATAGAATCTTTTTTGTTTAGATTTCAATAATCCTTCTTCAGGTGCCCTTTCTTGCCATAATTGTAGCACTTGAAATTCTTCTTACTCTTAGATTTTGATCTACCATGGCTATAACTCCCACTTGGGTCATGTTCTATTGATCTTCCTCTCATCATTGCCAAGGCTTCCGCTTGTTGCGAATTTGCTAGCCTGTCTTCTTTACTTTTGCAGCTGCAGTATTGTCGAAGACTAAAGTGTCTGCGTTGTTTGTTAAATTGATGACTAGTTGATCGTACGAATCTGGTAGACCTTGGAATAGAAGTTTTGCACGTTCACTTATCTTTATTGTGTGCCCCAATGATGTGAGTTGAGAAAAATAAAGTATTTAAAGTATTTAAGTGCTCCGTAACCGAAGTGGATTCCACCATGCATAATAGTTTCCTCTTCAGAAAAATTTTATTGTGGAGTGATTTGGCCTTGTACAATTTTGTGAGATGATCCCAAATCTCTTTTGTCGTCTTCTCTTCCTTTATGTTTGACAATACCTTATCTGCTAGTGCCAGATGAAGATTTGCAATAACATTCCTGTCCATCTCATTCCACTTATTATCATATGTGAATGTTGCCGCCCTTTCGCTGATGGCTGCTAAACAGCTATCTTTTCTCAAGATAGCCTTCGTCTTCAACTTTCAAACTGAGAAGTTACTCTCATCAATCTCAAATTTTGGTGCCATTGCTTCTATCACGAACAAAATTTAGCTCCCACTATTTCAAGTGAATAGTACTCGTATGTATGAATAGTAGTCATATGTGAATAGTAGTCGTATATGTGAATAGTACCGTATGCGTATGTGTGAATAGTATCGTACACATGAATAGTCTGTATACTTGAATTACAATAACTCCACTGTTTAATGCAAAAATAAATGCATAAACAGTTGCCATCTTTTGTGGTTACTATTCACCAGCTTTTACTGTGCTCACCTGAAATTCGAACGGATTATGCCAAAAAATTCGTTGTAATTTTCTCACCTCACTCTAATACTAGTTGTTGTAAAAATCGACCAGATTAGAGTAGGTTCTTAGTTAAATAGGACTGAAAGAATAGTAATGAATAGACAGATTTTACATTAAAAACTTCTAAATCAGGGTAAAAACTACGGGCAAGGATAGAGGAATTTTACTATTGAAAAATTGAAAAATTACAAGGAGGAAAATTAGACCCTAAAAAATACACAAAATATTTTTGTCTCTCTCTTTTTCTCTCTCACCTCACATCTCTCTTTGTTCTGCTTACGTGTTTATCTCTTTGTTCATCTCCTGCCTATTTATAGGCAGGAGAAGTGGGTAGACATCGAAAACGGTGCCTACCAAAATTGACATAACTGATAAAAAAACATAATGAAAAAGGAGTGAAAGATTCAAATTTGACATATAAGAATGTCATATGTCATAAAAATTTTATAGATGTTAGCGCTTTAAAAAAACACAATCCTTACAAATACATATATAGGTTTAAGATTAAAATCAAACAAACATGAAACAACACATGGGATTGAAAATCTTAGTTGAAGTTGAACAAATTGTGATTTTGTAGGTGACAGATAATGACTAAATGGAGAAAATGAGTAATTACAAATTGGGAAAGGGTGGTGTGGAAATGTTAAGTTCGAGTTGAGGCTTTGAATTTTGGATGGAGTTATAAGTTATTTAGGAGGATAGTAGTAGGTTGGGGAAAAGAGTGAAATGTTAAGTTTAAGTCAGGTTATAGGTTATTGGATTTTCTGCTACGTGGCAATATGATAGTGTCACATATTCTAAAAATATTAGTTTAATGAAAGTTAATAAAAAAGGTAATAGGAAGAATTATTTTGGAGTTTTCATAAAATATTAACATTTTATAATATTTTTAAATATATAAAATTTTAGTAAAATTCATAAAACCTCATATAATAAAATAAAAAAGAGATCATTCTTTTAGTTGGAGTCAAAAAAAATTAATCAACAAAGTAAAAAGAAGTTCTTGCCTCCACAACATTGTAGTTACATATGGCTAATATCTTATAATAACTTAATATGTAGGTGATGTAGAAGTATTTCGTCTTTAAATATAAATTTATTATAGTCTCACTTATTTGTGTTTTGCATATTAAGTGCTTTTCTCAACCACTTTTTTTGAACATTGTTTTTTCTTTAGATACTTATTCTCTAAAGCCTATAATATTTTATTACATCAGTTATACTTCACAACTAAATATGAGTTGGAATTACTTTTTCTTGCTAATTCAATATAATAGTTCACTAGCAATAAATGTAAAAGGCAACTTAACTTTGTTCAACAAGTTTAGTTAAAATATATTTATGTATGTTGGAATATTAAATAGTCTTTAGATTTTTTATTTCTTTACTCACTTACATGATGTTTTCATATTAAGAAAACAACCTGAACTACATGCAAGTTCATGTATAACAGTAGGTTCTACGCTATTTCGGAGTCCAGGATACCGATGCATACCAATAGATTCTTTCCATATATAAAAATAATCATATGAGGTTTTATCAGCCTCATTATGACAATCTCTTTTACTAATATCCTTTTGGTATACAAAAATTTAAATGGCTCATAAAGATCAAATGGTAAGCCACGAACTCCGAGAGTTACGTGAAGCAACCAAACAGAAGGGAATGACCTAGTGCGTTCTTAGTAATCTGAAATTTGATTGAAAGTGATAGTTAGGAACAACCCGTAACTACCCTACGAAAACGAAAACCCAGCCAAAATATGACCCAACTTAAACGAAACAATGAATTATTAGGACATGGTAAGCAAGGTTTTACAATGACTAAGCACCAGAAAGCCTTGACTACTGACTAGCAGTACCATTTCTCTGACTGGTCATCAGTCAATTCTTTTAAAGTTTATTGTATTTGCTTTTAACGACTTCTCGGAAAAGTCAATAACGAACGAACCAGCTTCATCAATTAGTTGTTCACCTATCTAATCTCTCCTCCTTGACACATACGCATCCTTCGCAACAAACATAAACATGTATTGGTTAATCTCTCTGTCGCTGTGAGAACTGTTCTTTGGTTGACATGGTTAGCTGCTGACCGAGCCGGTGTACACGACTGGAACTTCCTGTTTTCTCCTTGTGTTACATTACAATTCTGAAAAGTCCATGCCCCTATAGCTACATTTCGACTCCATTATTCAGCATTAGAATGTGTAAAACAAGGCTCCAGATAAAGTAAAAGGTTCTTAACTAAAACATAACTCCCAGGCAAGTATTGATCATTGGCCCTACTACAAAGTTATGTGCCCTACTACAAAGTTATGTCCAACATTGCTGTCAATATCTGCACTGATTGTGCAAAATCGCAATTTCCTCTCACTTTAATTTATTCAAAGGGCCCTTTACAACCTACTAAAAGCATGCAGCTTAATCTGATACTTTCGTTGAAACTACCTTTGGGTGTCAGTTAGAAACCAAAACATGTCTGCTGCCTAATCGAGTAGTTTTAATACATTATTCCTTACTTTCTGTTCAGACGTCCTTTGCTAAATAGGAACGAATGAATTTTTGTTACATATAAAAATTTTGTCAGAGAATAAACAGGGAGTTATTAGATGTACAATTCATATACTCATTCTTAGCAAGGCATGTCATACATAATCCAAGTTTACCTTGGCGTTGCAAATGGAAAATTTTCTTCTGTAATCCCTTGTATAAAATTGGCAAATGCATGTATTCACAAGCAATGGAAAGGGTTCCTTCTTTAAAAAGGGAAAACTAGACACTTTTAAGGGGAGGTCTCGACCATTGTCAATAAATGAATTACACGTGAAAGCTAGAAAACGCAGAAACTAGAATTTTGTTGATCAAACATGGAGAAAAAAAAAAGGCCGTGCGTGGAATAAACAGATAAAGGAAGGATTGATTTTCTTGTTTACGCGTCCACTGTATGTTCATAGCAAACTACCTAACTCTTGTATACAATGCATAATTTGATATGGTTCTATCTCTAACCGACCCTGCGGTTAAGAAATTTGCTGTTTAGACCAACAAATCTGACTGCACAATATCGTACTTACCACCTACTAAAGAGGACTTTTTAGGAGTGGACACAAAGACAATTGTATCTCCAGCTTTTGGTCCTCATTTACCCTAAACAACAGAATTAGATGGGGTCATTCATCATTATACCGTGTTCAATCATCCAACCCACATGTTATCGTTTTGATTTGAGACGATAATCAGAAGGGCTCGTATGAGGTCAATTAATAAACTCTTTTGTTGGGTTAAATCATTCTTTTCTCCAACAAGGTTTGGTATACAACTAATAAGGTTACCCTAACATTGAAGTTTAGTCCTTACAATATGTCTTGTCCCGCTAGCTGTATGCAATGAAGAGAATAAAATGAACGTCAAAAAGAAAGAAGGGAATACAATTGTTCTATTTTTATGTCCCCTTTCTTTTATAATCTTTGGAAGGAGTTGTTATTGGCATTAGCTTTTTCTTCTTTTCTTTTTTTTTGGCTGAAAAAGTTCCAGAAATTGCCGTACCATAGAAAAAGAAGTCAAATACAAGTATGATGTCCTCACGCCAAGGTGAATGAGCGTAACATGGGTTGTCTTTATTTGATGATTTCTCATTTGCTCTGAAAACGGGAGTCAAATGCTCTGTATCCTTTTCCCAGTTCCAAATCAGTACCAAGCATTATCATCCACAAAATTCATGTATTTACTGTAAAGCTTGTGGACGAGGTTATTGAACATAGGGTTAAAACTGAAAAAAGGTCCCTGAAAACAGCGGGACTTTTGTCGATTGACAAGATGTATGTGCCTAGTACTTGAGCCCACGTGGAGTGAGTCACCATTACAAAGTTCGATCTGTAACCCTTTTACATTAAACACCCCTTCAGTAACACAACTTAATCATTCTGCCTACGGTTGCTTATGCAAGATGGTACGGATTAAAATTAATCGTCTTATAAGAAATGTGGATATTTTTTCATTTTTCATCACAAGGATGATATTTGTAATTAGGTTGCTTTGGCAATGCAAATATACAACTTTGGGATGCCTTGACAACAGTAGGTCAAGGTTTTCTGGCATTTGTTAGAGAATTTTGGATCAACCCACGTCAGTATCTCAGTTTTCGTCTTCGGGGTTTGGAAGTTTGGATTGAAAAGCAAGTGTTTGACTATTTTATATTTGTTCTCTTCTCATTACATAACAGAGCCAATGCATTTGAATTCATTAGATTCGTACATGTACGTTTGAAAGCAAGAGGTTGAGATGGATATTATGTACGTATATTATGATACACGCAAAGACTAAATGTCAACCTAACCATTTTTATTAACGAATAGAACATGAAAAGCCATAGCTTTGTCCATATAATAATGATGATTTTCATTGACTATCAGCACCTAAGTTAGACTTGTGGATCAAGCATTGTAGGAAAATTTTGCAATTTTGATAGGCTAGTGGGTGAAACAAGCAAACAACTCCTACGGTGTTGAACTAATCTAGCATCACCAGAGATTAGAGTCCCTCCCATTATCTTCTTATAAATAGAAGCTATGCTTCCCTCACTTAACTCAAACCTTATTACCAGCCTTACTAAATTTTTCTGTGAAAAAGATGGAAATTTTCGCCAATGGGTGCCGATGGATCTACTTGTCAGGCCTTTTGCTACTTTTAGCCTCTGCATTTTCCTTGGCAAAAGCCGAACTTCACCACCATGAATTCGTCGTATGTCTTTCTTTCCCCATCATTGTTTATCAATATAAGGTGCTAATAATAGAAGTGAGTACTCATATAAACTTGATTTGGCACAGATTCAAGCAACGCCAGTGAAGAGGCTGTGCAATACCCAGAATGTGATCACTGTTAATGGGATGTTCCCTGGACCAACACTTGAAATAAATAATGGAGACACTCTGGAAGTCACTGTTACCAACAAAGCCCAGTATAATATCACCATTCACTGGTCAGTATTACGTTTATGTACATGCATCACATTTCTTGTCAAAGCAGTCAATTCATTAAGTTACTTTGTCTATAGGCACGGCGTGAGGCAGATGAGAACGGCATGGGCAGATGGACCAGAATTTGTGACACAATGCCCAATAAGGCCAGGAGGGACTTACACCTACAGGTTCACTATTCAAGGACAAGAAGGGACTCTCTGGTGGCATGCTCACAGCACTTGGCTTAGAGCTACCGTTTATGGTGCTCTTATCATCCACCCTAAAGCAGGCTCTTCCTACCCGTTCACCAAGCCCAAACGCGAAACTCCCATTATTCTTGGTTAGTGATAATACAAATTCTGGACTTAACCAGCACATCTAATTGCCTAACATATAAATCTTTTTACTTTTTGTTGGGGCAAACAAACAGGCGAATGGTGGAACGCAAATCCTATTGATGTTTTGAGGCAAGCAACTCGGACAGGAGCAGCTCCAAATGTTTCTGATGCATACACCATCAATGGTCAGCCTGGTGACCTCTACAGTTGTTCCAAGCAGGGTCCGTCTTGCCTTATTCTTTACTCTGACTTTAATTGTTTTCCTTATTTAATTAGCCTCCAAAAATTTTAAAAATCTAATTAAGAAAAAGAAAGGATCTTCCTGTCGGGAAAACTCGTGGTTGCGCTATCAAATCACAAACAATTCTTTTGTGCAACAACAAGATTTAAGCATAGCAGCGACGATTCCCAATTCTTTATTACTAAAATATCAGATAGCAGCGACGATTCCCATTTCAAAAAATATTTTTAAAATTTCAAAAAAAAAATTATCAGATGGCAGATAAAACCAATCTCAAGTGACATGGATCGTAACCCATTTTAAATGGATCTGATTTTGGTTGCAGATACTATCGTAGTCCCAATAGACTCCGGGGAGACCAATCTTCTCCGAGTCATCAACGCTGGCATGAACCAGCCTCTTTTCTTCACCGTCGCTAACCACCGGCTTACAGTTGTTGGTGCTGATGCCTCCTACGTCAAACCATTCACTACCACAGTCCTTATGCTAGGACCTGGTCAAACGACAGATGTTTTGATCGCCGGTGACCAACTACCTGCCCGTTACTACATGGCGGCGCGTGCGTATCAAAGCGCCCAGAACGCGCCCTTCGGCAACACTACTACCACTGCTATTCTTGAATACAAATCAGCCCCGTGCGCTGCCAAAAATGCTACAACGCCAGTTATGCCACCTTTACCCGCATATAACGACACAGCCACTGTCACTGCTTTTAGTAATAGTTTTAGAAGTCCAACTAAAGTACCCGTCCCGATAGACATTGACGAGAATTTATATTTCACAGTTGGTTTAGGGCTCAACCGCTGCCCACCAACGTTTAGCTCTAGCCAGTGTCAGGGACCAAACGGAACTCGTTTCACTGCTAGCATCAATAACGTGTCTTTTGTGCTTCCTCAGACCTTCTCGATATTACAAGCACATCATCAAGGTGTTCCGGGCATTTTCACCACTGATTTCCCGGCAAGTCCACCGGTGAAATTTGATTATACAGGAAACGTGAGCAGGTCACTGTGGCAGCCTGCTACAGGGACTAAGGTGTACAAGTTGAAGTATGGTTCAACAGTGCAACTTGTGTTACAGGACACAAGTATTGTAACGCCAGAGAACCATCCAATCCATCTTCATGGATATGACTTTTATATCATTGCAGAAGGATTTGGAAACTTCAATCCTCAGAAAGACACAGCTAAATTTAATCTTGTTGATCCACCTCTTAGAAATACAGCTGCTGTGCCAGTCAATGGATGGGCTGTCATTAGGTTCGTCGCAGATAATCCAGGTGAAAATTCAATTTAAATCACACGAAAGCCCGGAGCTTTAACATAGTTTATTTCAAGTTTAAATTTCTTTTTCTTAATTATTTTTTTTTGTACCGATAAATAGGTGTCTGGCTGATGCACTGTCACTTGGATGTTCATATCACATGGGGTCTGGCTATGGCTTTCCTGGTAGAGAATGGAGTTGGAGAGTTGCAATCGTTAGAGTCTCCACCTGAAGATCTGCCCCTATGCTGAAATCAAGAGTGAAAAAGCTTTGAATTTTTAAAGATTCATAACCCAATAAAGTGGGTCCTTTTTCCATTGTTGTATTTTAGTTATGTGTGTGTTCATTATAGGTTTCCCTGCATTTAGGGAACTACTTCTTGCTCTGTTTCAATGTGTTTTTTGTTTTTTTGTCTCTCTTTCTTTCTGGAGATAGATAAACCGGGTCCAGAATAGAGGCTACTGCCTACTGCATCTGTAACACTGGTAACATGATTGAATTGTAGACCCGTCATGTTTCTTGATTGCAGATTCAGAAGATTCTAATATAAATGTCATTTTAGGGTTGCTTCTAGTCTTTGTGTTACAACTTCCGAAAGTTTTACATTTAGCTCAGCCTTACTATTTTCCATTATTGAAAGATAATTTGTCTCGATTTCATTTCACAATTTTTGCCCTCACTTATCATGTATCGAGGAACACAAATGGGCAATTAGGACCATCACACGCTATAATATATTCTTTTTATAAAGGAAAACTTGCGTCTATTAAATAAAATATTTTTAAATTTTGATTAAAAATTCACATACGACTCGACTGTAGACATTAAAAGCTTTCAGTCAAAAAGGCATAAATGCTAGAGTTATGAAACGCACCGTCTATTTATTTCTCCGTAAGCATGAGTGCAACTCGGGGAGGGAAATTCTCTGTTCTCCCTTACTATATTCTCCGTGTTACTAATTGATCTGGCCATTTAATTTTTGTAAGTCTTATTTATTAAATAAATAAAATTTTAGAAAATATAGTAAAAATAAAGTAACAGAAACAAATAATTTGGCCATAAATTAGGCTATAATTACAAGGCCAACTCTTTAAAAAAAATTTTACATGGCCAACTACCTATCAGTGAGTCGGTGACATCTGACAAGGATGTGATGAATCTGAAATGAACAGCAAAAGTCGTCTGACAATTTTAGTTGAAATATTACGTTGGGTACTTAGCAGGTACATGTTTTTTCTAATCGGAAATGTCAATGGGTCGAATCCGACTTTAAACCATAGTGACCCATGACCCACTAGATTATCATTTGTTTTTTAATAAAAATTTTTTTAAATGATATCATTTTTGACATAACAACATTATTTTGGAAATAATAATCGAGTCACAAACTGAGTTGAACTAATATATAACCTACTAGGCTTATTTTAAAAGTAATGATCAGGTCACAGACTGGGTTGAACTAAACCATAATTCGCCAGGCCTTAACTTGTGGTCCTGTCAGGCCTATCATAATAAACTCATAGCTCACCTATAACTTGATCAACCCAGGCTAAAAGTAAGCTGGGTTAAAAAATGAAGTCTTCTTTTGTACCTTGTATGTACCCAAGTTTAAATTGTATTTCGAACATTTATGGAAGTAAAATAAAAGATCTCCCGTAGCTACTGTTAGATTGCAATTATCGTAATAACTTATAATTTTAGATACTCCACAATTCACTCTTTAAATTTTCAATTATTACGGAAACTATAATTGCACCAAAAGGATGATTCTTTTTTTTCGTAATAGAGATATTAATATGTCGGGTCGGGCTTGGGCTGCTCCTGGTTTAGCTTGGCTTTGACCTTAGGCTACAGTAGCTCGTAATCTGACGAGCTAGGATAGACCTACTCGTGACCTGGCCTGACTACGAACTGACCGACCTATCATATATAATTTTTTAATTAAACCGTAAAAAATGATGTCATTTTTAAAGTAATGGTCAGGTTATAGGTCAGATCGGGCCGGCCTATTGTCCGCCCAACCTCAACTCTGGCCCACCAAAGCCAATCATGATCGGCTCGACTTTGACTCGTAGCACGGTCAACTTCGGTTAAAAACAAACTAAGTTGGGCTCTTTTTGACATCCATACTTCATAGAAAACATGCACATTAGCAATTATTATTAAGGGAAATATTATATTGCAATTTTGGAAAAATAAGTGTCAATTTGTGACAAAGTATTAATTGTAATGTGCAACATGAGCCTTAATTACACGTTCACGATTAAATTTGAAAGTGAATAAATGAAAAAAATACGAAAAATACCTTTTTTACTTTTCATAACTTTAGACGGGCTTTTTGACACTGAAATTTCTAAACTTTCTCAACAATTTTTACGAAAGTTGATCAACTAAATATTATTAACGTTCCGCGACACATGAATTTTTTAATAAATTAGAGAATTCAAATGTTCATAACTTTTTTAAGAAGAAGTATGAGTCCTTAACATATATATATAGCAATTATATTGGGTCTTTCCATTACATGTTCAATGCATTTCCTACTCACACTTATTGGGCTCTATCTTTTTTCTGAACTTCAACCTATCAAATAAGATTCGTTATTGAAATACTTTATTATCTGTAATTGGATCAAATTTAATTTGTTTAATCATAAATTTATTAAAATAATAATTAATTATTGTCCAACTTAATAAAATTACCGACATTGACCTGTACATCAATTTGATGCCATCTCTTAAGGGATTAAACAAAATCCAGAGGTTTTGTACTTGGACCTTTTATCTTTTTCAGGTTTTTCTTAGTCATCATGCCCAACTTCACAATTCATATAGATTCACATAAGAAGGCTTTTTTTTTTCCTGAATTTTTAACTTCTTACGCATTGAATTTAGTAATACTAACTCAAGAAAGTTTTTTAAAAAAGACTCCTAACTCAAGCACATCGAAACAATTGCCCTATTCTTTGGCTGCTCCAAGTAGCAGCTAGCCCGTTACCTGACGGGCTTTGGTCAGCAGAAGCTGTCTCTCTATTTGTCCTATTTGCCTGCCATTCTTTCCAACCTAACATTGAATCATTGCTAGAAAATGATGCTTTGCATTGGATTTAATCGGACTCAAGAACTTCTATTGTCTCCTAACTATGTCCCTAGATTGATATCTCCCACCATATTTATCACTTTCAAAATGGAGCACTCTTATCTTTAACGAGAAGTTCATGCATTGGACTTATCGGACTCGTAAATCAAAAGAATTAGTTAGTGACTCCTAACAATGTTTGGTATATGCCAAGTAGTTTGCTTGGTCAATACCAATAGCTTGAATTATGATAATTCATATTTGGGAAATCAGGCAACAACTAGTGGTTATAACTTAAAAGGCCTAAATGGGGTGTCTTTTTGTTGATGGTGGCTAGGTTTATTGCATTACAACTAGAAATTGCAGTTTGACATGAACCTTTTGATGGAATCTCTGTGAGACACAACTACCTGCCCAAGATAGCCACAAGAACAATAAAAAGGAGTGGGAAAAGAAGATGATGGATGAAGAATTAAGCACACCTCACAATATTTGACAAGGAACCCATCTGTTTCCCAATTGATTTTCTAATTTTTCTCTAATAATTGGTTCTAAACATTCTGAAAAGTCAATAACAAACTTCACCAAACGTCGTTACTTGGTCTTCCAATCTTGTTCACCTATCAAAATCCTGTAAGGTTTCTGTATCTCCTAACTCAAGTCCTCGTATCCTTCCTTTCAAAGAAACTCTACTTTTGCTAAATCGTACACCGTTAACTCCATCTATTGTAAGAGTCAACACATGCACTCGAGTAACTCTTAAATTCATCAGGTTCTTTTATGGACGAAACAAAAATGAAGATCATTCACTGTGCTTCAAAGTGAATCAATTAACTATAACTACTTTCAACATACTGATATAGAGCATTTTAAATCCATACAAACTGTCGGAACCTATGGGTATACCGTTAAGACAAGCAAACTAATTTATTTCTTTCAAACGAGATTTCGGTTAGATTTATGGTCCACTATTAGCTATGTTACATCTTCCTGCAATATCGTATGCAGATGTCCAAGCAACATATATATATATGCGTCATATTGACTTTCTGAAACTTACCATTATAATATGCCATAAAGTCGGTCAATGTCGTTAATAAGCAATGAAAACAATGGTGTTGAAGTTTTGGAATATTGAATTATTATAATTTCCAACTGTTTCTTGTGATATGTAGTGAAACGGGTGTGGTTAGTTTAACTTCATTATTCGGTTCTCATCTTTCAAGTCTTCATGGGATATGATTTAGTGAGTTTGAATGCTACCTTTAACTAAACATGCATGCATGAGGATTTGTTTCCGAGAACTGAAAGGGAAGAAAACGTCGTTACTACAACAAATAAACGATGTCTTTTAAAAATATGTATTAAGATTGTCTTACTTTGATATAATTACCATGTTGTGCCTGTGATTACAGGTAAATAATATTTTAGTACCTTTCATATTCACAGTGCGAATGGAAATCAACAATTCGTGAAATCGTTAGTACTGATGGTGATTTGCTAATTGTCAACCAGAAGCCAAAAAGACTTGAGAAACAAGCGTGCCGAAATTATTTACTCTAAACATCCCAGTGGGTGCAACAACTTCTATAGGGTTGAACTAAGATTGCCTCTGGAGTCTGAACATTTCTGAATCAAAACCTAATCTGCCAACCTCAAACAACTGTCTCCTTTACACTCTTCCTATAAAGGCCCAGCTCCTTTCTACTTCATCCCTCACTTGTATCAACTCTCATTAAGTCTTTACCCATAAACCCCTCATCGTTCTAATATCAAGCGACAATGGAGGTTGTCAACAGCATCCTTGCCAATCGTAGGTGTTTTCTATTCTTCTTCAGCGTGACTCTTCATCTCCTAGCTTCTACCATTTCATCAGCGAGTGCAAAAACTCACTACCATGATTTTGTTGTAAGTCAATTTTACTCACGCTTCATGTATACACAAAGCATTTCCTTATTCTTGCAGTATAATATATTGTTACTATTGGACACTAAACATTTGAAACGCGGAAACAGGTTCAAGCGACGAAAGTGAAGAGGCTGTGCAAGACTCATAATAGCATCACAGTTAACGGGATGTTCCCTGGACCAACCTTGGAAGTGAATAATGGAGACAGTCTAGTGATAAACGTTCAAAACAGAGCCCGATATAACCTAACCATTCACTGGTAACCCGTCAATAGTCTACTACTCTACTTCTCCTACTCAACTCTTGCAACAGCTGTGTAATACATTACAATAGAGGCGTGATATTCTTTAGACAGTGATGTTTGGAAGACATGGAAAACTTCCATGGAAGCCCTGCTTCCTAAGTAATCTTAGTTCTTAATTATGTTTGATGCTGATCAAATATTTTGGTTGTGTCCTTAGGCATGGGATTAGGCAGATGAGAACAGCATGGGCAGATGGGCCAGAATTTGTGACCCAATGCCCGATAAGACCAGGAGGGAGTTACACTTACAGGTTCACTATCCAAGGACAGGAAGGGACGCTATGGTGGCATGCTCATAGCTCATGGCTTAGAGCTACTGTCTATGGTGCTCTTATTATCCGTCCAAAGGAAGGATCCTCCTACCCCTTTCCCAAGCCTAAACGAGAAACACCTCTTCTCCTTGGTTCTCTCTCTCTCTCTCTCTCTCTCTCTCTATATATATATATATATAACAATATTCCTAATGAAATAGTGAGTAGTGTGCTAGCTAATAGGGTTGATTCATTGACAGGCGAATGGTGGGATGCTAATCCAATAGATGTGGTGAGGAGGGCAACTAGAACAGGAGCATCTCCAAATATCTCTGACGCTTATACCATTAACGGTCAACCTGGTGATCTCTACAACTGCTCCGCCAAAGGTATGTGGCTGTTCTCCTAATTCCTTGTCTAAAGTGGAAAAGAAAGTAAAGTTGACAATAGAAACTTGAGCTGAAAATATCTATGAACACATCCCTCATCGATGAATTATGGTCCTAACCAATGTGCACTTGTGCAGATACGATCATCGTTCCAATAGACTCCGGCGAAACACACCTCCTCCGAGTCATCAACGCTGCGCTCAATCAACCACTTTTCTTCACCATCGCCAGCCACCGGGTCACAGTTGTTGGTGCTGATGCCTCCTATTTGAAGCCCTTTACCACGTCAGTCATCATGCTAGGACCTGGCCAGACCACCGACGTCTTAATCTCCGGAGACCAAGCACCTGCCCGTTATTATATCGCTGCACGTGCTTATCAAAGTGCACAGAACGCACCGTTTGATAACACAACCACCACCGCCATTCTAGAATACAAGTCCGCACCGTGCCCTGCAAAGGGTTTATCAAGCAACCCAATTATGCCACCGTTACCGGCTTTCAACGACACACCCACGGTTACGGTATTTAGCAGAAGCCTTAAAAGTCCACAGAGGGTGGAAGTCCCCATGGATATTGATGAGAGCCTGTTCTTCACCGTTGGTTTAGGACTCAACGCGTGTCCTAAAAACGCCAGAGCAAGAAATTGTCAGGGACCAAATGGCACTCGCTTCACTGCTAGCATGAACAATGTTTCTTTCGTTCTCCCGTCAACTTTCTCTTTGCTCCAAGCTCATTACAACAGTATCCCTGGAGTTTTCACGACTGATTTTCCGGCAAAACCACCTGTGAAGTTCGATTACACTGGTAACGTGAGCAGGTCACTTTGGCAACCTGTTCGCGGCACTAAATTGTATAAGTTGAAGTACGGATCAAAAGTTCAGGTTGTAATACAAGATACAAGCATTGTTACGCCCGAGAATCATCCGATTCATTTGCATGGATATGATTTCTATATCATCGCTGAAGGGTTTGGAAATTTCAATCCTAAAAAGGATAAATCAAAATTCAATCTTGTTGATCCACCGTTGAGAAATACAGTTGCCGTGCCCTCAAATGGCTGGGCTGTCATCAGATTCGTTGCTGATAATCCTGGTAAGTAAATGTTGCTACGTTTCTCTCCATGAAACTAAAATGAATTGAATACTAAACCATCTGTTTTGCACTGTGATTGAATAGGTGTGTGGATAATGCACTGTCACTTGGACGTTCATATCACATGGGGTCTGGCGATGGCTTTTTTGGTCGACGATGGGGTAGGGGAATTGCAGACTTTACAGGCACCTCCAGGGGATCTGCCTGCATGTTAAGAGATACGATACAATTAAATACATAGAAAAATGCTCTCGTGGACATTGTCAAGCTCAACAACAGTGGGTATCCAATTTTTCCCTTCTCATACCGTTGGGTTTTCCCTTTCAATAGTCTTCTTCTTGTCAAATTGTTTCTTTGTTTTCTTTTCCGATAGATAAAACCGCGGGTTTGGAGGGTGGTGGTGCCTTTTGCAATGTTAATTGCCATCTACTTGCTCACGAACCCGTACGACCATTGATTTTTAGCTGTAATAATTTTTACCATTAATAACACCTGCAACTTTGTTCCCAAAAATCTCTCCTTCTTCCTACTTGTATCCTGTCTCTTATGTTCTTGCAAGGTGCATAGCATACAACAGAACTTCTTAATCGACCATCCAACAACACGGGTCAGATCCGCCGTACAAAAAGCAGTAAAAATAAGTGAGCAATACCGTCAATTTAATTCAATATAGAACAAATTAATAAAAATTATTAAATTAATTGCCAATAACGTCACAAAACACGATTTGCATTCAAATACTGAATGGGCCTGACCTTATTCAATTTTACTTTTGCATGTCGTCTAGTTTGACCAATTGAAATTATACATATAATACTGCCTCCATCGTGCCCTAGACTATCCATAATAACTATAATCTTCCTCTTGGGGCTGTTACATTAGGCCTATGTACCTTTGTTCTATTATAGCAAACCTTCAATTGGGCTGTTTTCCATTGGGATAAACAAATGAATGGCAACATTCACTCTTGAGTCATGGATGACGTTTCCGGAGGTCCACATCTCTTTTCCATGCTTTCTTGATCCATTAGCCAATTGGACTTTGATCTCTACTCGCATTGATGATGACTTCTTTTCAACAACGTGTCAAACCTGTACAGAACACTCTCCGCCTCATCCCACCCCGCCACGTGCTAGACATGCACAGAATGACCAGCGAACCAGGATGGGATCACTAGACAGTTTGTCCGTTGTTGACTTTTACACGTGTATCCCTCATGTGAGTCCACGTGTTGCTTTATTCATATATTTTTCTTCAATTTGCGTCCATTAGTCCTTTCATCTAATACATAGACTGCCCCTGTTCATTTGATAATTTACGGATATGCTAACGTGTAGTCCTGTTAGGTGCTTCACACTTATCAATTGATAGAAAAGGAAAACAAAATAAGAAGGAACAAGACAATCAGATTAGTGGAGAAAAAATTATACAAATTACGGAGAAGTCATCGAAATGCTAATAAGTACATTGTCGTTCCGAATGACTAATAACGGAACTGGACACAGCTCGCAGGAGGAGAAGATATTTGTGAGACTTGAGGGGTCCAGATATAGTGGCAGAATTGTCATTTCGAGAAACTTCGTGGGGGAAGAGTGAAGGAGCGCAAAACTGGCAATTGCTTTGAGGCAAAGGAAAACAAAACGGGTGGCTCTGGAGGCTCGGAGAAGGTTCGGGTGCTCATTTTATAACAACTAAGGTTCACCCGCGTATCGTGATAAGATCATTGCCACGTGAGTATATCCGAGAAAGGAAATCAGAAATATCTAGAGAAGGCTATAAATATCTATTTTCTCTCCTTCGCAATATTTCTGAAGCCAAGCGAACAAGCACAGTTATCTGCTAAGCGTACTCTCTGTTCATCCTAATACAAACATCAAATCACACCAAAGAATCATCTGCCTCTACTACAGCACAAATCAAACTTACATAGGGTTCAGTAAAGCTTACCAGGAGCAAGAAGTGGAGTTGAAAGAGTTTAAATTTTCAGTTACTTGTGTCTCCGGGGACAACTAACAGGTTGGTCAACTTCGCCTTTTCCTTTTCTACTTGACTGATTTCTTTCCAGTTATCCTTTACTATGCTGATTGAACTTTGCAAACGGTTTTTCTTTCATTGGTGACGATTCTGGGTTAATTGGGTGTAATTCTGTTTTGAGCGGTTGGGTTTTGAAGATTTAGCATTAGGGTTTCGTTCTGTCTTTAATCTCTTGATTGTAGATTGTAATTTGGGGATGTTGGGAAAGGAGCGGATGAGTCGTGGCGGAACCGGAACGTCGTCGTTTTTTGAAGTTGAACAAAATTTAGTAGTGTGGTCCTTTTCGGGGTCATTTTAGAAATATAATAGTATTTCCGATTACTAATAAGTAAACTTGATCTCCAAGGTACCTGTTGTGCCATAAAGTTATAATAGTCTAGCACTAAATAGGAAACGAAATAATAATAGTTGTATTGGACCGCAATCGTAATTCCTTGCGTAGTAGGTAAACGTAGTAATAACCGGGTGTATTTTCACATTCCGAATAAGAAATTTAAAGTTTTGACGAGTTTGAGTTTTGAGCATTTAACTGCAATATCTGTTCTTATGCGCTTCTTTTCCCCTTCTGTTCTTCTGTGATCCCATTGTTCCAATTTTGTTCTTTTTTTGTCTGTTGCAGATAAACCGGGTTACTCTTGTCACGGGTTTCTCGTATTAGGGTTTAGTGGGGATTTGGAGAGTATAACTACGTAAACCGTGGAGTGGATTTTGTTGTGAAGAAAGGATAAGTTGTTGGAAGTTGCAAGATGGGATCTTTTGATGCAAGCTCTGATGTCGCTTCTGTGCCATCGGAATATATCAGGAAGAGGAAGCGACGGGACAGTACCAAGTCCGTGGCTCAAACACTGAAAAAGTGGAAAGAATTCAACGAGTATCTTGATTCTTGTGCTAATGGAGATAATAAACCATCGCGGAGAGTTCCTGCCAAGGGATCCAAAAAAGGATGCATGAAAGGGAAAGGAGGACCCCAGAACTCTGTTTGTAATTATAGAGGTGTTAGGCAGAGGACATGGGGAAAGTGGGTTGCAGAGATTAGGGAACCTAATAGAGGGCCAAGACTTTGGCTTGGTACCTTCCCCACTGCGTATGAAGCTGCTCTTGCCTATGACGAAGCAGCAAGGGCTATGTATGGCCCTTATGCCCGGCTAAATCTTCCGGAGGTGGTGCATCCTACGGGTACTTCAAGGAGAACTTTTTCATCCATAACACCTACGGATTATTCTCCAGTTGCAACTCCTGCAGATTCGGACTCTACTATGACTTCGAATCACTCTGAAATTTGTGGATGTGAAGATACAAAAGAACAGGTTGCAAAGATTGATTATGGGGAAGGTCAATCAAAAATCAAAACTGAGGCCTCTGCGATGTATGAACCTTCATTGCGAAATTGTGCACTAAAAGAGCAGGTGAAGAACGACCAGGAGGAAACTATGCAAGGTATTCGTGAAACTGAAGCAGAAGGTTATCCTGCCAAAGAAGAGGTAGAAAAGAGTGAGGCATGTGAAACTCCAAAGGCTGGGGATTTTGGGTGGATAAATGGTCATGATGGCCAGGACTTTTGGCAGGATTTCTCAATGGATGAAATGTTCAGTGTGGATGAACTGCTCAGTTCCATGGACAGCCATCCGCTCCATACGAATTTTGATACTGATCAGCGATCATATCCTCAAAATCCAATGATGCAGCCCCAGCTGCCATTGGAGAACCTAGATGCGAGGTTTATTTGCAGCTCAGAGCATATGGAGCTACCAGTTCCTTCGGGCAACGAGTACAGCTTTGATTTCTTAATGCCTGGCAGGAAGGAGGATGACACTCTTCAATTGGATGATCAGGGCTTCTGTGACCTGGGACTATCGGATCTGGACTTTGAGAACGCATGATTTACGACCCATACAAAATGAGAAGCATCTTCGACAACTTCAAGAGGGAAAGAACTAGAGAATGCGTTTTGTTTTATACTCATTTGGCTGACTAAAAAAAAAAGAAAACAGTTCCTCAATTCTGTTTATGTGCTATGCCAAATTTACCATTATATGAGCTGATTCTCTATAAGATTTTAGACAAAGAGTAGTTGGCCATGAAATTCCAACTTTCATAGTTGGTGGACTGTGTTGAAATCATGTTCTTGTTAGATTCATCTTATAGATTAGATACCTGGGGGGAAGAAATTTTTCTTGTATATTTAGCTTGGGGACTAATACAAAATTGTGCGTAGACGAATCTTCAACAAGATGAGGCATTCAGTAAATTTCAGCTTTGTTATCTTTGAGTGTACCTGCTTCGCACATTTGTTTCCAGCACCGTTCACAAGATTAGTTGAACTGACGAATACGTTTTCTTGGAATATGGTCAAATTCATTTATCGTAAATTGTATTTGCTTACTGTCAGAAAGTTCCTGTATTAATTAATGTTGGGAATATGACAATTCTCTTCCGCTTTCTGGTTAATGTAGTATTTTGTTAAATTTATGAGCAAGCTTTTCATTTGCTGTATAACAGATTGTGTTTGTCCATTGTATCCTTAACAACAACATTTAGCATTCATAGTACGAGAGGTAGTTGGCATAATGTCTTTTCGTTGTGTAATTGGGTTCTTGTTGTATAGGTGGTTACGAAGATGGCAGAAGATGCACGATATGTGTTGGGTGTTGATGTCCTTCTCAATTTTGTATATATACATGATTGAAAATATCTCAACCTTTTTGAAAGACTACAGAAAGTTAGAAGAGAGTTTGTGAATACGTTGTAACCTCTTTCTGAACATGGCATTGGTTTTTCTGCCAGTACTTGGGTGTTTTATGCAATTTTCATGTTTGCATAAATTCTTCATTTTCTTGTTTGCAGCTCTTCTTAATTTTGTTTTTATATTTATTCTCTACGAAGTTGATCTTACAATTATGAGTTTATTTAATGTAGAGAAGGACAAGAGGTGCGTCTAAGTGTGCTTTTATAAGTTGCTTGAATTAGTGTATGTGTGTGTTGTAACTAAGTGGCCTACAAAATGTCACGTTTCTCATGTTCTAAAGCTTACAAGATAAGATTCGGTCTAAAGAAGTTTTCTAGATTATGTTGGAGTCTTATAGAAGACTCTAAAAGCTTCTAGAACATAGTAAAAGCTCATGAAAGATCCTCAAAGCTTTTTAGAGCATGGTAGAAGCTTATGAAATCTTATATAATATTGTCAAACAATATGAAAATTTATAGAAGCTTGTAGAATGTTGTAGATAGATATACTTTGTAGAACTATAGGGAAAAATCGAGAGAGGATCAATGATTAGGACCAAGGAGTAGAGGTGCTGGAGAAGGAGCAATCTCTACTTTGGGAGGAAATGAATAAAATCGTTAATATCATTGCCTTGGATGCTTTTAAAAAGGTGTTCCTTGGAGACTTCTCTTGTTGGTAAAATTATTATGCTTAAGGAGGTACTTGCTAGTCTAGCTACCAAGTTGAAGAAAGTAAAGGGAGATTGAATCTTATGTAAGATGGCGGTGACATAAAGAATTGTAGCACCTATTGTTGCTTCCAAAGGTCTCGGAACTTAAGGCTGTTGGAGGATCAAGAGATGCAAAGGCTATCGATAACTTCCTTTGGAATATGAAGCAATACTTTAAGGCACTTGTCATTACAGGGATCAACCTAAACTCATCACTAGCTATAGTTTTAAATGTAATTATTTTGTTGTAGTGTTACGACACGCTACCAAAGCGTTATCATCTTGACATGATCTGTAATGCCAAGTGCTTTAAAGTATTGCTTCATATTTTAAAGGAAGTTATCATATATATATATATATATGTATGTTTGTATGTATATATAAATGGGGTTTGATTTGATGCAATTAAGAAAACAAAGTAAAATTGAAGGTGGAAAATGATAAAATAGATTGTTATAAGAAAAGAAAAATACTTTTCAAAATCATAGGAAGAACTTAACATCTAAAGCCTCTACTCATGGTCAATCAACAATCATTTCCTTTAGAAACTGAGCAATCTAGTGATAGACTTGGACGAAATGTGTTTAAATAAGATAGATCCATATGTACAAACACCATTCATGATCATGACATTTAACGATTTTGCATTCATTTTCCTTTTTCTTTTCCTGATCTCTTTTTCTCTTTTTCTTTTTTTAAATTTGAGACGCTATATCAGCATTTGGAATTCATTCATAAGAGATAAAATGACATTCTAATAATTATAACCAACCCACATATGTGCATACCCCCACACTTATAATTTTTATGCATCCGTAATCATCAGCAATCAAGAAATGTTTCACTAGCTTTAAGGCTGGGTAGGGCATTTAGTTAGGTTGAAGGCATGTAATGTGGTTAACAAAAAAAAAAGGCAAATAAAACTCAAGTGGCTTAATAAATAGAAAATTCATATCAACAGGTAGGCTATTTGGCTAAAGTAGCTTATGAAACAAAGAATACCTATATCATTTCCATATTAATGCATGTGATAAAAATGTGGTCTCAAATAGAAAATCAAAGCAAAGTTAGGACGTGCACACCATAAAGGTCATATATAAACAAAAGACAATAAGACTGGTATGGATGTGTTAGTCTATAAAGGCTCAAAATCTTACTTTCTTGTGTTTACTACTAGTCACTACTCTTTTAAAGATAATGTTTATTGATCAATCATAAGAGTAAAAGGGCATGCTCAAGTTATCATGAATTTTTCTAATCAATTTACTCTCTAATCATGATTATATAGTCTTAAAAGCAATAGAAAAACAGAAAATGTTTCTTTGTTTGATTGATTTTAAAAAACACCTAAGAAACACACATAACCAACAAACCATCTTAACATAAACAATAAACAAGCTTAAAAATATACATGAAAACTAAGATCCCCACTCCTATACTTAAAACTTACATTGTCCCCAATGTAAGATCAAATATGAAAAATGAAGCATTTAACATAAATAACAAATGCAAGAATGTAAATGAAAAGAAATTAACTTTCCTTGGATTGCCTCCTAAGCAACGCCTGTTTTCATGTCATTGGTTCGACGCAAGTGTAGCTCAATCTTCAAAATGAGGGTTTTCTAACCCTATCACTTACACATTTTCCACTTGGAATCCTTCATAGAGAGGTTTCAATCGATAAGCATTAACCTTGAATCGCTTGTTTGTATGTAGGCTTATAATTTTAATTGCACTAAGTGAAAATACATTAGTAACAACAAAAGGTCCAATCCAATAGGAATGTAATTTACTTAGGCAAAGTTTACGTCGTGAATGATAGAGAAGAACTTTTTGTCCAACAATGAAATTCTTTCTAACAATCATCTTATCATGAAATAGCTTTATGAAATAGCTTTATCTTTTCCTTGTAAATTTCTCCATTCTCATAAGAGTCAAACGTAAGCTCTTTTAATTCTTGCAGTTGCAATTTCTTTTGTTTACCCACCTCGTCCATCTTCATATTGCATTGCTTGACTGCCCAAAAAGCTTTATGCTCAATTTCCACTGGAAGATAACATAGCTTTTCGTAAATTAGTCAGTATGGAGACATGTCAATCAATGTATTTTATTAACATAGCTTTTCGTAAATTAGTCAGTATGGAGACATGTCAATCAGTGTATTTTATGTGGTTTTATATGCTCAAAGAGCATCATCAACTCCTTGGCTCCAATCTTTACAATACAGGATCACCATTTTCTCAAAGATTGAATTAATTTCTCAGTTTGACACTTTTGCTTGCTTGCTTATTTGTGGATGATAGGTCGTAGGACCCTTATGAGTGACATGGTACTTCTTTAAAAGATTTCTCAACAATTGATTGCAAATATGAGCACCCCTGTCACTAATCAATGCTCACGATATTCCATACCTATAAAAAAAGGTTAGACTTGACAAATTCTACAACAACTTTAGCATCATCAGTCCTTATGTCTTTAACTTCCACCCATTAGAAGCATAATCTACAGCCAATAAAATGTAAACAAAACCAAAAGAAGAAAGAAATGGTCCCATAAAGTCAATACCGTACACATTAAAATTTTCACATGCAAGGATTGGAGATAAAAGCATTTGATTTCTATGGGATAAATTACCTTGTTTTTTTCATTGTTTATATGCCTTGTAAAGCTTATAAGAATTTAACGCCCTATACCTGATAATAGAATTGGAATTCTGAGTGTTATTACATTCTTAAATATCTAAAGTCCCCAATTACATGTTTTCTATTCAGAACTTTATTATTCTAGCAATTACTATTCACTTTATAAAACATTTGATAGAGTTTCCTCTATATTTACTTAGAACCTCCTGCAAGAAACTTTAATACACTTCTTAAGCATGCTAGTTAACTATCCACCTCTATGTCGATCTCCTTAACAAAATAATTTACCCATCCTCCAATACATTTCAATTCATCTAAACTAAATTTCATACATAACTTTCATATATAATTCACAATAAAATTCTGTAAGATGCTTCACTTCTTTATATGTACATGCCATAACCAAAAACAAAATAAAATTTTGTAGTACATCCACCTCCAAGTCTTCCAAGATCTTCTATGTGACTATAGTCTTGTAGTAGCTCCATCATATCTTTCTTCTAATTCTCTTCAAAACTTATGCATGGAAGGAAAATCCACATGCTAGGCTATAAGCTTAGTGGTGTTCAAGCGATTTCATTTCTCATTCAATTCAATTCATTCCAACATAACATGCATAACATATAATATTTTTCAAATTTAAATATCTTCATTTATTTCTAAACATAAATAGGCAATTAAAATCAATTTATGAAATACAAGCATGAATCTATTTTAATAATTCATATCTAATTATAGAATGATTAATAAATTGTACAATCAATACTACTTTCATCTGAAGTTCTTTCATCCTTAGTCATGCATTTATATTTTTTTTTCTGTAATTGTCCCAAAGTAAAATCCAACGGAATTGCATAGTTGAGCTTAATAAGTGGGATTTTAAAATACGAGATCGACTTCTCAAAACCATATAGTCCATTTACATATTTGCATCTTACAAGATCAAGTTCTCGAAGCCATATAGTCCATAAGATAAATCAAATATTTTATACTAATACCAAGCTCTCGTAGCCATACAGTTCGGTAACACATATCATGACGCAGTACTGATAACTCCTTAATTGGCATGCCAACCTTATCACATTTCTCCAATTCCTAAATATTTTACTATTGGCAAATCTAATTAAATTCTATTGAGATTTAATGGTAAAAACTCATAGCCAATTCAAAATATTCCATATTCGACCAAAGTAAATGTCACTCCTTAAAATCATTTTTTTCCATTATTGGTTTTAATTTAGTTTATAGAACATTCAAGATATGTTCAACTTACCAATTTGTCAAAAATAATATGTACATCAAGTTTCCAAATTCAAACATAATGTATGCAATTGGGGAAAATACAATTGATAAGTCCAAAATTCAAATTAATTGCAAATATTACTTCATTTCCAATCCAATTAAATATTTTTAACAACAATTTCATAAAACCCCCCAATTTTATCTTAAGAATCTTAAATTACCTATTACATAATTTTTTTAGGGAAAAATAGAATTGCAAGAACACATACCGAATTGATGTCTAATTCTTCTAATTAAGCTTCCATCAACTTCAATTTCACTAACAATTCCTTATTCTTTCTCTTTCTCTTTCTTTCTCTCCTTCAATTCGTCTTCTTTATCTTCATAATCGCAAAAAAATTCAATTTTATGCATTTTATTCATTAATACATGGCTATACCAAAATCATATACTAAAAACAACCAAAACTTCATTAACTTACCTTATTAATTTTTGGGTACTATTTATACTTTTTCTTCATCTTTTCCTAAACTTTTTGTTGATATGGTGAGTTTAGGGACATTAAGTTGATGATATAGTGTTTAATAGTTGATTTAGGGGTTAAATGTAGCACCCAATTCCACGGGGCATATTCTCGAATATACAGTCGGTATTCGAGAACAGACTCTACGAGAGTGATGCACTAGGACGGTCAGTCAATTGTAATCGTTGCAAAAACTTTCACACGTCACACACATATTTTGGAAACCAATAATAAAAAATGCCCATTTTATTCAAAAACATTTTCAATTACAATTGTCATTACAAACTCACATTTGATCAAACATTAAACACATTGTCAGAATTTTAATAATCTTTTGGGCTCATTACAAATACAAAATGTATTTGATCATAACTATTATTACAACCATAATTCATTTATACAATAAATCAAGCTTACGAAATACAATAATTAATACTAAATTTACAGAACATATATGTAGATGCCAACTAATCCTGACCTCAATCTCTTACTTAAATGTAGTGATTAGACTCCAATTTGTCTAATTGGAGATCTTTCCGAGGCTGAAAAAATGTATCAATATTGGGTTGAGTTTTGCGAACTCAGTGAGTGGACCATCCTTGATGGCTCACTCAATCACATAACATGTCAATTCATATAATCATATAATTCACATCGTTTCACTAATCAACATATTGAATCACATACACTTTATATTCACTTAATTCATATTTCACATCAGAAATCATTCAAACTATTTATTTTAATCATTTAAATCATACATATCAAATGCATACAATGCTCATAAGACTCACTTTTAATTATTATTATTATTGTGACTGAGTGCCTGTAAATGTCTCGTATCTATAGTGGATACTGTGCTCATTAATAACTGTCCTTATCTGTTGGGGATAAAGGGCTTATTTTACATAGTGAGTCAGAGGCTCTTACCATATTCTGAACTTTAAGCTCTTTTTCAGTGGCTACTCCGATCACAATAGCCTTTATCTTTCATGCATTCATGGAATGAAATGCACTACATTCACATATTTTCAAATAATCACTAGTGCTCAATTTTTTACATTCACATTCACATGTATTCATCGGATCGATGTCCGACATTCAATAATAATGTTGAGAATCACTTATTTTAGTCCAATTCACATACAATGAGCACTTCTTATGTTCTCAAACTTATCAAACTCCTCAGACTATTAATGTCTAGAATTGTATCAATTACATTCACATTCAGTAGTAATTCAATACAGAAAATTAAAACAGAACAAACAATGAAAGTGAGACCATCTAGGTCAACTCACAATATGCTCCAGATTAGCATTAGCTTCCATGATCCGAAAATGACTGGATGCTGATGTTCTATCCTACATATCAACATTATGCAATACATATATTGCACACATATTATTAATTACAAAATCACATAAACATTCAATTATATGCACATGTATATGTGTAATGTATAGTGCATGCTCATATTGACAATCCCGGGTATATTTCCTTTATTCACATCTCATAATTATTTAATAACATCTTTCAATCATTCTTTAATACCTAATGCACTTTAATCACCTCATTTATCATCAGTTAGGTTCACTTAAGATCTTAGTCAAGCCTAATTACTTCATATGGAAGCACCCTAGCATTGGTTAGTTCAAACTTCACTCAAAAGACAACTCTTTTTCTCTATAGGTCTAGCCACGACGTGACAGAAACATTTTCTGTCCAGGCCACGATCGTGATGGACCTGTCATAATCATGATAGAAACCTTTTCTGTTAGGTCACGATCATGGGGTGAGGGACACGATCATGCCCTGCAATTTTCCTCCTCCATTCATCCGAATTCAATATATATATTAACATCAAATTTCCCAGAATTCACTACCTCTAATACAACATCATTCCACACTAATTCAAATACAAATTTGATTGCATTAAACTCTCAACTTCTACTTATTTAATTTACCATTTCAAACTTAATCTCGTCATTCATGAAATCCATTTTCTTTTTCCATAGTTCCTCATCCATAAAGCATCAAACAATTCATTCACTAAGTTATGTCCTCATTTAACACTCTAACATTTTATATTTAGGTGCATTGCTGTCAAACATCCTTTTTCCTTAAAGTATAACATCAAGATCAATCAAAACTTATCACACATTTAACCAACCTTTCCAACATCAAAATTATGTTCCTTTTAAAGCCCAAATTAATTCTAAAAGCATCATAGTTATATACCTCATCATTAATTGGTTCAACCATTACATAGTCAACACATTACCATGAAAAATCACTGCCCACAATTGTGGCTTCCCCTACCACGATCGTGATAGAAACAAATCTCCCATTTATCCTGTAGTTTTCCAATTTTTTTGCTCAGGACAGATTTTTAGGTCAGTTTTGTATGACCATTATAACCTAAAAAATGACAACACCTTCTTATAAACAAATGTTCCTCTATGTCTTAAGTTTTAATGACATCAAATTCATCCATTTTGCTTCAATATTCTTCAAGTTAGAGCCAAAATACTACAGATTGTTCTCATACCACGACAACACATAGTTCTGAGCTTCAAGCCAAATGTCAAGACCCTTGGGACAGAATTCAAATTCAATTTCTTTATGAACATTGTAGCATGTCTCTGGTTTAATATAAATTAAAAATCATTCCATTTGGATATCTACAGATCAATATATGGCTAAAATGCATAAGCATGTTCAATAAAATCACTCCGTCTATATATTCCAGCACACATTTAACTTCATTTTCATCCTAGTTCATCTCTTTTGCTTAGCCTATCATTTCTAAATCATGTCCTCATTATTTCCTTTTCATTCCTACCTTCACTTCAACTCAATATCATTCACAAACAAATCAAAATCGATGAGTGATCGTAAACACCAAAAATAGAACACATGCACATACACATTCATCACCACTTTTTACACATGTTCAACTTCATTAACACCTTCACTTCTCTTCTAATTTGTCCTTTTAATTACCCTAATTTCAAGACATCACATTGCTCCCTTTCTTTAGCTCTAAACTCATTTTTGTTTCATTTCTAAAACAACCAAATATATACATGTTATATACATTGTAAATAGAACATGAAACATTCATTTATTAGTCAAATTTTTTTGCACTTTTTCTACACCATTTTAATGCTCTTTCAATTCCAACTTCATCTCTACAACTTATGAAATATCACTCACGATATACACAAGAACAAGAAATTTATACATCCATTTTCCTTATCTGCATTTTAGCATGTTTTCAGCACCATTTCATGATCTTTCAACATCTAACAATCATCATGCGTGTTTTACTCAACAAATCAAGAAGAGTAATGCTTTATACTTAATTTTTTAACTTCAAAGTCTTCAAGCCACACTTAACCTAGCGTTCCATTTTCATACGATTATCATCTTGCCAAGGTAGAATAGGTAGGTTTTTATCAAGAAGAAAAGATAGCAAGAACTTTGAAGTAGCTAGTGATGGAGAAAGCAAGGTTCATCTTTGATACTTGGAGAAGAGAGTATCCTGATATGGAGATGAAGAAGGAAGAAAACACGAAAAAGAAGAGACAAAAAGAGAGCATTTGGCCAAAAAAAAAGAAAGAAGATATGATCTTTCAGCCTAACATCGTGAGTTAAAACAAGTGATGTGGCAAGTGACATTTGTCACTTGCCATATGTCACTTTCTTATGGTCCTCTTTTGGTCTTTTAAAATAACTAGTCCATTTGTCTCCAAATTTTAATCCAATTGACTCCCAATTTTAAATGACATATATCGTTAAATCCCAATGTCATTCATGAAAAATTCTGATGTCATCTGACACATATTTCTGCTATTATTCATCAATTGTCTCGTCACTTGGCATTTTTCTTAGTCCAAAAATACCGTTAATTTTAGAAAATTCTCAAATTTCACCAAAAATTATAAATCACTAATTATACACACTAACTCAATTTTCAAGGCAATAGTCCATAATTCACATTATAATCATAATAAAACAATCATTTATACCCAGAAATGTCAAATAAGTGCATAAAAAAATTATTGTAATGTATGCAATAATCAAATTCACGTGACTGAATGCTATATTATGCAAGAACATGAAATGCATTCTTCTACTCTCTCATTGCTATTTCTCATTTACAGAAATCTAGGATTTTAACCCTTAATGTGGGAACGAGTTGTTACATTAAAGATAGAGAAAGTTGGCTTAAAAGTGGAAGAAATTGAAAGAAAATGGAGGAAAAGAAGAGAGGGGTTGTTCTCAGCACTTTTTAGGGAAGAAGAGAACGAGCAGTTGACAAAAATGCCGTGTGGTCCCTTAATAAATGTTTTCCATATTTTTTAGATCTAAAATTAACTTTAACTTTTAATTCATTCTTTTCTTCTTCTTAATAAAAATATCCATAAACAAATATCAACCCTACATAAAGACCTTAATTAATATCGTTTATTTTCATTAATTTTTTCGATTTTGACTTTTACTTTTTTCTCGAGTCAAACTTTAACCAATGGTCAACTATTGATCAAACCCTCAAAATAAACTTATTTAAACCTCAAATCAAATCCCCATTGCAAAATAAAATAAAGGGCAGTTCGGGTCCCGACTATCACTATTTACCTAAGGATGCACTATTCATGTCCTAAAAAGTACTATTCTTGAAACTGAGATTTTGAGGCATTACAAAGAATCTCAAAATATATTTAACCAATAAAAACCGCACTCAAATATTTTTTTCCTATCAATTCTATGAGGCCCAAAATGACCACCACAATTATACGAATGACAAAATTTTAAAATAGATTCACATTCATGCTCAGGCACACATCTCTTAATCACTTGGTCAGAACAACACTTCTATAATTAAGGATCATCTAAAATATAATATTTAGAATCACTCTTTATTCTATCCTGCCTATCTTTATTCAAATCAGTAGGTATCTCATGATTCACTAGATAGTTTACAATACATATGATGGAACCTTACCTTGAAGCCTTTGTAATTGTTCATTCAAAAATACCTCTTGCAATGGTATTGAATCCTCTTCCTTCACAACTCAACTCACGTGGTCCGAATCTGAGTTCCCTATACCTTTCTTATCTTTGACCTTCAAATCAAACTCTTGGAATAGAAGAATCAATTTAATAAGTCTTGGCTTCACTTCCTTCTTCGATAAAAGATATCTTAATGCTATATGATCAAAATATATAATGACTTTAAGACCAAAAAAATAAGGTCTAAATTTATCTAAAGCAAACACAATAGCTAAACTGAGAGATCGTGAAGCGTAGCAAATGACATGAGTCATCTTACCATATTTTTGACCGAGGATAGCACCCACAATAAAATGGCTAGCATTACGCTTAATCTCAAAGGCTTGACTCTAATTAGGTGGTTGAATGATTGGTGCTGAAGTCAACAGTTCCTTTAATTTGTCAAAAGCTTCCTCGCATCCCTCATCAAATTCAAATGGCATGTCCTTTTGTAACAAACAATAAAGATTTGTTGAAATCTTACTAAAGTCTTTGATAAACCTACGATAAAAACCTACATGGCTAAGAAAATAATGAATCTCCCTCACATTTATAAGATAGGGTAAGTTTCGCACAATTTCTACTTTAGCTTTATCAACATCAGTCCCTCTAGATGAAATTACATTTCCCAAAACTATTCCTTGTTCAACCATAAAATGTCATTTTTCAAAATTTAGAACAAGATTAGTTTCGATGCACCGTTCAAGTACACATTTCAAATTATCTAAGCATGCATCAAACGAATCCCTATAGATAGTAAAATCATCCATAAAAATCTCAATAATGTGCTCAACATAGTAAGAGAAAGCATTTACCATGGATTTTTCGGTTGGGGCATTGCAAAGTCCAAAAAGTCATTCTTCTATAGGCAAAAGTATATAGGCATGTGAAGGTTATTTTCTCTTGATCTTCTGGAGCTATCACAATTTGGTTCACAATTTGGTTATAATTTGAATATCCATCAAGAAAACAATAATGACATATATCAAGAAAACAATAATAAGATCATCTCGCAAGTCGTTCAAGCATTTGATTGATGAATGGGAGTGGAAAGTGATCCTTAAATGTAGCAACATTTAACTTTCTGTAACCAATGCAGATTCACCATCCATTTTGAATTCTTATAGGGACAAACTCACTATTCGCATTTTTCACCACTGTAATCCTAGTCTTCTTCTATACCACTTGGACTAGATTACCCATTTACTATCCAAAATTGGATAGATTATACCGACATCGAGCAACTTTAAGAGCTTCGTCTTCACCACTTTTATAATCAAAAGATTCAATCTCCTTTTTGATTCTCTTAACGTTTTGGATCCTTCTTCTGAAAGAATTTGAAGCATACATGTCAAAAGGCTAATATCCTTAATGTCAGTTATGGTCCACCCTATAGTTATGATATGGTCCTTCAACACTTGAATGAGCTTTTTCTCTTGAAGCTTGGTTATATTCTTTGCTATGATTATGATAAGTGTTTCTCCTTCTCCCAAAATACATACTTCAAGTGCTCTGGTAATTGTTTCAGTGCAATGGTTGGTGCCTGCACAATCGAAGGTAGAGATTTTCTATGAGATATTGGCAATTCAGTATTTGAAAGTCCATACCTTTTTTGCATTGGTTACAATGATTGCAATGCTAGCATGATTTCTTCTATCTCATCTGCAATAAATAAGTTAGAATTTTGTAAAGTGTTCTTTTCTAAACACATGCAAAGAATGATTTCTAACTCATCTTTACCTTCCATCTCAAAGACTTTCTAAGACAAGTAATCAATGACATCAATAGATAAAACAGAATAAACATCACTGGAGTACCTTGTTGCTTCAAAAATATTCAAGCGAACTTGTTCACCATCAAACTCCATAGTCAACGTCCTCGCATCCACGTCAATATTTGTTTGTGATTTTTAAAGATGATTGACCTAGAAGGATTAGTGCCGAATTAGACAAAAGGTTCTCCTTTCATGTTCCATACATAAAAATCAGTTGGGAAAATTAATTCGTTAACTTGCACTATGACATCCTCTATAACCCCTTCAGGATAAGCGTTAGATCTATGTGCTAGTTGAATTATAACATGTATTTCTTTCAAAGACCCTAAATTCAATGAATTATAAATAGAATATGACATGATATTAATTAAAGCTCATAAATCTAACATTGTCCTTTCAAATTTGGTGCCACTTATTTTGTGGGGAATTGTGGACATACTTGGATTCTTCCACTTTGATGAAAGTTTCCTTTGTATGACTGCAGATACATTGTCCCCCAGACTCCACTCAATTTCCTTTTGGAAGCGCATAATTCCTTGAGAAATTTAGCATATCTTAGGACATGTCTTATGGTATTAATTAGAGGTATGTTCACCTCTACCTTTCTGAATCTTTCCAAAATCTTTTTATCTTACTCTTATTTCTTTGATTTGGCAAACCTGGTAGGAAAATGAGGTAAAGTATTAGTAAAATTTTTAATCATAAGAGATTAAAAGTTTACCTTAGTTTTCATTTTAGCTTCTTGTGAAGCCACTTCGAGTTCCTATTTAGATTCATCATTGCCCATGAGAGGAGTCTTATATGGTGCCTCTATTTCTTTACCGCTCCTTAAGGTGATATCACTTGCATTCTCTTTTGGGTTTACAATTGTCTAAGAAGGAAGTTTACTTGAATTCTGATTTTCCAATCGGTTAACAATAGTAGCTATGTGACTTATTTGATTTTACATATTTTGAATACTAGCTTTTGTTCACTGTTGAAATTGTAAGGTACTATTTTGAAACTGAAATGTATTATAAGTCAGTTTTTTCATTATGTCTTCCTATGAAGGCCTAGAGCTTGGTGGTTGAGCTTGCCTTTGACATGATTGTTAGTGGGAACCTTTTTGTTGTTATCCTTATTGTCCATAACCGTTAAATGGAGGATTTTTCCATCCTGAATTGTATGCATAAGAGTATTTAGGATCATACTTCTTTTTTGGTTGACCTAGAAAACTTCCAAAAGCGTTTATTTGTTCTGTGGGTGTTTTTTACAAGGTTTGACACATATCAGTTAGCTATCTTACCATTTTGCAAATTCCACATGCTTTTACTTGTTGAGTACCATTTGCAGCGATTTGTCTCCCTAAAGATGTCAACTTAGCTATCTGTTGCTTCAATGTGGTAATACTAGCTTTATTAACTTTTAGTGATCTGGCTTCTCTCGTGTGTTGAATTGTTGAGAGTTATCAGCCATATTGGAAATTAGATTTCGGGCTTCAATAGGTGTCTTATCTACCAATACACCTCCAATTACTACATGTATCATACTTCTTTCTTATGGCAAAAGTCCCTCATAGAAATACTGGATCAAGAGTTGTTCACTAATTTGATAGTGAGGGCTACTAGCATACAACCTCTTAAAACGCTCCCAAAACCCCTATAATGTCTCCTGATTGTGCAGTCTAATTGCACATATTTCCTTTTGAATATTTGCAGCTCATGAGGCAGGAAAGTACTCTAAAAAAGGTCTTTGCATCTCATTCTAAGTAGTGATTGATCTAGAGGGTAAGTAGTAGAGCCAATCTTTGACGGTGTCCCCCCATGAGAAAGGAAATGCCCTCAGCTTAATCTACTCTTCTTGTATCACAGCTAGCTTCATGCTAGAGCAGACTACTTAGAACTCCTTGAGGTGCTTGTACTTCACCTAGCATATCACGAAAAGTAGGCAAAAGATGAATTAAACTAGATTTAAGCTCCAAAGCAACATCAATAGTAGCAAAATCAATGAAAAAAGGTTGATGGTTGAGATAAGGAGTAGCCAACTGCTTAAGAGTGCAATCATTATTTTACTTTGCCATGTTAGAATCTATTTCAGAAATAGAATCACTAGATGAATTAGAAAGCAAATATAAGGTCGTTTAAATTCCTAGTGAAGAACTAATTCTCCTATCAGATGGTGACAGATCCTCAGAACTTTGTGCAACTTTTCTTTTCGATTTTTATAGAGTTCTTTCAATTTTTAAATCAAATTTTAGTTCACTAGAGTGAGAAGATCATGTCATGCATCGTAACTAAACCAAACAAGAAAATAAATTAAACAAAAACAAAACAAAATAAATAAATAGATTCAAAAAGGCAATCGATATTAATTCCTGACAACGACATCAAAATTAGTAGCCTGTTGTAACAATATAACGAAATAACAATGCCTAAAACTATAGGTAGTGATGATATATATATATATATATAAAGGGGGTTTGGTTGAATGCAATTAAGAAAAAAACTAAAATTAAACTTATGAAAGCAAATCAAAGCAAGCAGTGAAAAATGATAAATTGGATAACTGATTTTAAAATCCAATTTTTGGACTAATCTCAACCTAAACATAAATAAACATACGTCATAGCATCATTATTTTCACATATCTCTTAAAAATATTAATCATAGATTAACAATTGGCTTTATTAATCCCGATTTTCCCTTAGATTGTGTTTAATCAAAAATTGCTTTTTAATTAAACCTAACTATCAAATAACCTAGAACAAGCTCTCTAGATTTAGTCAGACAGTCGCATTAGGACTAATGAGAACAAATCAATCTAAGTAACAAGCACACAAGTTCAGGTTATTTAACCTATATTATGTTATCTCTAATGATTAAATGTAATTAGTTGCCACAAATGAACCCAAAACACAACTATTACGTATCATATTTAGGATTCTAGCAATAGGTTTACATAAAAACAATCTAATAGAGCATTCAGAACATTCTTACATAATACCCAATTCATTAAGCAGAAAATAACGTAAGCAATCCTTAAATAGGGGAAGAATAATGATACATAGTGACGATATGTCTAAATGTGCTCCTTGATGTTGATCATACCTCTGAAATGGAATGAGGAAGCCTAGCCTAACATAGATCGCAAGAAGGTAAGCTTTCTATCCTTTCCTATGCGTCCAAGATGGTTCTCCCTTCTTTCACCGCCCAAAATGTCTGTTTATAGTAAAAACTAGGTTTCTGGGTACATACAAGGTTAGGTGCACAACCGTGCATCCAACTGTGTAAACTAATCAAAAAGCCCAATTTGTGAATGTGCACGACCGTGCATCTTGCACTGCATCATATATTCTTCTTTTTTTAGCATTTTCTTATCTCATCTTCATTTTAACCCTTCTCCTTTTTGTTCCATGACGACAATTGAGTGTGAACATCAAGAGAATGACTCAAAGAATGTGCTTTTACTTTTAACTCACTTTAACTCTTATGCTTCTAAATTGTACCTAAAATCAAATATGAACTAAAATGAATGTCTTAAATATTTTGAAGCATTAATCACAAAGTGTCATGGAATAAATGGATAAACAATCAAGCATATATCACATTTACCTCTATCTTGTAGACACGACTATGGTGTGGTGGAGGAGAAAATACAACAATATTGAGAAGGGGACCTGCACTATGAACACATAGGATAACTTTAAGATAGAGTTAAAGAAGCATTTCTACCCCGAGAATGTAGAGAAGGAAGCTTGAGTCAAGTTAAGAAGGCTCACAAACTCAAAGAGCATCTGAGAGTATGTTAGGGAGTTTTAAAAGGTATTTACGGAAATCCCCAATTATCCAGCCAAAGAAGCATTCTTTGCTTTCTGTGATGGCTTACAACTGTGGGCTAAGTCGATGTTGGAAAGACGTGGTGTGCAAGATCTTGCTAACACCATCGCTGTAGCCGAATCCCGTTATAAAGTAATAAGGATTTCCATTATAAGTCCTAAAAGAGCAACAAGGGCAAGGGTGGGGGAGAGAAGAAACAAGGAAAGGATGGGGCTTTAAAGAGTGGCAAGCCAAATGAAGGTTCAAGTAAGGGTCACAAGAAAGATACGGGTAGAGAATGTCCTATGTTGGAGTGTTACCTTTATAATGGATCCCATCGAATTAAAGACTGTCCAAAGAAGAGCAAGTTTGCTACCTTTGAAGAAGAAACCTCAAAATCCGCTAAGGAAAGATATGGATCCTTATAAGTTGTTCATACCATCAATGTCAAAGTAGAGATGACAAAAATTAAAAAAAGGTGATTATTCGTAGATACAAAGATTTATGGATAAGGGACGAGAGCCTTAGTTGATACCAGTGCTATAAACAACATTATGAAGAAAGAAGAAGCCAATCAGTTAGACATCAAGTACACACCAACCCATGTTTGGATAAAGGCAGTGAACTCAGAGGCTAAAAGCATGTATGGCATGGCAAAGAACATGGAGATCCTTATTAATGAGTGGTATGGTTAGATAGATTTTTCTATTATTCCCGTAAATGATTAGTCGGTAGTGTTGGACATAGAATTCATAGACAAGGTGAAAGTTATTTCAATTCAATTTACAAACATCATGTGCATTATGGAGGAGGGAAATACGAACATGGTACCTTTGTCCCAAAAGGTACCAATAAAGACGAAGACCCTTTCAACTATGTAACTTTCCAAATGAGTGAAGAAGGCAAAGCCAACGTTAATAGTAGCGTTCAAGGAGGAAAATGCCACTACTCTTAAAGAGTTACCTAAGGAGATTACTTGCATCCTTGAGAAGTATTAGGATGTCATGCCACCTGAGTTACCAAGGAGGTTACCACTAAGAAGAAAGGTGGATTACCACAAAGAAGAAAAATTGAGTTGGAAGCAATAACATAACTTAGTTTTTCTTTACGTGATCAAATGAACAAAGGATGACAATATGACCACTAAGACAAAGAGGTGTTAAAGCAAGTCGAGAAGGGAAAGACTCACAAGTTTGGCTTGAGGATGAGTTGGTCATCACTAAAGGAAGCCGAATTTATATGCTTGAGTGGGATTTATTGAGGAAGGAGATCATCAAGGAGTGTTATGACTCCTTATGGGCTGGTCATCTAAGAATGCATCAAACTTTGGTAGTTGTGGAGCATACCTACTATTGAGGGTTATGACTCCTTATGCTCCAAATCTGATATTAAGGGCTATGTGAAGACCTGTCTGATTTTCCAACAAGACAAGGAGAAGCACAAAGCATCAAGTGGATTATTGCAGCCATTTTCAATTCTTGAGAGATCATGTGCGAGTGTCTCAATAGATTTCATTATCGGTTTGTCAAAAGTGGAGGGATAAGACAACATCATGGTTGTTGTGAATCACTTCAACAAGTGTGGAGTGTTTATGCTAAAATTCACTGCAGAAGATGCTGCTTGTTCTTTAGGCATGTGGTGAAGTATTGGGGCATTCCACAAACCATCGTCAGCGATAGAGACATTCGCTTCACAGGTCGATTTTGGACAGAATTGTTCAAGCTCTTGGGGTCAGAGTTAAACGTCTCTATAGGCTTTTATCCTCAAACTGATGGACAAATAGAGTAGGTGAATGCCTTATTTGAGTTGTATTTATGACATTATGTGAATTCCAACCAATGAGATTGGCTGAAATTGCATGATGTTTCCAAATTCTCATATAATTTACAGTAGAGCGAGTCTGCAGGAGCTAGTCTTTTCAAGTTAGCCATGAGATAATAACCTTTGACTTCACACACTCTTGCTATCAGTTATAATGGCAAAAATCCTGGAGCATACTTGTTTATTAATAGTTGGCATAAGAAGTTCGATGTGGCAAGGGCCTATTTAAACCGAGCAGTCAAGAAGATGAAGAAATGGGTCGATAAAATGAGGCATCATTTGGAGTTCAATGAAGAAGATTTGGTGATCGTCAATCTCCTTTTTTATAGACATGTTGGAGGAGATCAGGGTTTGATTCAGAGGTATGAAGGACCTTTCCGATAGAGAAAAAGGTGGGTAAGTTGGCATACCGAGTCAAGATACCTTCCACTTGGAGATTCATCATGTATTTCATGTAAGCTTCTTGAAACCTTATTATACTTATACGGAAGATCTAAGTGGGGGTGAATCAAGACGTGCACCCATTGCTGTGACCATAACTCATAAACACGAGATGGAAGAGATCTTGGCATATAGGGCTATACTAAGGAAAGGCTCACATCCAACTTATGAGGAGTACTTGATTAAATTGAAGGAACAATCGAAGAGTCAAGCAAGTTAAGAGCATTAGCTTTTTGTTTGGCAATACAAAAATAAAATTCGAAAATTCCACCAAGATATAATGAGGACGTTGTCAGATTAGGTGAGGGAGAATGTTACGTTTTGCATGTTTTAAAGCCCACAAGTTGAGTTTCGTTCCAAAGAAGTCTTCTAGATCAAGTTGAATTCTTATAGAAGATTCTGACAGCTTCTAGAACATAGTAGAAGCTTATAAAAGACTCTGGAAGTTTCTAAAACATGGTAAAAGCTTATGGAAGATCCTAGAAGCTTCTAGAATATGGTAGAAGCTTATGGAAGCTTGTGGAAACTTATAGAATATTATGGAACATTATAGAAGCTTGTAGAATATTGTAGATAAATATCACTTGTACATGAAACATGTAGAGTAGTGTGGAGAATTTTAGAAGGTCAATGTAGACCATTAGATCAAGTAGATCTTAATCGGCTATCCTAAGTAAGAACTAGGATACATACCCCATGGGGGTTGCCTCATTTGTACGATATAGAGAACACCATAAACATTGTATCACTATTGGGAGAGTTCATTAATAGAAGTATCTTTGCATTCTCCCACATTCCTTCTCTTTAGCAAAGTGTTTCGTATAGAAGGTTGACTTGGAAATAAAACGTACTCAAAAGCCAAACAAGCGTTGGTAAAAATCCAAGTTTGCTATAAAAAAACATGCTAAGTTGGTTGGTTGGTCAATGATTATGATCGGGCTTTTAGGCATCGCAAGATTCTAGGACTGATTTGGACATTATTATATTACTATTGTAAAGATGGTCATTTATAATTCGAACTCTAATAATTTGTAAGATGAAAATATCCAACAACAATCTATGTAATAGTAAAAAATTTAATTAATTTTTAAGTTTAATTTATTTAATAATTTGCTAAAAATTAATTACATAACTCCGTCTGTAGTTCTTTTTGCGAACGGATTTTAACTTTTAAGCGCTTCACGCGTAATCTGATTTGCAAAAGAGGAAAAAATACTGGCCTTAATAATCCCCACTTCCCAGGTTAACTTAACCCTTAATTGGAGGAATCTGGAAGAAATTTATTGAAGGACCCAAAATCAAAGCCTTATTTTGTAAGTTTTGGGTGATATGAATATCCGCATAGGAGCTGCTCAGTTAGGGGCAGACACAACACAAGTTGCTCGAGATTCCTACGCTTGAAGTTTCCAATTTTATTTTTAGTGCAAAAGTTCCTGCCAATACTTAGTTTAATTACAAAGTTCAGGAGATAGATAGTTTTAGAAAAGATAGTACTTAAAAAAACTTCAATCAAATAGATTGGAGTAGGATGACTGTATTACTGCTTTGCTGTTTAGTTGAGTTCAAATGCCATTGAAAAGAAAAACCAGCCCCCCGAAACTGGTCAAAGTTATCGAGCGGTTTGGCTTGGTGTCGCATGACCATATCAGTTCTAGTCTGCATCAACATTTGCATTGCGACCATTTGATGTTTTAGTTGTGCATTTTTTTTAAATTTTATTGCAGTTTAAAATTTTAAAATTTAAACTAAAAAATAAAAAATTGTGAATATTCAATTTTATTTCATGAATTAGGTACCAATTCTAAAAATTTTGTATTTTTGGGATAAATTCGACTAATTTAAGATATGACATGAAATTAAGTAACTTTAAGTTTAAAATTAAATTATAAATAATTCAACTGAGTAGTAAAAACGCTCTTATCTATGGTGTTTCTTTATTATTCTTTGGAGTGAGTGGTTCGTTTGGCTGGCATTTGCTCTTTGTAATTGAATTCAATAGAAAACAGGAATATCAGCAATTACTTTTGTCCTGTCAGCCAATTAAATTGTCTTAAGAAAGTTTGTTGTAGCTCAATAAACACACTATAGTTGTGTACAAAGTTTTTTGATTCGTGGGTCTGTGAGGAGTTATGATGCGTGTAACTTTTTTTTTTTTGATATTTTTACAAAGAGTATATTTTTGTAATTTAAATTTATAATCTTAAGATCACAAAGAAATAACTTTATTAATTATTCTAAGTGTTACCTTCAAAAAATAATAATTAATGAATAAAAGGTTAAACTGATTCGATCACTGCAATTTTAAAAATTTTGATTTTGAATTATCAAAATTTTTATTTAATTTTATCTTTTTATTAAATTTATTTTAATAACTTTTATTGTTCAAAATTGATTATTTTTAATTAATAGGTCAATTTTTATTAATTAATAAATTTTTATAAATCAAAATAAATCAATTAATTTTTATTTAACATCTTTTAATTATAGTTAATTTTTAGTTAATTTTACAATAGTTTAATACAAATTAAATCTTTTTAATATTAAACTTTTTATTTACAAGTTCAATCCAATTTATAAAATCTTTACAAGAACATTATCCTATTTAATCTTGGCCACGTTGCTTATCTCATACATGAAAATTAATCTTAACTGCTCACCCACCCATCTTAAAGGCTTCACCAATCAACTCAACATCAAATCACAGCCGTCGATGAAATTTTTTTTGCTGATTTCGTTCCCGACCTGTCTGTCATTGTGAGCACATTCTCATGAACTCGCACAAACCTCGATATTCTCTCACCATTTATTATGGCATTTTCGGCCTTGCCCTTTGTTCCTTTTCTTTCCGAGTGTGTGCGTGTGCACGTTTCTCCTGGTTCATTGTCGTTCACTCTCTGCCATGGCTTCGCTTTCTTTTTTTCCATGAAAATCTCGGCGGAATCAGAAAATCTTTAGTCAAGCTCATCTGAATTTGCCTCTCTCGATGTAGCCGTAATAAATTTTCAGGTCAGAAAGATGATTTTGATGTTTCTTTTCATTGTCGTTAAGAGAGCTCTTTCAAAATGCATTTTGATCCCAGCCAGCCTTCTTTCCAGTTTGGAAGAAAGTGATGCCCTGTTTGTTTTGGTTTTTGAAGTTCAAAACTTTGGTAGTAGATAAATTTATATTTGACGAAGGTTCTTAATTTGATCACTTCTTTTTCATTTACATTTATCCATTTCTGAAAGTTCTGATTTTTTGCATGTGCACGTGCAAATATTAACCACTCCTTGTCATGATTTATACTTTTTAACAGATTGCATTTTGATACCAGTCACAAGAACAGGGCGGATGACATATCAATCTTTATGAGCTTAACAATTACATGGTATCATCTTTTACTGAATTAAAGTTGGTGTAGATTACGTTCTCCCCCTTTCTTGCCGTTGGTGGCAAAACAAAAAGAAGAAAAGAATAAAACGAATGAGGCATTCATTAGTTTATCATGCATAAGCAGTGATTTTTCTCTTGTTCCTTAAAAATAAGGGTTTTATCATTGTCGAGAACTCTTCTTTATTGCAATGGAGATCCTGACATCCATTTTCTTGTGGTCCGAAGACCCTAGCATACTAGCTGTGGCTGTTTTTTTTTTTTTTTTTCCTCTTTTGGACAACTTCAACGCTTGCTGATAATGTGCTATTGAAGATAGAAAAAACTGCAGTGCAGTGAGTAAACGTGAAACTTGGATTTCAGGTCTCTGTGAAGAAATAAACAATAGCTGGATCAACAATGAAGAGAAAGCGTCTAGATCAATCTCAACATCCATTTGATGATCCCCGTAATTACACCTTCTTGCCTTCTTTTCTTTATCTTTGTTTCATATATAATTATTTTCATGGGGAACTTTCCAGGCTGAAACACTTCATTTCGTTTATCAAGTGCCTTTTTCTCGAAGTTGAAGCGGCTGTACACATTTTGTTTTTTTTTTTTTTGGTTCATGATTTTGAATCATATCGAATTGTAGCAGCTGATAATGCCGTTATGATCTTGATGCCATACTGGGAAGCAATTAGAATGTGGAGGTCCAAGTTTTTTAAACAGAAAATGGTCAAACCGTTATATCCTTGAGCTAGATCAAATTAACAAGATACATGATTTTTTAAAACGCCTTTAGCCTTGAACGTGTGGAATAGACTGACCTGAGTAGATCAAGTGTGCATATCATTTGGTAAGGCTGAGCTGTGAAGTAATTGGTTGACAATAGTAAGTGAATTGCTCTCTAAATTAAAACCTTTTCGAAGACTTCCTTAATGAGTTTTATCTGACAGCTTTTGAGGCCCTGCGGAATGGCTCATGGCAAAGTGTGGAGTTCATTGAAGTTAGAGATGGGCTTATGACAATGAATTTTACCGACAATACTCAATCGACAGCAAAGAATGGACCTTACGCAAACATTCGCATAAAGTCAAGGAAGGCGACTATATCTGATTGCATTTGCTTTTTGAGACCTGGAATTGATGTTTGTGTGCTCTCAACCTGTAACGACAAAGAGGACTCTGAAGAACAAAATCCAGAACCTGTAAGTTAATGTTACATTGAACTTAATGATCACATCTGTTGATTGAAACTGTTTCTGGAATAACTAGTCTGTATATGCTTCACTTGGAAGGAATTGTGACATTGGGGTTGATTTCCAAGTTTTACTTTGTCACATAGGTGTGGATTGATGCTAATATAAGTTCTATAGAGAGAAAGACTCATGAACTTCGATGTTCATGCCTGTTTTTTGTTAAGCTGTATGTTAACCAAGGACTTCTTGGTTCAGAGAGAGGAAAAGTTAGTAAAGATACTAAACTAATTGGGGTTGATCAAATTTCCATTCTTCAAAGGCTTGAAAATTGTCCTTGTGAAGGACAATCATATCGCTGGAATTCCTCTGAGGACTGCCCTTTGGTACAAAGAACAAAATTGTTCTCGGGGAAGTTCTTATCTGATCTTACATGGCTACTTGTGGCATCTGTACTAAAGCAAATCGTGTTTGATGTAAGATCAGTTCAGAGAAAGATTGTCTATCAGATTTCAGAGGACGACCACGTTTTGGTAAGAGCAAATAATCATCAAACTTCTTTGAATTTCAAGCTGGACAATGATACGTTAACTCCCACCGTGATGCAATTTATTGCTGTTGATACCATTGAGGCATCATCTGCTTCTGTTATAGATAAGGCTGAACCATTACTGTTGGACAACGTTATGAACTTACGGAGATCTAAGCGTCGAAATGTACAACCTGAACGTTTCCTAGGTTGTGGCATTCCTCCAGCGAGAGATGTTGGCTTGCTTCGAATCATGCCATACACGCAAGATAAGTGGAAGGATGATGAACTGCACATGCCATTGTCCTATTTGATCAACGCATGCGCTGGTGGTTTGACAAGACATACAACAAATAAATTAGTTCATTCTCTTAAACTTGACACATCTGGCATTCTTCCTGCTTCTTCAAAGTCTAAGTCAAGGAAGCTTAAATCAGGTGTGGCCCAAAGAAATACTGATGAATCTCAACTTGCTATTGTTCCTGTGCCTACTGATGGTGACCCAATAACAGTCGAGCAATTTGATTCCCCTCTTAATAATTCTGTCAAACACCTCAGATGGACTAAGAAAGCTTCGCTCCGTTACTATAACAGAAAAAATTCCACTACTGCACCAAGTAAAGATAACTTTGACTTGGAGGATATGGTCTTTGAAAGTAAATGGGTTGGAAGTGCTTCTTTTTCCAAAGCTGGAAATGCAAGATATTGTTCTATACGTCCAAAGATGGAGGATTCTTGTGAGTCAAGGACTCGTACGAAGCCAACTTTAAGTGCCAGGGTGTATAACAAACTTATACATTCATACATGAAAAATATTGATTCCACAATCACGTCACAGGAAGAACCGCCTATAATTGACCAGTGGGAGCAGTTTAAGGCAAAAACCTGTGTACATCACAGAGAGGAAATGGAACTGTCATCAGTTGGGAAGGAGGATGAAATTTCAGAAACTGAAATGTTATGGAGGGATATGGAAATATCACTAGCATCGGTTTATCTTTCAGAGGAAAACGAGGTATGTGAAGTTTGAGTTGGGATTTTGCTCGAGTGTATCTTAGGCAGATAATATGACGAGTAATGCACACGTTGATGTATCTAGAATCCTAGGTGCATACATTCCGCACATGTTCACATAGAAATATTCATATGTACTGTAGTTTCCGTATTCATAAGTACTGTAGTTTTTGTCCTTTATTGCTCATTCTCAGGTTCAAGTTTCAACTCGGATGAAGAGACACTCAAACTCATATTGCCAGCATGAATTCAAGCTAGATGAAGAAATTGGAATCTTATGCCATATATGTGGCTTCGTGAGATGCGAAATAAAATATGTATCACCACCATTTGTAAGTCAAATCTGAATTCAAGAGCAATATATGTGTTATGGTTACTGCCTTTCTTGCTCGTCCTTCAGATAGATCTATGGTGGCATGTTCTTAAAGTGCAGAAGAGAAAGGAATTTTATCTCCGTGCTGAAATGTGTAATAATGTAACGAAGCCTACAACAGAGGTTCTGTAGTTATTATTTAGTTGAGGAATATGCTCTGTAGTTATCTTTTACTTGGAATTGATTATCATCTGTTTCGAATATATAAATGAAGCTTCTATTGTGATAAAGCAGAGCGTCATGATTTTATTCTTTTGTACAGTTTGCTGACATCTATGCAAATAACAATTTTCCAGATGGACTTCACCGGCTGGGCAACAGAAAACAAACCATGCATAGAACATTCAGAGCTTAAGTCAGATGATGATGAAGGCATGAAGCTTTTCAGCAGTCAAGCTTTCTCTAAAGACATGCCTTCATCAAAAGAAAAGGAGAATGTTTGGGCCTTGGTTCCTGAGCTCAGAAAGAAATTGCACGTGCACCAGCAAAAAGCTTTTGAGTTTCTATGGAGAAATACTGCTGGTTCTTTGGTCCCAGGACTAATGAAAAAGGCGTCAAAGAAGATAGGAGGATGTGTAGTCTCTCATACTCCTGGAGCTGGAAAAACCTTTCTTATCATTGCATTTCTTGCTAGCTACTTAAAGTTGTTTCCAGCAAAAAGACCTTTGGTCCTTGCTCCAAAAACAACTCTGTATACCTGGTACAAGGAATTTATTAAGTGGCAAAGTCCAATCCCTGTTCATCTTATCCATGGTCGCAGAACTTTTAGAGCCTTCAGGCAGAAGTCAGTGACATTTCGAGGCAGTAGTGGTCCACAACTTTCTCAAGATATCATGCATGTTTTGGATTGCCTAGAGAAAATTCAGAAATGGCATGCACAGCCAAGTGTTTTGGTGATGGGCTACACCTCTTTTCTGACATTGATGAGAGAAGACTCCAAGTTTGCTCACAGAAAGTATATGGCTAAAGTGTTGCGAGAAAGTCCTGGGATCCTCGTTCTAGATGAAGGCCATAATCCTAGAAGCACGAAATCAAGGCTGAGAAAGGTTCTGATGAAAGTGCAAACTGATTTGAGAGTGCTTCTTTCAGGCACTTTGTTTCAAAATAACTTTTGTGAATATTTCAACACCCTGTGCCTGGCTAGGCCTAAGTTCATTACAGAAGTTTTGAGAGAGTTGGATCCGAAGTTGAAGAGGAAGAAGAAAGAGAAAGGAAAAGCGCCCCATTTGTTGGAAGCACGAGCAAGGAAATTTTTCCTAGATATCATTGCAAAGAAAATTGATTCCAACATATCAGATGAAAGATTGGAGGGTCTAAATATGCTGAAAAAAATTACTAATGGGTTTATTGATGTATATGAAGGCGGAGCTTCTGATAGCCTCCCAGGTTTACAAATTTACACCCTATTGATGAACTCGACAGCTATACAACATGAGCTTTTGGTAAAACTTCATAAAATAATGGCCACATATCATGGATACCCTCTGGAACTGGAACTTTTGATAACACTTGCGTCGATACACCCTTGGTTGGTCAAAACTTCTAAGTGTGTTAAAAAGTTCTTTACTCCAAAAGAATTGATAGCTATGGAGAAGCTGAAATTAGATTTCAGAAAAGGGTCTAAAGTGATCTTTGTTTTGAATCTCCTGTATCGAGCAGTCCGGAATGAGAAGGTTCTTATATTTTGCCACAACATTGCACCCATAAATTTTTTCATTGATTTGTTTGAGCGAGTCTTCAGGTGGCAAAAGGGCAGAGAAATTCTAGTCCTAACGGGTGATCTTGAACTATTTGAACGAGGAAGAGTTATGGATAAATTTGAAGAATCTGGTAGTCCTTCAAGTGTATTACTTGCTTCAATCTCAGCATGTGCTGAAGGCATTAGTTTGACTGCAGCTTCACGTGTGATTCTACTGGACTCAGAGTGGAATCCTTCCAAAACGAAACAGGCTATTGCTCGAGCATTCAGGCCTGGACAACAGAAGGTGGTGTACGTGTATCAACTTCTTGCAACGGGAACACTTGAAGAAGACAAGTATCGTAGGACCACATGGAAGGAGTGGGTTTCGAGTATGATATTCAGTGAAGCATTTGTCGAAGACCCTTCTCGTTGGCAAGCAGAAAAGATTGAAGACGATGTGTTGAGAGATATAGTGGAGGAAGATCGTGTCAAGTCATTCCACATGATCATGAAGAACGAGAAGGCTTCTACCGGTTAACTCGGGATATCTTTTCGCCATTGCAGATAAGACACATTCCAAAACTCTCTTGTGACTTTTATCCAACGAAGAGATTAATACTCTCAACAAAAGGAAAAAAAAAAGAAGAAATATCCAAAATTAAGGTAAATGAAGTTCCTGACTTGATGGGCTTCAATAAAGTCTACCCAAAAATTTTGTCATTAGGCTCATGCTCAATTCAACTAATGAAATGGGTTTTATTTTAAATTTAAATATGACATTATAAAATTTAAAATTTCAACCTAATTCATACTATTATACTTTAAAAAGATTTTAACAGTTATATAAAATATAACTGTTACACAAAATTATTGATTTATATTCTAGTATACAAATTCATATTAAATTTAAGTAAAATATTTGATTATTTATCAAATCAAAAATTCAATCTAAAATAAAAATATAATTTTTTATAGAAGTTATAATAATTAAATTAAAATTATTTAATATCATCATTTTTTCTTTATCATTATCACTAAAAAATCGTTACTATTCCTTATATCAAATAATTTAAATAGAATAAGTAATTTAAAATATTAATAAAATTATATCTATTTACTAAGAGATGGATTTACCATTTCTTCGGTCAAACTAAACACAAATTCTGAAAAACCTAAAAAAAAATTATGAATAGTTAAAAGATCTGTAGCTAACAGAAGTTACATTCCAATATTCTAATATATCAATATCACAACCTGAATTTATAGCATACATTTTAAAATTATTTTTAAAGTTTGATTATCCAATTTTAGGATGAAATATTGAGTGCAAATATTATTTATAATCAAATTCTTGACAACTTTACTTTGTTTACCATTATTTGAATTATAAGAAGATTCAACATTTTGAGTGATGCTATCTTCTGCGTTACTTTTGTGACATTCAAGTGTCATGAGTAATTGTTTACCATTATTTGAAATATAGGAAGATTCAACATTTTGATTAATGCTTCTTTTGTAACATTTAATTATCATGAGTAAGTACTTCTTCACTTGTTCAATACAACTAGATGTAAAAGAATTATCATAACATACAATGTAGCAAAAGTGAATATAAGTCCATTTATAGCGAGAGTCTAAACCAACATCACATGATAATAACGAAGAGAACTCTGACCAATTCTTGTCAAACCTCTTCTGCACTTTATAGATCTTACTATTGGAAGGTGACGGGCTTCTAATGAAGATGACAAAGAAGATTTAAGGTGGACACTCTTATAAATCTAGTAGAGAATTTAAAAATTCTCAATAAAAACTTGAGTAAAAAGTTAAAGATGATAAAGACATTTTTAATAGGAAACGAACTCTTATTTATTGCTAATGCTTAACTTCCCATAACTTGTTATTACAAAAGAGGGAGGATCCTTATTTGTACTATTCAAATATTCTTTTGCATAACTAATATCCACCATTAGTTTTTAATATATTTCTAGACTTAAGATATTTTTACCTAGATAATTGAGAGATATTTCTTTAAGGTATCTAAATATTTGAAGAGGTACTTCTAGGTAAAGAAGCCTCTAGACATCTTCTAGAATTCAAGTTATACTTTGGATTCTCACAAGTGACCTATTTCTTTGACCCAATAAATGAAATCCAGAATAAGTTTATATTCCATCACCTCCTTAAAGTTGATTTGGTAATTCTAAATTTTCTTTTAAGCTTGATGAAGATATCCTTTTTAAAATTGTTTATGAAGATATCAGCTATATGGTCATGAGACTTCACATACTCCCTCTGCACTTCTTTTCTCACTATGCATGCTCTTATAAAATGGTATCTCGTATCTAGATGCTTGCTCTTATCACGAAAGATTATACTTTTAGCCAAGGCCAATGTAAACTTGTTATCAATAAGAACTTTCCTAGGCTCTTCTTACGGCATATGAAGCGCCTTCATCAAACTTTTTAGTGAAATGACATGAAAAACACAAGAACTAGTAGCCATATACTCAGCTTCATAAAGTGGAAAAGGTAAAAGTAGGTTACTTTTTAAAACACTAAATGAAGACAATATTTCTCGTATAAAATACGTAACTAATAATGCTTTTTTTCTATCATCCGCATCTCTAGTCTAATCGCTATCACAAGAGCCAACAAGGTTGAATTTAGTGGATAGTGATTAATGTAATGGAGAATCCTTTTAGTCGTCTATAAATGTAGGGTTATAGACCTATGTAGCAGCTAATAAGTCCAACTCTATAGAGGATGTTAGACTTTGTTCAAGTCAAATAGTTTAATCTCCTAATGAGACTTCTGAATACTGTAGGATTCATATTTTCTCCTTTATGCTTAGATAAATTGATTTCACATTTAATAGGTGTTTTAATAGGCTTGCATTAATCCATCTTTAATTTCTTGAGCATATTCCTTACACAGCCTTCTTATAAGATGAATTTGCCTTCTTTTTTTTTTTTTATTTTTTTTACTTTACTTCAATTCCAAGATAGTAAGATATAAGGCTAAGCTTAGTCATCTCAAACTCCTTTTTCATTGGGAATTTTAATTCTTCAATCAACCTAAGATTGTTGCTTGTGAAGATCAAATCATCTATATATAAGCAAATAATTAAGATATATGTGGGCATTTTGTAAAGTTAATGTCTTGAAATTTTTGTCAATTCTACTATACAATGTCTTTGGCACTTGCTTTAAGCCATATAAGGCTTTCTTTAACTTCAGTACTTTGTTTTTGTGACCATATAACTCAAAAGTTGTTCTATATATACTTCCTCTTCAAAGAAGTCATTCAAAAAAGCCAAATTTACATATATTTGATGAATCTTCCTTTTATTTTTAGTGTAACATCCCCTCACCAATTGCCATGAATAGGAATGTATAAGTGTATAGTGACATATGCATGCATTCATGTATGCATATGCATAGTATATAAGTGAATTTTCTTGCACATGAAATGAATGTACATGCATACATGACATTTT
>JANZXR010000172.1:12669161-12682522 GCA_027575705.1 Erythroxylum echinodendron
CGAACCTCGAATAATACTAAAACATGATAAACCCGCTATAGATGAACATAAAATGAGCATAAACAAATCTGAATTAAGTCCTAAAGAGCCACTCAAAATGTCCATTAACAGTGAAGATATTCGCCCATTGCTAATTCGCCTCAACAAATTGTAGATTGATGATCCCTCTCTGTACATAGTCTCTTATAAAATGGTGTCTAGCTTCAATATGATTTATCTTGAGTGTTGTATTGGATTTTTTGAGAGATTGATAAGACTTGTGTTGTCACAGAATATTGGAATATGATCTTCTTGGATAGAATAATCCTGTAACTAATACTTTATCCATAATATCTGTGAACAACAACTTGCAGCTGACATGTATTCAGCTTCTGTAATAGATCGAGCAATTGAACTTTGCCTATTGCTTGACCAAGAAATTAGATTATGACCAAAAAATTGATAACCTCCACTTGTATTCTTTCTATCAATCCTATCTCTAGCATAATCAGCATCACAATAACCAATTAACCTGAAATCTTACCTTTCTCATACATTAAGCAAATATCAGTAGAATATGCCAGGTATCTCAATATTCTTTTAACAATAATATAATGAGATTCTCTAGGATCTACTTGAAATATTGCACACAAATAAACACTAAACATTTATAAGGTCTGCTTGCAGTTAGGTAAAGTAAAGAACAAATAATTCCTCTAAAAAGAGTTTGATCAAACTTTTTACCAACTTCATCTTTGGTTAAGAATTTTAACGGATGCATAGGAGTTAACATAGGATTAACATTTTCCATGTTATATTTGACTAAAAGTTTTTTGATATACTTTTGTTGATAAATGAAAATCTTTTCATCAGTTTGTATAATTTGTAAACTAAGAAAGAACTTTACTTCATCCATCATACTCATTTCAAATTTACTTTTCATAATATTTTCAAAATTTGAGCATAATTTTCTAGAAATAGCACTAAAAATGATATTGTCTACATATATTTGTACAACAATAAAATCATTTTTAACATTTTTCTGAAATAATGTTTTATCTACTTAACCTCTAACAAAGCCATTTAATCAAAAACGAACTCAGATGATCATACCATACATGACATGCTTGTTTTAATCTAGACAAAGCTTTATGAAGTTTATACAAAAAATTAGGTTTATTACTGTCTTCAGAACCTGGGGGTTGTTTCACATAAACTTCTTCGTCTATAAAACCATTCAAAAAAGCACTTTTCACATCCATTTGAAATAGTTTTATATCATGATGAACAACATATGCAAGCAAGATCCTAATAGCTTCTAGTCTAGCTATAGGAGCATATGTTTCATTATAGTCTATTCCTTCTTGTTGATTATAGCCTTGAGCTACTAATCTAGCTTTGTTATATAGCTAAAATCCAAGCTTTGTCTTGAAGAACTTTATCAATTTTCTTATGTTCTAATTAGGAAACAAATGCTCCATTGGCCTCTCTTCTAAACTTAGATCTAGTTCTCACTCTTTCTGATGTTTTTCCTATAATCAGGTTTTCTGGGTGAGAAGACTTATATTTTCATTCTTTTCTTAAGCTAATAATTTCAGAACTATTTATCACTTTATCAAATGGATCGTCTAATGGTGAATAGTCTAGGTTATTAACTAAGGGAGTAGATAGAGTTTCATCATCAGAATCGTCTCTTTGATCTAGATGAGAATCATCATTAAATTTTACTTGCATAGATTCTTCAACAGATCTAGAAACAAGATTATAAACTCTATAAGCTTTAGAATTAATATAATAACCCAGAAAAATTCGTGATTTAATCTTGGAATCAAATTTATCCAAATTTTCTTTTATATTCAAGATAGTGCATTTGCAACCAAAAGGATGAAAGTAAGAAATATCTGGCTTTCTTCCCTTCCATAATTCATATGGAGTTTCATTTAAAATAGGTCCTAAAAATACTCTATTTTGAATAGAACAAGCTGTACTTACAGCTTCTGCTCAGAAGTACTTAGGAAGATTCATTTCACATAGCATAGTCCTTGCTATTTCCTGAATCGTCCTGTTCTTTTTCTTTACAACTCCATTTTGTTGAGGAGTTATAGAAGCAGAGAAATTATGAAAAATTCCATTTTCTTCACAAAACATTTTGAATTTTTCATTTTCAAATTATCCACCATGATCACTCCTAATTCCAGCAATAGAAATTCATTTTTCATTTTGTAATTTTTTGGATAAAACTTTAAAGCATTTAAGAGATTCGTTTTTTATGTGATAAAAACAATGTCCAATAAAATCTAGTAAAGTCATCAACAATTACAAGACCATACTTCTTTCCACCAAGACTTGCTGTTCTAGTTGGACCAAACAAGTCTATATGTAACAGCTCTAGAGGTCTAGACGAAGTTACAATGTTCTTAGACAAAAAATATGTTCTAACTTGTTTTCCTTTTTGACAACTTTCTTAGAAGAAATCTTTGTTAAAACTTATCTTTGGTAAGCCTCTTACAAAATCAAGTATAACTAATTTGGAAATATGTTTAAAGCTAACATGACCTAACTTTTTGTGCCAAATCAGTTTCTCATCATCTTTTGATATAAAACATGAAATATTTGACTTTTTAAAATTCTAAGTTGATTTTATAGAGATTATTTCGTCTTTTGGTAGAAAAGAATATGGAACTGTCCTTGTTTTTGACTATACAAGAATTTTGATTAAAAGATACTTCAAAACTAGAATCATATAATTGACTTATACTGATTAGATTATGCTTTAAACTATCAACTAGCAGAACAATACCAATAGATGAAAGAGATTCTTTACCAATTTTACCGATCCCTATTATTTTGCCCAGCTTATTGTCTCTAAAAGTTACTGATCCTCCTTGCTTATGTTGGAGGTTTAAGAATATAGACCTTCTGCCTTTCATATGTTATGAGTAGCCACTGTCCAAATACCATTGGTGGTGGTTGCTTCTTCCAAGTAAGGAGATTTGTAGCATAAATTATATCCTTTTGAGGTACCCATATTTTCTTTGGTCCTTTGAGGTTAATCTTATAATTTTTCTTTGAATAATAAGAATATTGTTTCTTTTTCTTAGCAACAAAATTCCTATCATGAACGCACTTCTTATTATTAAAGCCTAAACTGCTTTTATCATTTGGATGTTTATAACTTCCAATCAAGTTATTTATCCTTTTTATACTTTCTATAAAATTCAATAAATTTGCTGAAAGACTATTAATCCTTTGTTTTAATTGATTAATTTCCTCAGAGCTATCTACGGTTACTCTCTTTTTCATATCGTCTATTTGTTTCTTGAAATAGACGTTTTCTTCTTCTAAAAGTTTTGTGTTCTTTATATTTTTAACAAAATTCTTTTTCAATAACCTATATTGTTTTAAAATAACATGTGAATCTTCTAACAATTCTAAATAGGCATCGTGAAGATCATCAAAGTTAGAAATTACCTCGTCATTGCTTTCCCCTTCAGCTACTGAGCATATATTTGCTTGTTCTGATGTTTCTGAGTCGGATTTAGATTCAGACGAATCTAGATCTTCCCATGTTGCCATCATGCTCTTTTTGTTTTCTTGTCTTTTCTTTTGTTTTGTTTTGAGCAACGGACATTCAAACTTGTAATGTCCTGGTTTATTACACTCATAGCAGATGATAGAACTTTTCTCATTCTTTGAATCGTCTTTGCTATTCTTTTTGGAAGAGAAGTCTTTATTTCCCCTTGATTTCTTTTTCTACATCCTTCTAATCTTTCTTGAAATGAAAGATAGCTCATCTTCATCTTCACTTGAATCTTGATCAGATTCACTAGTATCATCATTCTTGATTTTTTCAATCTTTAATGCTTTTGAAGATGTACTTCTATTTTTCTGCATCTTCTGATTCTTCTGACTAGCCTTTAGTGTAATATATTTATCCCTTCTAGGTTTATCTTCAACATCAAGCTCTACTTCATGAATTTTCAACGAACTAAACAATTCGTCTAGCTTCAGCTTGCTTAAATACTTGACCTCTTGTATTGATGTTACTTTGGGTCTCCATCTTTTTGAAAGACTTCTGAGGATCTTTCTGACATAATCTTGACTATTGTAGATTCTTCCTAGAGCTTTAAGTCCATTAATGATTGTTTGAAATCATCCAAATATTTGATCAATAGACTCATCGTCTTTCATCTTGAACAACTCATACTGATGAACAAGAATACCAATAGATTCTTTCACCTGGTTTGTTCCTTTATGTGCAATGACTAATGTGTCCCACATTTCCTTTGCAGATTCGCGTCCATGAACCTTATCATATTCACTTCTGCTTAGAGCACAACTTAAAAAGAACTTGGTCATTGAGTTTAATTGAAAGAGAGCTTTCTAATCAACCGACCACTGGTCACGAGAGATGATCAAACCTTTGTTGTCTATTGGGATGTATGGATCATTTTCAATGATATCTTGAAGATCAATGTGTGTGGATTCTATGAAGAGATGCATCCTGTCCTTCCAATAATGATATTCTTCATTAATGAATGCAGGTGGTCTTGAGACCGAGGCACCTTTTGCTATAAAAACATGTTATTTAGCCATGGGTCTTTATTCTCACTTCGTAATAGTGTTTCTTGGAAACCTTGCTCTGATACCAACTGAAGTAAATCACTTGTTAATATAGAAATCACGTATAATATGTAAAATATACAAGAAGGGGGTTGAATTGTGTTAAATCGTCTAAGATATGAATCTTTAAAAACTTCTTGATTTTCTTGGAAAATCCAGATGATTACAAGTTTAAACAATGCACTTAATTTGATGAGTAATGTAATAGCGAAATTAGTATCTATTCTTCTAACAACAAGAATATTAAAAAGGTAAGAGTTAGAGAATATGACACCGCGATTTATACTGGTTCACCTTTAACCTTAAGCTACGTCCAGTCCTCAGAGTTTGTCTGAGATTTCACTATCTCCTTCAATGTTACTAGTATTATTTCTACAATTTCAGAGCCTCTTCAGTTCTCTTTCACAAAGTATTCTTTATCTGCTTCTTTACCCTCTTCAGGCTCTAGCCTTCCTTTTTCTCGAAAAGATATTGTTTAAGTTTTCATACTCATGTTACAGATATATTTGCTCTCTTTTTTTTTTCTCTCAGAATATTTTTCACAGCATAAGCATTTGAGCACAGAATTTCTCTAAGTATTTTTGTACATGCAAAAATTCTTATTGAAGTCTACAACTATGACTAATATTTATAGCCCAAGTCTCTGAAGGTCTTCTTGATAAATTTGCTTGTCAAGTCTTATAAAGTCTGTTATTAGTTGAGTCCTGTAACCAACTCTAACTAACTGACGTTCTTAGCATATTCTTAAATTACATCGACTTGCTTATATTCGTATGCTTCGTCTGATGTCTTAGACTTGATCACTTTGTCTGATCTGTCTTATTCAGCTTTTACGTAAGTACCATCTTGATTTAATGATTTGTATCACTTATATTTATTTGTACACTTAACAAATTCATCAAAACAGTTCATACACTTCTATTATTAGTATTATTTGACTTTCATCAAAATCAATAGAAGAAGTAAAGTCGACTTAACAAAAGTAAGTAAGATGTATTACTTGTAATGTGAGCAAAAAATTATTTCCCATAATAATTGCATTGAGCGTTTGGATTTTCTTTTATTCCCTTATCGGTTAGAAAGTTTCATACAGTAAATTGCAACTTTTTGTTTCAAATTGATTAATCTTTTCTCCTTTATAAGAATCGTTATATATTACACTAAAACTTATCATTATTGTTATAATTCTTGCATTAATAATAATAAATTAATTTTATATAATAAAAATAAACTTCCCATATCAGTTGAAGAGATTAAAATGCTTTAATAAGGAATTTGTAAAAGAATATACCTTTGGTCACTTATCTTTTTTTTCTAAAAAGTTGCAAAAAATGACAAAAGATTACATATGTATTGCAACATTATTTTTATTTGATTTTTGAGATCCTCTTATATTTGCCTTTTCTTTCTAATATGTTGTTTCATACATCTATACTTTTCATTGTATAACATTTCTTTAGGCCAAATTCTATATGAAATGGTATTTAACACTTAAAATAGAGACCATCATCACCCTATTTCGTTCCACTAGAACAAATGTTTTCCATTAATTAATTATCTTTACTTTTTCCATAAGTAATTACTTCTTGATAATTAAACTATTATTTACTTCTGCACATGGAGGTTCTCATAAATGATGAGAGGGGAGACATTTAGTGATACTTACTCAATCTACAATTATATTAAATCATCGTTGCATAAAAAATAAGAAGAAATTCCAAACATTTAACTTCTATTAAACAAATTTTTACTGTTAAAATATCAAAATAAAAAATGAATATTTTCTCACAATTTCACATTCTAAACCATATCATAAAAATTTTAAATAGTGACTAACATCGCCTTATTTAACTTTTAAAACTAAATGAATATGAATTACAAAATCACAAAGAAATTATTTTACAAAGATAGTAAAAGAAAGAAAATATATAAAACCTTATATAGTGAGTTTTGTATCTTTTATTATATTTTTCTAATAAAAATATGAATGAAAATGTATAAAATAACTAAAATTTTAAGATATTTATAAATATAAGATTGAACTGAATATTTTTAATTTTTTAATAATCCAAACTCAAGTAAAAAAAATTTGGCCTAGTTTTTAAAAATCAAACCCAATTTATAAGCTAATTTTTAAAACCTAAATCTTTTAATTTTTAATCTTAAACCATTAAACATTATTTATAAGCTAATTTTTAAAACCTAAATCTTTTAATTTTTAATCTTAAACCATTAAACATTATATGGATTAGATTAATTTATACAAGTATACTCCTAATGGCATTTTTACCTTTCATCATCATTGTGTAGCTAGCAAACTCACTCACCTTTTATTTATTGATGATCTGGTACTTCTATGTGGTGCCGAGACTACCTCCATCAACCTACAAATTCAGATAATGGAAACCTTCTCTCAATGGTCTGGACTTAAGATCAATTTTGAGAAGAGCCACTTGTACATGTTATCCGATGTGAGTAACAAGGTAATGATCAAGTCTATGCTTGGTATGAGTTTACACCCTCCTGCTTTCAAACATCTAGGACTGCCTATAACCTCATCAGAACCAAAATTTTCTGATTGCATTCCTCTACTTGAAAAGCCTACAGGCAAGATTAATGCATGGCAAAATCGCTATCTATCCCACGCAGCTCTGTCAACTTTAATCATCTATGTACTCAATAGCATGCATCTACACTGTTCGCTGATAAGTAAGTTTTACTTCTATAAAACCCTCAACGGGGGAGTATAGTAATTGAGGTATCGATCTCATGAGAAATTAGCTAAAATTAATTGAATCCTATCTTTTTCTAAGGTTGCAAAAACGTGAATTAAAATGAGAATAAAAGCACAAAAACGTGAATTAAAATGAAAATAAAAGAAAACATAAAATTAAGCAATTCAGTATAGATTGATTGAAATTAAAATTCTAAAATTAACACAAGTAAATCAAACTAGAGCACAATTACTTAACAATTGAGATATCGCAACAAGACAAGATCAAATAATTATGAGAAGATGGAATTTATCTATCATCATTTTGCTACCTTGATAAGTTTTGGTGTAATTGGAATCAGTCCTAGATCTCCAAAGGGTTGATTATTCTTTCTTAAGATCTAATTATTAAACCCTAGTTAATAACCCGTAATTGAATATGAAAATCCAATTTTGCAATTGCTGAATTAACAAAAACAACCTACGCGTCCAATTAGTTCTTAAGCAATCTACTAGACAATCGGGTCCTCGCATAAGATCTCTCTTCGTACAATTACCAATTTGATGTTTACGCAATCTATTAGGTTGTTAATTCTCATTACCCAACTTAATCATGTTACTACTAGTTCAATCTCTTGATTTATTACTGAAGTATGCAAAAACCATAAACATCACAATACCCAAACAATTTCACTAACATCAAAAGAAAATAGGTCACAAAATGATTTAAGAGTCAATCCCAAAATGAAGTTAGAACATCCTTAACAATATATTCAACATCCTCCTATCCAAATTGTACATTAGATGAAATAAAGAAAAAAAGATTGTAGAAATAATTTGGAATGGATGTCTAGAACGGCTGGACAGTAGCAGCTCCTGTAGCTCCTTCTTCTCTCTTCCTTGTCTTCTTTCCCAAATTGGCAAATGGAGGCTCCCTTAATTAGGGTCATTTAATGATCTTACGTAGTCCTCAGGCCATTTAGGGTAAAAACTAGGGTTTACCCAAGCCAAAAGGTCTAAAAGGATCCTTTAAAAAATGAGAACAGAAGGAATCCTCGAGTCTATCGTGCACCTGTCACAATTGTGTCCCTTGAAATTTGACTTCTGTCACAATCATGACCTGATGTTGTTCCCTGCTGTCACAATTATGACAAGGGTGTCGCGATCGTGCCCCTGGGAGATACCTTCTGTCATGGGCGTGATTGTTACAGAAGGGTGTCGCGATCGTGACCCTGGGAGAAACCTTCTGTCACGATCGTGACCCTGTTACTTTTGTCACGCTCGTGACCTTGTTTCTTTTGTCAAAATACCTCAAGTGCATAAAATTAAAGTTCAATATCATAATCTAAACCACAAAACACTCAAAAACATAAACACACAATCACATTAACATAATTCTAAACCTAAATGTGCACAAATCATCTAATGAACACCTAAAAACACACTAAAACACCTACCAAAATATAATGTAAACTACAACTATCAGTCAACTCATATTAGCTTACCTAAAAGGGTTATAAAGGAGATGGACAAGATCTTGAAAGCTTTTCTTTGGTCGGGTAAAACTGATAATACAAAGCGAGCTAAGGTTAAGTGAAGCGAAATTACTTTACCGAAAAAACATGAGGGCCTAGGCATTATATCTATTTCAAATATGCATAAGGTGTTGCTTTGCCAAAAAAAAAAAAAAGGGCTTTATGGGTTAAATGGATGGATGAGGTTCACCTTTCAAATGTGAGTTTTTGGCAACTATCACCCTACCCGCAACACTCTTGGATTTTGAACCAAGTTCTGAAACTTGGAGGTTTTATTTATCCCTTTATAAAATACCAGATTGGGAATGGTTGCAACACTCAACTATGGCATGATAATTGGACAACAATTAGTCCACTTATTCATCGTCAAAAACTTTGACAATTAAGGCATCGTCTACCAGTTCACTCGAAAACAACAACTATCATTGCCAATGGTGAATGGTATTGTAATCTCCATGGGTTCCACGCTTTAGTTGATCATCTCCCAACCCTCCTCCATAAAAACAGTGATGATACTATTACCTGGGCCCCTGATCTGAAAGGCTGCTTCACGACTACTTTTGATCATTCACTCCTCAATCCTGTCTCTTCTTAAGTTGCTTGGCATACACACCTCTGGAAAAATTCTCTCAACCCGAAAGCTTCCACAATCACATGGCATATGATAAAAAACAGGTTACCTGTAAAAAATAGATGGTTTGGACAATATGATTATATTTGTGAATTGTGTCAAGAAATCGAGGAAGATTGCAACTACTTATTCTTTTCTTGTACCTTCTCCAAAGTGGTATGGGGACGCATTCAATTTATGCTAAATATTGCGACACAAGATCAGGATTGGGAGCACACTTTAAACAAGATTATTTATATCGCTAAGCCGAAGCTTCCGAATGCTATTCTTGTCAAAATAGCCTTTTTAATCACCATTTATACTCTACGGAAAGAAAGGAACATCCGACTATATAAGGGCATTAGTGAAGATAAATATCTCGTTGCGAAACGATGCATAAACTGGATTAGAGTTGTGATCGTCACCAAAAACATGAAGAACCACCTCACACCAGCAATTAAAAGGCAATGGCATCTGTGAACTAAGCTGATCTCTAATAGTCTCATTTCTTTTCTCACTTCTTTTGTAACTAGCGTTGGAAGCTAAGTATAAGGCTTCTTATTGAAAACATTGTAATGTTGTAATGGTTCTACTATTTTGATACAAATTCATTTAATTTTCAAAAAGAAAAGTGTACTCCTGATATCAGTTTGTTTTACTATTTGCTAAGCTTATCTATGTTTTAAGGGCCGAAATTCAATGGTTAAGGGTTGGCAAGCAACTGTGTTAAGTCGCCCAATTTTCGTGATTTTGATCTATGTACGTATATATTTGTCTGTATGCTTCTGGATGGTGTAAAGAGAACGAAGGAATCAAACTGAGAAAAAAAAAAAGAGAGAGATTTGACAATTTCTACGTCTTTCATTGCCAAAAACCGTGGGCAAGAGTTGAAATCAAGAACCTCACAATCAAGTGGACAGAAAATTAAATAGTTCAGTTGTGACTTTTATATTAAGTTGACCCATCAACTCCATTATGCACACGTTAATATCATGAGACTCGCAGATATAAAATCACCCATATAACACGAAAGAGTGCACTAGAACTATAAAATGTACGAGTTGGAGGATAATAGCATATATAATATGGGAAAATTTCAAATATTAAATGCTGTTTTATAGGCTTCGACAACTAAACAAATTGAACTGCTTACCTTTGTAACGTATAACTAATTTACCAATGTATGTATAATCGTGTTGTGTTGCAAATAAAACAATCATATTTAATTTCTTAAATTTAATTAGAACTTCTATGTAGGGGATCCAACGAAGATGGTCATAGTAAATGCCTCCCTGAGAACTGAGCATGAACATAGGCATTAGGCAGCCGTCCTACATTATTTGCCATTCAGCTCTAATCCACTTACTTCCAATCTCAGAAAAATTCCTGTATACCATGAACCAACACCCATGCTTATCATGTCAAGTTGATTAGAAAACTAAAAATTAAACTCTAACCTAGCAGCTTATAGAAAGCAGCTGGATGCTGGTATTCTCGATCATCTCCGTTGTTTACTGTCAGATTCATTCCCTTTTGCCCTGTGTCTACTCCCCGCTTGTGTGTCTATATAATTATTAATTTCCGGTGTGTGTCTATATATACATATATATCCATTGGCTAAAATATTAAGGGTGTGCTCGGTTCACTTGAAAAAAAGGTTATAGAAATTATAAGGAATGTAATAAGGAATAGAAATAGATGTGATTTCTATTTTTTACTATAATGGGAGTAGGAGTATAAAGTATTATTCCAAAAGAAATATAAAAATACTCTTCATTCAATTATAATATATTATTAATTATCATTTTCCATTCCTTATTAATTTCTTTCTTCCCATATTAACTAACCAAGCACCCCCTATGATGTGTTTATATATATCATTTACTAATTTAAGCCAACGGGTCAGCTTGCTATGCTAATACCAAATATCATGGTAGTGTTATTTTATGGCAATTGGTTGCTAATCTTTTCGATGGCTTTGGGTTTCCATAGATGCTTTCATTTGCAACTGTTCGAGTGTTTCTTAGTTACGTTTGAACGATGGTTTTGCCACTACATACGTTGTACGACTCCTTGGCCTCATTGTTAATTACAAGTAGTAATGGCGTGAACAATTTTTCCATCTTATGAGATTTAAATTCTGCAAACAACAAGAATCGCAAACTTTGACTTTGTTAATCAATCCATAATAAGTATATTTAAAAATCATCGTTCTACGTTGAAGTTATCATAAACTTGATGTCATTAAAAAAGAACGTATCTCAACAAAGTGACTAAGTGAGGCCTCACTATACACACACACCAATATTGTAATATCGTAGGAGTTACAATAAACCAGAACTTACAGGTTTGAAGGTAACAAAAGTTATTTCTAACAAATTCTCTTTGATCCTGGCTGTGGTGGCTTTTCTTTTTGGGCCACTGTAATAATTAGTCGTTAATTACTCTTGTTGTTGAGGAAACGCAATAAACGTTGTTGATAGAGTTGTCCATCCACATGAACATCATGTTGTTGTTGGGAAAATACAAAAACATGTAGTCATACGAACTTGTAAGGAATGGAGGTTAGAATCTCCATTTTAGGTTACGAAATCTATAGGTAGACCATGAAACTTGATTCTTGTTCCAATAAGAATACAATAATATGATATCTTTTCCGGCCTTCTCTTGGCTCCTTTTATCTATTGCAGGTTGGCTTAGAATATAACGTACGGTTGCATAGAGTTCATTGAATTAGTTGGTGGGGTATCAAAAGAAGGAATAGAAGTGGAAACAAAGGCCATTGGCTTTAATATATATTTCAACAATTTAAATTAGGAGTAATCTGAAGGTTAAAACCCTTATAGCTAACTAGGATTTACATTGATATTATAGGATCAATTTGATAGGGATCTAGTTACTGTCCTATGAATTCTTATAGGCATTGGCACTGAGATAGAAACCTTTTCCTTAGGCTCCTCTTGATGTTTTACATTGTTGTTGTATCTGTATAATTATGTTACTGTTAGTTTGTCATCTTTTTTTACAAAAGAAAGGGAAAGATAATTTAAACTTTTGATTTCTTGGCATTGGCTCCACCTCTCTAGAACTTAAATATTTATAATGATGAAAAAAAAAAAGAAATGCATGCGGTGGTTCAAAAGCCGATATCATTGGAGCTTCATCGATTGAATGATTCATTTGGGTCACCAAACGTTGCATCTTTAACTCCTGTTATACTATTAACCACATATATAATAGTCACTTAATAGGAACTTCACTTCTTTTTCTTGAATGGCTAATTGACTAATTAATTAAAAATGATTATCTTATAAATGGATTCGCACACTACTCTTTTCAGCCTTAATTTGGGGTCTAAATAATTTTAGGGTTTCTGCGTTCCATTGGATCTGGCTTCAGGTCAGAATTTTCCCAAATGATGACGACCCTGATGATGATTGAATAGTACTGGTAACTACGAATATTTAGTTGCACATGCATGTATGTTTCATTTCGCCAAGTGGGTGTACGAATTCGCTTTGAAATCTTCCTACCTTAATATCCCCTTTTCCAAACAGCGAGAGAGCATTTTGCATCTCTGGATGGTCTACATAGACTAACTATGACTCCTGCACTTGGCCGAATATAACAATAATGCCGTGTTTGGTTACTGTCCCCGTGAGTGGGGACAGTTGACAAAACAAATTAATCTTGTCCCTCTTGCGTGTTTAGTTACTGTCCTTTCTGTTTTTGTCCCCGTCTCCGGTGGATAGGGACAAAAAATTTTGTCCCTTCGATTTTCGAAGGACAATTGTCCCTATCTCCCGAAGACGCTCCTACAGTGGGATTTTTCTTATTTTTCCCAAAATTCTCTTTTGATTTTACTATCATATTAAATACCCTTTGATTATTTTTGGACATA
>JANZXR010000172.1:12682622-12703665 GCA_027575705.1 Erythroxylum echinodendron
TACTTCATTTTTCAGATTTTCTCACTTCCATCTTATTCAATGAAGACATATCACACTTAAACCAATTCTTCTACTTCATTTTAGCTCATCACAACTCAAAAAAATCAAATCTATATTCAAACACTAAAAACCGATGCATGCACTTGAAATCATCTTCAGCTTTCTCACTTTACTGTGTATTTTCATTCTTACTACATTTGTTTCATCTATTTTCTTTTCAAATTATTCAACACCCAAAAATCTCATATTCAATTCCAGATACTCTAACTATTATCTTTATACACTCACGACCTGAAATCCTCACGTAAGTTATTCAGTGAATTCATTCACCGAGACCATACTGCATAACTTCCCATATATGTATATATTTCCAGCATACAAGTTTTCTCCAAAACAAAACAGAGTATCCATATTTATCCATTCTCGTAATTTCTACATCATCTTCATTCTACTCTAGTTGCCACTAGTATTTCAATCCAATTTATGAATTATCAAAATACCATAAAAACATCATCAAAACCACTTACTTGGTTCAGCTTAAATTCTAGCTATGAATGTTCTTGGTGTATGAAGATAATCAAGGATAACAGAATAGGCACTCTTAAAGAAATGAAATTCTCACTTTGAGTTAAAATTTAAAAGCCAATTTCTCAACAGAATCAGTTTGGTGTTTTTGGAGAGGAAGTAAAACAATTCAATGAAGAACATGCAAGCTGCAGAAATACATGCGCCTACGTGGGTTACTGTTAACTTGACATTTGGTTCTATGCATGTGAACCATTTGTCCTTCATACAAGCTACCACATGTCTCCAACATGTCAAGCCATTTGTCACACAATGAATGATGCTATATGTCAATCTTTAATCAGTCCACATGTCACACTAGGATTGGTCGTCTAACTTTTAATATTTTTCTAAAATTCACCAAAAATTTCAAAATACCTGAAATATTTCCAAAATTGCCAAATCATATTTTATTTGCATTAATAACTCAATTATACCCGGAATGTCATAAATGCATGCACAAATAAGGGTATGAGTCCAAAAACGTATATGCACAAATAAGAAAAAATTCAATTATGCCAAGCATACCATGCATTGAAATTCCTTAATAGTCTAACCCCTAATATGGGGCGTTACATTTAAACTTTTGTGGATGCACTTAATAAGTTTATACATAGTGAATATAAGTGGGTTTTTAAGAGAAATATTGATATAGATGGTAATATGAATAGGCATAAAATAAGGTTAGTGGCCAACCAATTATTATGGACATAAAAAAGGAGTATAATTTTATAAAATATTTTCATTAGTAGCCATGTTTAAGTATATTAATATCTTATTAGCTATAATCACATACCAGATTATATAATCTGATAAATAGATGTTAACACAACATTTTTCAGTAAGAATCTTCTTGAGGATGTTTATATTGCATAACTTGAAGGTTTTGAATCCAAGAGGCTTCTTAATCAAGTATGTAAGTTACAAAAGTACATATCATGAACTTGGAACATCCTTTTTGATGAGATAATAAAAGAATATGATTTTACAAAAAAAAAAGAACTTTATATTTGTAAAAAGATTAGTAGAAGTACAATTATCTTCCTAATGTAATATATGGATGACATATTATTGATGCTCCAATCTATAAAAAGTTGATTATATAAGAAATACTCCCTGAAAGATATAAGAGAATCAACTTATATTTAGGAATAAAGATCTATAGAGATAGATCAAGAAGGTTGCTTGGTTTATCCTAATCCACATACGTAAACATTGTGTTAAAGAGGTTTAGCATGGTAATTTCAAAAAGATATTCTTACCCATATTGCGTGAGCTTTCTATCTCAAAGAGTACGTGTCCAAAGACATAGAAAGATAGAGATAAAAGGGACTGTTTTCTATGTTCTTCGGCTATTAAATCAATCATGTATTGTATAATATGTACAAAAGGAGATGCTCTTTATACTTTAGGCATAACAAGAAAATTTCAAACCAATCTTATTGATCGTTGTTAGATGGTTATGAAAAAAAAATCTCAAAATACTTGAAAAAAACTAAAAATGTTTCTATGATATATAGAAGAGTTGAAATAAAAGTTCAAGGGTATCCAAATACAAGTTTTAAATATAATCACGATGATAGCAGATCACAGTCAAAGTACATCTTTGCTCTCAATGATGGTACAATAAGTTGGACAAGTTCCAATCAACCAACCATTATTGATTCCATGATTGAGGAAGAGTACATTTGAATGTTTAAGGCAATAAAAGAAGTTATTTAGATTAAGAAGTTAATATTTAAACTTGAATTAGTCATTAAAATTAATGAGTCTATAATATTATACTATGACAATTATGGTGATATTGCATAAGAAAAGAAACTAAGGTCTTATATATAGTCTAAGCATGTACTCATGAAGTTTTATTTAGTCAAGGAGATAACGGAGCAAAAAGACATTATTACACTAGAGCGAGTTCATACTAAAGAAAATCTGACATATCCTTTGACTAAGTCATTGGCTCAAAATAGGCATGCTTAATATATGGATAGATATGGTATTAGATGTATAGTTGATTGGATTTATTTGCAAATGAGACATTGTTAGTTTATACCTTTACAGCCAATCGATTTGTTGTAACTAATGTTTGACGTTATTAATTTATTCAATAAAGTCATTATTTATCTTTATGTGTTTTGTTAATTATATTTAATGCTTTATGCTAAAGATAATATCCCTAAAATAATTAGTGTGTGATTAAATTTATGATGAGATTATAATTATGAGATTTCAATTATATTTAGATGTTACTTACAAGTTATTCATAGTGATAGTTTTATCAAGATGAGATATTGATGGAACAGTAAAACTAACTCATCTTATATTTCTTTCTTATAAAGAAAATAATGATCTCTTAAATTAAAGTATTGAGATATTTAAACAAATATGTAGGATGTTTATTAGACAATAAGTTTATTGAACTGATCTAATTATGAAAATCTTGAATGGAATATTACTTATGTGTAAATGGATTTTCTCATTATATGTCCTCATTATAATAATTGTATAATTGATCCTTAGACATAAAATTATGAAACAACCCATATAAGAACTATCATGTTCTTATACTACTTATGACCTATTTTGTTAAGAGCAGCTCAGTTGATAGTACTTGGACATAGTACAAAATATATAGAAATAGTTAAGTAAGTTAATACAGGATTCATCATCCTAAAGTAATTAATGAGAATATTTTATTATTCTTAATTAGTAATGATTTAAGGAAATCTCTAATCAGAGTGAATTGAGACTTGAAAATATCATTTTTCAAATATCGATTATAAATCAATTTCTAATTAGAAAAAATAAATATGATTGAGTTTAAACAGAATAGACATATTTCATATTGTTAATCCAATTGTTACACGGAATGATGAAATGATTAAATTATACATTATAACTATACATGGATATGTTAAGTCAACTACTTTAAAATTCGTAATATTTGAGTGATCATGACATATGTTATATATCAATCTTGATATATGATTTTAAATTATTTCATTAGATAAATAAAGAAAAACTAAAAAGGAGTTTTAATTTTTCTAATTCTAGTTATGAATTAAAATTGTAATTTATAATAATTTTGAACATATTAAAAACTCAGTGGTGTCACACACACAAAAGAGAGGAAATTAATTTAGATTGAGTTTGACTTAATTATTAAGATTAAGATACTTTAGGAAACTAATATGATATATTTGACTTCATTAAATGTATCATATTAAAATCAAGTTCTCATTACAAAAAAAGTTAAATTTTAATTAAAACTAAGAGTTTAATTTAATTATATTTGAAATAATATGTAGTCTTTCTTTATAAGAGGGAAATGTTACCGATACATGCATCATTCACTGTCGTTATCATCATTGTAACAAATTTCTCATCATTGTTGTAACATAATTATATATATATACAACCTCTAACTACGGCAAGGGTAAGGAGGCACATTCACTAACTCTCAGGAAATACCCAAAGTTCTCTTTTTTAGTTCCATAAATTTAATTAAAGGTTGGACAATTGGACAATTTGTGACTAACAACTTCAAAAAAGAAGTTTTCTATTTAGGATATCATAATTAAATTTGTCTTTAACTCTTTTATTTTTTTCATATTTCAATTTAAGTAAAAAGGAAATTTTGAATCTTAATGTTTGAACCAAAACTTACCCAAGTGTTTGGTAATATTCAAAAAGTGTCCCAATATTGTAAAAATGTATAATTTAAATTTTAAATTGTCAAAATCCTAAAAGTTCATCTAAATTATATCAAATTTAATCTACAAATTATTTTTTGTTAGTCCTTGTTATTAGTTGGACATCCGAGTTGATAAGAGAGGCCCATCATCATTGTCCTTTTCTGTTTGAATGTTTGTGATGTGGAAATTCCAATTCATAAATCTATAAAACACTTAAAATTATTAGGATTGTCTTGTCTATTTCTGTCTCAATCTTTGCTACGCGGGCGGGCTCCCCCTTGACTGGCTCGCCCTCAATCTTCAGACCCATGGGTTGGTCTTTGGGCTTGAGTGGTCAGTTATCTTTGGTACTGCGTGTTGGTTCCTTTGGTCATGGAGGAATCTGGCCCTTTTTGATAATCAATTCTCCTGGCCGAGTTCCCCGGTGACTCTCGTCCTAAATTACATCCATCAGATTCATCAAGCCTGCTTGGCACCTTTGTGCTCGTCTTATTCCTCGCCCTCGCTATGAACGACTTATTGGGTCGTATCCACCTACCCCGGGTTGGGTTAAACTAAATACTGATGACGCAGTTAATAGCGCTACCTCGTCGGCCACAGCTGGTGGTCTTATTCAGGATAGCTCTGGGAATTGGCTTAGAGGCTTTGCACAGAATATCAGTAGGTGCTCCCTGGTCTCGGCGGAACTCTGGGGAGTCTATTCGGGTCTGCACCTTGCCTGGACCCTTGGCTTTCGACGCGTGATACTCGAGCTGGACTCTCTCATCGTAAAGGACCTTCTGTCTGACGCTTCACAACGGGCTACATCACTCAACTCTATAGTCCTGGGCATTCACGACTTACTTACTCGCAATTGGGTCGTTCTTACGCGCCACACATACAGAAAGGGCAATCGATGTGCTGATTGGCTTGCTAATCTTGCTGTTAATTTAGATCTCGGGCTCACCACTTTCGATGTTGCACCTACAGGGTGTGCCAGTATCCTTCTCCAGGATATAGAGGGGCTTAGGCTCCCTCAGAGGATTATGTAATTTTGTTTCTTTTCCTTGTAACAAAAAAAAAGAGCTCTCAAGTGTTATAACAGTCCATTATCCACTATCATAAGAAGCAAATGATTGATCTTGAATTGGATATGGAGAAGAAGCCAATGAGGATGATCTGGATGATCTTCTAGTGGACTGAGGCTTTGAATGCTTGTGTATGTCTTCTTAAACTATTTCAATAATTTGCCCATCTAATTAAGACCTCTCAAATTTCCTCTTTGTTGTGCAATTGGGTCAAGTACCCTTGTAATAACTTCTTGGGTTTTCACTTCTTTTGACATGTTTTTGATCATATTTTCTCTAGTTGTATCGGAAAAATCGTAGGGTTTTAGTTTCGCAAACTTTCTGATTTGTTCATCGCAAATAAATAAAATCAAAAAAATTAAAAGAACTAAAAATAAATTAACATCGAAAATTTGGTAACGCAGTTCGGCACTTCTTGCCTATAGGGGTCTTTATTTCCATTTTTGTTTTTGGTTTTTAGTTTTTGTTTTCAAATTCAGTAAAAAAATCTGTTTATTTGAGTTTTCAGTTTCTGTTTTTGGTTTTAGTTTCTTCCTGTTTTCAAAATTTATGAAAACCATAAAAGTGGTTTTTGTTTCCTGTTTCTATTTTTTCATAATTTGATTTACTATCATTTAAATATATATTATTTAATTATTTAATTATTAATAAAAATTATGAAAAATCTAATTCAAGATTATATATTTAATAAATTAAAATTAATTATCAATAAAAATTATGAATAATTTATTTTTTATAATTAAATTATATGTAATTAAATTTTATAATTATTAATAAATATAATTAAATTTAAAATATATAAATATTCAAATAAAATTTGATTTAATAATTAAAATATATTTCAAATTAATATTAATTTATAATAAAATTTTAATTTTTAAATTATTTATTGCATTAAAATAACATAACTTTATTAATAATTTATTAATAAATATTATATAAGAGATTAAATAAATTTATTTAATTAAAAATAATTTATCTTTAAATTTTATCTAATACGTAATTATTATCGGTGATAAAAATATAACTATATTAACATTAACAACCAAACAAGCTTTTGTTTTTGTTTGAAAGAAAAGCAAAAGCAAAAAATTGAAAACTAAAACTAAAAACTACAACAAAAAAATAGAAGTAGAACCAAAAGGTCCAAATTTTTCACTAAAACTAGCAGAAGAAAGAAACAATAATATAATTGGTGCATTTAGTAGTCAAAATAAGGAAAACGTTGGCAAACCTCTATATCCCCAAAAGTGACTAGAAAATAATAACATCAATATTATAGCTTGGAAAAAAAGAGGTATAAGAGTTTATGATTCTCCGTTGTTAAAGAAAAAGGAATTTTGATTTATTTATTAAATAAAAATTATTTTAATATTTAAATAAGATCATTAAAATTAAATTTATCTCTTTCCAATTATTCTTTTGCGCTGCTCTCTTTTTCTTCTTCTCTTACCATGATCACTCTCTCTCATTGAACTTTTCTTTTTCTTTCTTTTGTAGTTACTCCTATCAACTTATCTCCATCATCTTTGGAATCGGACATTCAATAAATAATGTCGTAAAACGCTTCATTTGATATTATATTAAACTTCTAATAATAGGTTTTTGTTTCAAGAAATGATATAGTTAAACATTGTTAGCTAAGTTATGCCATATTCATTTATATTGTTATATATTATTTGAAATTCCTTCCTTGCAATTGAGTCATTTGCAAGTCTTTATGTCAATTTAATGTTACACTCGTTTTATTTTAGTTTAAGAATTTTTGTATTTTATTCTCCATTTAAAGGATCTCCAAAATTTTCTAAACAAATAATTCATTAATTTTATATTAAAAGAAAGTACATTTCCATTTAGTTCAAACCTAGATTATGATTGGTGCTAATTGTGATAAAACTGAAGAAAATGAGAACATATATAAAGATTAATGTTTATCAATTTTATGTCCAATAAGTTTTGAAAAATCTTACTAATTTTTTAAATAGTAAATAATATTAAAGAAAGAAGAAAGCTTTTTTTATATATAGTTTAATATCATACTTCAAGTTTAAATTATTTTTATTGGGTTTGTAATAGATCACCATTCAATGATAAAGTTTAATTATTAAATTCTTATTACCAAAAATATATCAATTATTCTCAAGTAATCATAAATAACTCTTTATCTAGCAAATCTTCTTAGTACAACTCTACGAAATCATGCTCTAAAGTCTTCACACTTATGTTAGGTATTCTTCACCTAAAATATATAAATAATAGGTTAATATTGATAACGCAAACACACGCAAGAGGGGGGTGAATTGTGTAACTTAAAAATTTTGCTAGTTACTATCAATTCGTGTAAAATATAAGAACCTGTTATTTTAACAAAAAGGTATGTAAATAAAAGGAGCCTATTATTGTTCAATATGAAAGGAGACTGTTATCGAAAGGAGCCTATAAAAGATTAAAACAAAAGAAACCTTTTATGGTATTGAAACAAAAGGAGCCTATTCTAAAAGTGAATTGGAGCCTCTTGCAAATTGAACCCAGACGTTAAGAATTTTGACAATGTCTCAGAGCTGATTGTCGAATTATGAGGTTGGTAAGATCCTTTTGGATATTGTGGAATCATTTCTAATAAGATAAGATCATTAAGAAGGATCTTGTAAGAAAGGAAACATTCTTTTACAAGACTATATCATTACATATGGAAATAATCCAAATTTGAAATTTGAAACATTATAAAGTTATCATCAAAATCATTAATATAAAACCTTGAGCTAACAATCTCTCCTTTTTTGATGATGACAAGCAATAACAGATATACTTTCAAAATTCAAAAAATAAAGGATTTTAAAAGATAATTGTAATCTTTATAAGTCTTTACTTATAAATTTGATTAGAGGGAGCCTTTCTTACAATCTCTAATAAAGGAGCCTATTGTTTTAAAAGATAACTTGGATGCAATCATAGCATATGAATTTCACAGATAACTTGGATGCAAGGCATATGAATTTCACAGATTCAGTTAAACAATATTTCAATAGTTAGCAAAATATATCACAAATTAGTATTTCATCATACAAAAATATATTAGCAAAATAAATCATCAATTATTAACCCTCCCTTTTTTTCATTATCAAAAGGAGAAGTCAAACAAAGGTATAATAAAAAAAATTAGTAGGAAAAAAAAACTTTAAGAAGACTATATTATCATTTAAGAGACTCAAAAATTTTGTAGCTGAAGAATTTGCATGTCAATAAGTTGATTCTGCATAATATTGATCTGGCTATGCATTTGATCCTAGCTTGATTGAATATTCCTCAGCTGTTGTTGAAGGATTAGATCATTTGTATTTGAAGTGTGATAAAAGCTGATTTCTATGGAGTAGGACCTAAGATGTCTGCTACTCTTTCTATTTTCTTCTCTACCCACATGTTATCTTTTAGCTTATATCTGAATTGATAGGGAATAGATGAATGAAACTTGACACATTCATATCAACCTAGATTGACAAAAGACACTTCATAATGAGCGAAAATCTTGGTGAGTAGCATTCCATAAGGCAAACCACTAGGGGGTATTCTTATAACGTCCCTTATCCAATATAAATTGCAGGATTATTACTGGGAGTTTCATCTTATTTCTCTTCAGAGATTATAAACAACATATGTGTCCAGGAGATTAAATCTTTTACTAAACTACTTCTTGGAAAGATTGAAGTAGCTGATATTGATTCAAGGCATCATGACAGTAAGTCCAAATGTTTACACCAAAGTCTCCCTTCATGAGTATTATTGGCGTGTATGCAAATAAAATTGACAACTTCTCTCAGATCAAGATTAATGATATCCCACTTATGACAAGGAAGGTCAGTTCTGCCTATGGGAATTATATTCAATGTTCCCTAAGATTTCCTCAATAACCAAAATCTCACACTTACGTACCCAAGAGATGATTGCCAACTTTCCATCAATTTCATCTTTTATCATGTGTGTATAAAATGATCTAACTAAATCATCACACACTGTCTTATTCAAATTCAAAAAAATTTCCCAAACCAACAGCAAAAAAAAAGAAGAGATGGGAATACCAATGTCACCAAATAGGAGAGGAGGCAAAATGCATCCAATAACCACCTTTCTCTTCTTATAGCGCAAGATTATGTATCGTGCTTCAGATTCCATTGACTGAAATAGTTTGATCAGTGCTAAAGACTCTCCCTTCTTGTGTTTCTCTTATTTTGACCTCTTAGCTTTTGTAATTTCTTCAAACAAGGCTTTTTCATAAAGTAGCTCATTCCCAACAATAGGGTCCTCTTTCTCTTCAACTATAGGAATTTGCCTTTTCTTATTTCTTCCTTTTTTCTTTTTTCGAGATTCTTCTTCTTCCCTTGGTTCAACATCAGGGCTTTTTTCTTTTTGAACAATTTTTTAGCCTGCTTTGTAGCACTTCCTCTGGTTCGTGGACATTTTATTAGACTAACTAGTTCTTCATATGAATTATCATCATTAACAATCCAGTGTACTTTAGGCAATGCTTTTCTCGTGGAACCAAGTTGAGGAGTAGTCGATGGTGGGTGCGGAGGTTTAAAAAGATAGAGTAGAAGGGGTAGGTGGAGTGAGAGTAGGTCATGAAGGTGAAGGAGAATGGAATCTTAATTTTCTTGTTAGCTCCCCTTCACTGGAAGATTTTTCTTCCTCTTCTTCTTCTTCTTCTTCTTTTGCTTCTTTTTCTTTTTCTAATGAGCTAGGGTTGCCATTAGAACCTTCTTCACCAGAGTTAGAGATATATTACTACTTGATTTTTTATTCATTATGTTCGGAATATGAATCAAATATGATTCTTCAGGAAAGACAACTTTGTCAAAATCTTTCTCTTTCTCTCATATGGAGTCTCCTGAGTGGATGCTTCTGAAACTTGGAGCTTTTTGATAGAGGTGTCAAAAACAGGTTTAGTAGGGATGTTTAGTGATACTACTATTGGTGACAAAAAGGAAAATTTAGAAACAAGAGTTTCATGTTCTTGTTCATAGCAAAGTGTTTCGCCATGGCTGGTAGTAGCAGTCAAGGTTTTCTTTTGTCCCTTAGACTTTGTTTATGCCATTTCTATTAAGTTAGTGAGGTTTTGGAGATTTGAGCAGAAACAGAGAGTTAGGGTGTAAAAAGGAAAAATGACTAAAAAAGATGAATGTAAGTAGAAGGAAGAAATCTTTTCAGGATATAATAAATAGTTCTTGAGCATTGATTTCATGTGAAGATGAACAATCGTACATGTTATTAGAGGAGGTGTGATCGTCTGCGTATCTTCTGTCAGTCACGGACAGAAAGTTGTCAGAGAAGCATGCACACTTTTGAAAGCCAAAATGATGCTATTTAACAACTGCGTTTTTAAAACAAGTGTATTCTACTCTATTAAACTAAGAGGATCCTGCTAAAGAACGAATTAGAAGATGCCTGCTAATATTTGCAAAGAGAAGTAGTATAGAATCTTCATATAGAGTTAATATCAGATAATCTACACATACTTCTTTTCGTAAAAAGTAAAATCTATTTTCAGAAAGTGGCTTAGTAAAGATATCAAGTACTTGATTTTCAGTTTTAACATGTCAATGGTTCCTTCTAAAACATTATCTCTAAGAAAATGATGTTGGATTTCTATATGCTATGTTATTAAATGGTAAGAGCTCTATGTTGTCTATTAGTCAATGGTAAGAACATTATGTTCATTTTTATAGGATATATAAAATTCTCTTATCTTTCTATAACTTTTTAAGTTTCTTCAATATGGTATTCCTACCAAAAGTGATGATCAAAATATCAAAAAGTATTCAATGGTGACCATAAAATCAATCTACAAGTCTTTTTTACCAAAAATTCCTGTTTAAGTTCAATATCAATTTTTAGTATAATTATGAAATATATAATTCTTTTAAAATTTTTTAACTTCTTAAAACACCTCAGCTCAATGTTTCAATAAAAAATTGTGCTTAAAACATCAAATATTGTTTAGTTTTAACTATATATTAGACTAATAAGTCTTACTACGTCACAATTAACCTATATCAACACTATTGAGAACTAAATATCAACCACGAATCATTTCCCAAACATCAAACAAATTCTTCAAACTTCAAATTCTATAAAGACTTTAATATTAAAATCAAAATAATTAATATGAACAACTTATATAAAAATAAAAATGTTTAAATTTCAAGGTCTCACACTATCTCCTCTTTAAAACAAGTTTTTCCTAAAAATTAAGTCATTTAAAATTCTAAAGGTCTTCTAAAACTCCGAAGGTTTTCACATAAAACTCTAAGCATAAGCCACAACCAATGAAACTCCAAATGTAAACATTCACCTTTTTCTTGTTCAACATTTAAAAGACAATATAACCTAAGTTTAAAATTAAACCCTCTTGACTAAATCAAACAAAAATAATGACTCGTTTATTCTACCCTCACTTATCTCACCATACCCCAGGATCATGTTCTACCTTCAAGCTAAAGCTTTGGTATATTTTTTCATGTCTCAAACCCAAGCTAACCTTGTTTGGACCATAGTTGACCACCACCAAATGACAAAACAACTACCTAAACCTTAACCATAGGCCAAAGCTAACATGTTTGTCAAAATAATGTTTTCAATATTTTTCAAGATAATTCAAAAAAATATTTTTGAAGAACTAGAAATCTCGTAAACAACTCTATCTATTAACAATTTTCACATATCCAACTTTAAGAAATATTCTCAAAACTTGCCTAGCCCCTACACTTTTTTTATGCACTATTCACTTAAAATATGCACATATTAGGGTATTATATTGCCAAATAGAAAATTACTAAAATAAAATAAATTAAAATAAAAGATAACTAAACCTTACCATACTATATATAATAACCTTAATTACGATCGATAAGGCACTATATCTTCTACGACTACACATGTCATGAAAAAGATATCCTATGAAGTAATTCAAAAATCATATTAAATGCAACATATATTAGTGCTAAAAGTAATATACACAATGCCTTGTACCTACATATCATAGGCATTAGCCAATTCTTCCTAACCAATAACCTATAATATCCTAAATTTGGACTAGAATAATATGTTAATGTGTAATGAAATCATATCTACCCCATTATAGCCTTAGGTAATTCGATTTAGACTACAAATTAATGTAAGTACTAATTTGGTGTAGGGTAATAGACCTTGACCAACCATATATCACCACTATAAATCACACATAAGAACACTCAATGCCTTTGCATTGCCTTAATGCATATCAAATGACATAAATTGATCACCATATCACACTAATCATACGTATACGGCAATAACTCCATGAATGCATTTGCATATAATATTTAAAATAGTCATTGATGTCACCTTGCCCTAAAATGTAATCCAAATACTCAATACTAATATATATGCCATAAATCATGCAAAATTACACTTAGTAAAATATGATTTAAACCTTAAAAGTATCTATTTGACAAAAAATATAATTCCATTGCTGCTATGAATTAAGGTTCTTTATAATTCTATCTAAAAGTAAAAGTTAAAGCATGTAAATAGTTAATAACATCTAATGTAGCATTTAAGATGCAAAAATAAGAAAACAATTAACTTAGAAATTCTTAATTGGTATATAATGGTGAAATAAAAACTTACAGCCCCTCAAAGAGACAATTGCTTTATATTTCTACAACATAAATCAAAAGCTAATATATTATTGGATGGAGCCTGAATAGAACAAAAATATTTCATTATTATGAAATAATTGTTAAAAAAATTGATCCACATCAACCTCGAAAAGTAATAGTGAAGAAGTTGATATGGTATAGAAGAATTAAGATGTTTCCTTTAGTATATTTTTTATGATTAAGTAGTTTGAAAACTTAAAAACTGTATTGAACATATCATCAAACAAAACCTATGACAAATGAGATTTACCATAGCATAAATGGATAAAGAAGAGCAACAAACAAATGATAATACCGTTACCTACAAAATCTTGAAATTGACAAAAACCTACTATGCAAAAGTGAGGTAGGTAAACCTTTCTCTAAATTTTCTCAACTCTCTCCTCCCTAATCTTTAGCCTTATAAGCTCTCTCACTCTCTTAGGCTTCTTCTTTCTTACAATATTAATTTAAACTCTACTTCTTCTTCGACCTCCATAAAACTTTGAAACCCTTGTTGTTACAAAATCTTTTATTTTTATAAAACTCTTTTAAGAAATAAAATTTGAGTTATCTCATTTGTCTCTTATTTTCTTAAATCTCTTTATATTTTTTACTATAAACATTATAATTTTTAGTAGACTAACTTTATCGCCCATCAAGTTATAGTACCTCAAAATTTTATACTTTATATTTTTATTTAGTAATGACTAGACTTGAACACAATTCGATGCATTTTAAAATCTCAAAAATTGCTTTAAAATTTGGAGACTTAAAAATTTTAAATATTTAAAATTTTATTGAAAATGAAAGATTCGTTTCGTATTATATTAAACATTCGATACAATATGATTTAAATATTTGGTTCTTTCAAGACAATAAATATCATAACTAAATTAATGAATCATATAAACTCAAATATTTAAAACTTCAATAATTAATATTTTTCACTATCCAAGCAACCTTACTTAATCAATTTTATCTTACCAAAAACAAACAAAAGATAGTTAAAAACTAAAGAGAATTAAAAATACAAATTTTAAGTGAGGGATAAGAACCCTTGAAAGACCTTTTATATGTTATAAATTTTACTAGTTGTTGATAACTACAAATATGTAAACAAGAAGATCAATTAGTAAAGTTAAAGTTGCCACTATGGTAAAGGTTAAACGTTATACTAAAAGGGCATCATACAATAATTGTATGACTTAACAAAAGACTCAACAATCTAAATATGATACCCCACATCATCTATGTCATTATATGCAACAAACTGTCGTTATGGATTTTCTTATTAGATTAGCAACAATAACAAGTCGATATTAGATTAATTCTTATTAAAATTTTTCACAAATAGTAGCAATAAAGAAAAGAGTTAAAAGTAAGTATATGCTGCAAATTGAAACTAAAATAAGAAATCAAAATCAAATAAATTATTCAGATATCATAAATGATTCAAGCTAATGGTTTAATCAAGCAAACTTACCACATTATTATACTTAGATATAAACAATAGCCTGACACACTTCAGTGGTAGTGATATATTATTCATTACTTTACTATTAATGGAACCGGATAATGAATCAACACGTAAGATAGTTCAGAAAAACTTAGCTTAAAAGATGTCCTCAAACTTTTAGAGAATTTTTATATTTCATTTTACATATGCTAAACGATGATAAGTAGTAAAATAGTGCTGTAATATATACTAAATATAACCAAATATAATGCAAGTGATCATCATCACTGCAAACTTTCAAAGATATAAAGTCTTTAAGAACCCCATACATTCACATATAATATCCAAACAATGATAGATCTAGAATAGCCACAAAATGTAAAAGAGTAATTAGACCTATAATTTTTGAACTAAAGTAGGGATAACATACTTGAGGAGTAAGAGAGTAAACAAATAGAAATGAAATTTTGGATTTTTAGGGAAGTAACAACTTTATCAAAGAAGGAAAAAAAAAAGAGAGAGCGTAAGTTAGTGAGAATAAAGAGAAGAACTTTTGGCAAGAAAAATATCATCTTAATATCTCTTACTATTTTTATTTTTATTTTAACTTTATTTTTAGAAATTTTTAATCCATTAAAAAAAATTATCCATTTTTTTAAACGACATCATTGTTTAAAAATGACCTAAATCAGATTACACAGTCTCGACGATCTTACACTTTGATTTAAGTTTTTTCCTTCATTTTTAGTTAATTCACTCAATGTCCACACCTTTTGATTTTCAGATTACACAACTCTGATGCCCTGACACTAAGGACATCAGGAGAATGGATTAGAAACAAAGAATTTATTAGCACAGTACGTTGTAGTATGAGAGTAGTTTGGAGCATTGGAAGAACAAAAAGAAAATAAAGAGATGAGGGCATCGGGTGAATGACAAATAACGTTGGGCTAGAATTGAAGAAAATTAAAATTTTGAATATTTTATTGTCATTTTTTAAAGTTTGGGCTATAATTGAAAAAATTGAAAGTTTAAATATTTTATTGTTACTTTTTAAAGTTCGGGCTATAATTAAAAAATTGATAACCAGTTTGAACTTTTTTTGATAATTACCCCAAAAGTTAACATACAATTATGTATTGAGTCATTTTCTTGGATCTTCATTCGAATATCCATGATCTATTTATATAGTCTTACTAATAAATAAGGTTTAATTCTATATTTTATATTTGTTTTACATTTTAGTATTTAGTATCTAGTTGGTAATTCACCACTTTATGCTTTAATTTATTTCTTTATTTATGTTTCATTACTTTAACGTGCACATTTAAAAATATTAAGACGAAAGTACAACGAAAGAAAACAATTCTTATACTATTAAAAATAAAAAATTATACAATTAAACTTTCGGAAGAATAGATATTATTAGAAGAATCGTCAATTCAACTTGTTATTTATTAAACTTCTATTTGAAAATATTAGGAACATTAGAAACGTTAAATGTAACTTAAAATAAAAAATCTCTATTAACAAATTCTTTAATAATTTTATTTCTCTTGTATATAATAGATTATATTTTATAGAAAGAAAACTCTTTCTATACAAATAATTGTTAATTCAACAAACGGAGGTAAAAGAATCTTATTTGTAATTGTCCAAAAATTAAAAAAAAAAGGGATAATACCTATAATCTATCTACCTGAAATAAGTCCAAAAGATTGGCAAGTTGAACCTCAACTTGCATCTACTCCGTGGTGATTGATAAGATCACCAAGAAAAGTCTCCATCTCTCTCTGCCGCTCCCGCATCTCTCAAAAGAATAATCATCAAACTAATACAAGTGGATAAAAAGAAACTAAACCCAAAATGCCTCTCCTTTTCCATAAATAATTCAATCTTCTGCTTTTCTCGTTACATTATTTGATCCTAAACCTAAGAAGAAGAAATAGGTGTTAGTCCAAGACCCATCAACATGCCGTCGTCACTACAGCTCCAGAGAGCCACCACCACATCGACAGCCACCTTGGCCTTCCATAAGACATCTCCTGCCACCGTGAACACGTGGACGATTCCGGTTGCTTGGGACATCCCGATACCTGAAGACGTGGCTGTTCATCATATGAGGTCTGTGGGGTCTAATCAGTGCAGCTCAGTAGCGGTCCAGAGTATCAATGCGACGGTGTCCACCGTGTGGTCAGTGGTCCGTCGTTTTGACAAGCCACAGGTGTACAAGCACTTTCTCAAGAGCTGCCAAGTCATTCACGGAGACGGTGACGTGGGCACTCTTCGTCAGGTTCACGTGGTGTCTGGCCTTCCCGCCTCGTCAAGCACTGAACGCCTCGAGATTCTGGACGATGAACGACATGTAATGAGCTTTAGCGTCATCGGTGGCGAGCATCGGCTCACCAATTACAGGTCTGTCACGACACTGCACTCTTCGCCGATTGGGAACTCCACAGTGGTCATTGAATCCTATGTCGTTGACATACCACCTGGTAATACGAAGGAGGACACGTGTAGTTTTATAGACACGATTGTACGGTGCAACCTGCAATCGTTGGCTCAGATCGCTAAGAATATGAATAGGAATGATAAACATCATGAATAGTTTCAGATTTCAGGTTTATAGATAGTTGTTTTTCGTTTCCAGAGTGAGTAGGTTGATGAGCTGGTTAATATTGATGCCCTGGACCTTACTGGAAATGTGCAGATCGTGGGGCTCGAAGGTGACAGTATTTTGATGTTATGTCAACTTTGTTTTCTTCAAGAGCGCCTGTTCATATAAGCACACAATCAAAATGAATTTGTATCTTCAGACCTATCTTATTAAGTTTCGACTGCCAAATTGCCTCTAGTTATCTTTTGTTTATGAGGGGGGATTAAGGAGCACTTTTCGGATTAACTTTCTAGGTTTGTGTATAATATTGTTTTGATTTACTGCATATCCCCTCCTACATGTCTTCACTGTGTGTGTTTCCTTAACCATAATGTATGCCAAGAATTAAATGTTTCCCGGCATATTATAATGTTTCTTAAAGGAGTTCAGACAATCAAACCGCCTGCAACTATTTAAGCAGAAGATTTCTATCCTCATTTTCAATGTTTTAGATGTAGTTCAGTTTTTTTGTTCTAATTATGATCTTCGTGACAATGGATGTTCAATTCTTCCATTTGTGTATGCCCATTTAGATACATTAATTCTGCATTTAGTTCAATATAATTAGGGAATCAAAACCACTATTTCCTAGGGAATAATGGTTATCTTGGCAATGATGATATACTACGTACACAAATATCTTTTAAATATGTGGAAGTGTGGAACTCACAATCTCTTTATTTGCTCTAAATGAACCAAGAAACAGACAGCAATCATCAAAGTTGGTCCGAACTTCAAACTTGACGATGAAATTCTTTTCACGATGTACCGAAGAGAAGGGAAAGGTAACAAGTGGGTGATTAGAATAATTGCATGTTTGCACTTTGATTCCCGGTCCTTAAATTAGCAGATGCAATCCCAGTTTTCTGTGCTTCTCTTATGATAGATAGATATATGCACATATATATAAAGTTAGCAGCATCCCGGGATTACTAAGTGATAATTATAATACATTTGTTGGAAAGTTCTTATGCATTGGTCGTAGACATCTAGATCTAGAAACTGTCGAAGAAAATCAGAATATTTCAACTTCGAATATTAAATAACACGGTCACCAAGAGAGGAAAGTTGGAATGACTTCATCGCAATCAACGGATTATGTGATGGAGAGGAATCAACAGCTGCTCCGCAAGTTGTGTTTTGAAAACTCAACTTGGATTACAAACTAAAGCAAGTTGTTATTTTTGCCTCCTTTAATATTCTGCCTCTGTGTACTGCCAATGTGCATCGTGTGGCAAGAGTCGGAACGGATTTTGCAAGTGGGTTTCCAAGTGGGCAAGCATGCTTTTATTGTTCCCTTGAGCTAACATAACAAGCAGATCAGGGCCACCCATTCGTTGGTGTCTCATGATTTGACCATACCAAGGCTTTTTCACAAACATAATCATCTGCCATTCTGTAAACCCCTGAATTATTATTGAGACCTATTCTTTTGCTCATGGCTCAAGAAATAACTTTTACTTGTTTTGGTTTCCTGGGATTCATTCATACCTTTACTCGATGTTAAGCTAATAAGCTTTCCTTTTCATGAGAGGCTGATCTGCTATATGGTCTATTAGTCGATCTAGGTTGTCATGCTTTGAAATAGTTTTCGTACATCACATTTGATATTTTCCGCAGACAGTTGTTTCAGGAAATTAAGAATGAAGGTACCAAACGTGCCTTAGGTCTCTTTCTACTGATCCATCCAAATAAAGTCCTACTAAGTCATCAAGGAAGACAGATAGCAGTAAAAGATGTAATAACAACAAAGAGCCGCGTTCGATTGTTGGCCAAAAACTGTCATAATGCACCTGGAATCCTTGTCTGCGAGCTTTTGCCTCCATTAATGGTGATGTATGTTCCCAGCCCTTGTCATGTACAAATGTAAATGCGTGAGAATTCGAAAATGGGATTTTTTTTTATAACAACTAATTGAAATATTAGACAAACTCTTGCATGTATTATTACACGAAAAAAAAAAAGTTTGTAAATACAGAATTATGGTGTCATATCCTAGTAACCAAAAGGATTCCATTGGTGTGGAGTTTAAAACCACAAAATACTCATACCACTAATTTAAAAATCAGCCTCGACTTCCAAATTGCTGTTGGAACTTGCAACCACAAGACTAGATAGATCGCGCAGCTGGAAATAAACCAGCGTTTCATCCGAGGTTTAATTTAGAGCAGCCAAACAACTTAAACCGATATTGCATGCCTGCATGCATGCTCCATTTTGGACAAAGCTTAACGACTTGCAAGGTTAGTGATGCAGAGTAGGCCTAATTAACTGAAAGATTAGTCTATTAGAGAGGTTTGTCCAACTTACATATAAGGCCATCTTGACTAATACTCTCAGGCGATGTGGGATTATAATACTCTCTACATCAATTCTCTTCATCCCGGAAGAATACACGTCTCGCGTGTGATTCGGGTCAAATCAACCGCACAAATTCGCATGCGTCCACATGCATGAGACCCTAGCTTCAATACCAAATGATGCAAACTAGGCCTAACTAATTAAAAGACTAATATATTAGAGAGGTTTGCCCAACTTACATATATAAGGTCATCTTGACCAATACATTCAAGCGATCGCTCACTACATCATCAGCTAGACATGTCATTAATTATAATTGGTTATGAATACCGACCCAACGAACTAAGCAGGAATAATTAGAGTAACCTCAGGTATAAAGAAAGGCCACAAAGTTGGGGACCACCCACTTTTGTGTGACAAGTAGATTAATTAGTACACAAAGCATGTTCCTTGTATTTGGAATACTTGTTAAAAGAAAGTCTCTCAATCATATAGTTCATGTACCGTTCTGTTCAGTAGATTTTTAATTTTGAGCCAATGGTTTCGTTAGATCCATCTAGGGCTAAGCACTACCATTTGCTCGTTTTAACGGGCATTTTCTTAGTCTTGAGAGACATAAATAACGGGAGGCTGACCAGCAACTCATGTTCTTCTTACAGCAACTTATATATGGGTTATTTATTTGGAATATTAATCCTATACCAAAGTATATAACTCTTGTCTCTTATAATAATAAGCTGAACATGGACAAGACAAGGCCAAATTCTCGGTTTATTATAAGAATTAATTTCAATCCTTGATATGTGACAGAAAAAATGAGGGTTGGTAGAAATAGGACAACCCGCCAAGACTAATGGCGGGGTTGGGTATGTGGCAAACACCCCGCCGTTGCATTTGGCGGGGTGCAATACGTGTCTACGAGTCACCCCGCCATTAACAAAGCAGCAACCCGCCATTCAAAAATGGCCGCTAGTACTCGCGAGGGTCTTGCGGCCATGGGACGCGCTCGCTCGCTATCGCGAGAAGTGCGTAGCGTGCTCGGCCTCGCGAGGGCCAGCTTTCTTGTCGACTGTATCGATCCGGCAATAATGCTGGCTCCCTGCTCACCCCGCCATTCCCAATGACGGGGTGAGCAGCCCTGTTTGCAGAGAGCCAGCATTAATGCTGGCTCCCTGCCTATATATACATCCCGCCATTCGGTATATATCTTGCTGGTTTTAGGGCATAATTCATTTAAGTGAAGAGGTATGATTTTCTCAGTTTTTCTTCTTGCTTCTTTCTGTTTTATTGTTCCTTGTAGCATATATATATTATGGTTCATCTTGTTTTGTCTTTGATATGTTTTGAATTTATTAATTTATTATAGATATGTTAAATTTTATATTAGATATTTGTGATATTAATTTTTAAGATTATTTTGCGTATGATGTTTTATATATTTTTGTTAAAATTTTGTTATGTTAGTTAATTGTTAATTTTTATCAACTTATAATTTTTTTGTAAATATGATAAAAATTATATAAAAATTATTATGAATTTATATATTGATCCCAAAAGTTATTATAAAATATATATTGACCCGAAAATGGTAAGAAATTATGAATTGACCTAAAAATTATTAGGAATCA
>JANZXR010000172.1:12713495-12748461 GCA_027575705.1 Erythroxylum echinodendron
AACTAACCTAATTAAACTCTAAATGCATACTAAACACTTGAATTGACATTAAAATAATTATCAAATCTACTCCTAAATCACCATACAAATTGTAACTATCAAGTGCACATATGTGTAAAGGCTCGTTGTGATAAACTTAGGGAATGACCATTATTGGGATTGCACCAATGTTCTATTGAAATCGCTTTCAAGGTGGTAGCCTTAGCTATAACGCAACTAATTTTCTATTGATCTGTCTTTTTATTTCTTATTTTTTGATCTTGGCCTTCAATCTTATTTTGATTTTACTACTCACTTTCAAATAAAAGCAACAATCTTTTTAGAAAATTTATTTGAATCCTATGTCATTCTTGTAATAAACCTGCATATTACACCTTATGCTTACTTTAGTCTTTGACTACCAATCTTCAAGGCCTCACCTTTTTAATAATATTGTACTCAAGTTTTAATGAGTAGCCTATTATGTTTTGAAAGATGTGGGTAGATATGTTCTAATAAAAATTACTTATATCATATGTGAGGAGTGTTAGACCCTGATTCTGGAGTCTCACTCCCTTCATTCTTTATGCTTAGATACCAACTCTGTGAGAATCCGTTATCAAAGTCCAACTCCTACTTGCTCTGATACCACATCTGTTAGGCCCCGATTCTGGAGCCTAACTCCTCATACATGATTATTCATACTTTCTCTGATACCATAGCTGTTACTTTCATACATGCAGAATATCTTACTACGTAAGTTATCTTCTAGAGATAACACCTTGAACACTTTCGGATCATCTTCTCAAAACTCCCCTTTCTTAGTCTCAGCTCAGCTCTTAGAACAGTCAACTAGTCCATTCCTACCTTTCAACCTGAATCCTTTAATCATCAGTGTGATTGAGTCCTCACTTCACACATATACTTGCTTCGGGGTAATTGGTAAAATTTCTCTTACAAACATCCAAACTAGAGTTTCCTTGGATAGAGTTAAAAAGCACTTCAATCTCTACAACTTTCATAAAGACCTTGAAGGTCGACTTTATCTTTTGAAGGGTCTATTATTTTTATTATCTCATTGCTTGCGTCTCATTTTCTACTTCCCTTTGTCTCATTTCTATCGTCTAATTTTAGTCTATTTCGAAGTCTGTAAATAGTAACACAGACGATATCTTACAAACTTCATAACTTTCTCTAGCGTAATCGGTTCGAGGTATTCTCCATATGGTTTGAAAGATAATTTCAAGCTCTACAACCTCCCTAAAGACCCCAAGATCAAATTTATCTTCTGAGGGGTCAACAATGGGAAAGAAGATATACGCGAACAGTAACCCAGACGATAGTGTGAACAGTGTCACAGACGAAGTCTGGGAAACACAGACGATATTTTCCAATCATCATAACTTTCTCTAGTGTAATCGATTTGGGGTATTCTTTATATGGTAGGAAAGATGACTTCATGCTCCATAACTTCCATGAAGACCTAGAAGGTCAATTCTAACTCCTGAGGGTTAAACATTGGGACAGAAGATACAAGATGAACAGGAACATAGAAGATGCACTTCATTCCAGTACTTCGTAACTTCTCCTTATAATCCTTAGTCCTTAATCTATCCTCTGTGGTTGAGTTTTATCTTCTAGATTGACCCTCTATCGACTGAGAATCTATCTTCTTAAGTCTGTGAACAGTAACACAGACGAAGTCTGTGAACAGTGACACAGACGATAGCGCTATCAGTAATACAGACGAAGTCCATTTGTCTGTGAACAGTAACACACACGATACGTGTCCTCTGTGTTTTACTTCGTCTGTGAATAGTAACACAGACGATACGTGTCCTCTGTGTTTTACTTCATCTGTGAACAATAACATAGACGATACGTGTCCTCTGTGTTTTACTTCATCTGTGAACAGTAACACAAACGATACGCTATCAATAATATAGATGAAGTCCATTCGTCTGTGTACAGTAACACAGACGATTCTTTCCTCTATGCTCTATCTTTTATGTTTTTCTCTACTCATTCTTCATACTCTTCATCCATCCTTTCCTCTATATTGTATCATCTTAGTGATGAAGTGCCCTCTGTGTTCTGACATCATCACAGACGAAGCTTATACTCTTAAATCCTCCTTACCTCTGTGTTATGACGTCATTACAGAGGATACTTATACTCTTATATCCTCCTTACCTCTGTGTTATGACGTCATCACAGAGAATACTTATACCCTTATATCCTCCTTACCTTTGTGTTATGACATCATCACAGAGGATACTTATACTTCTAAATCCTCACTTCCTCTGTGTTGTGACGTTAGCACAGAGGATACTTATACGTTTCTAAGCTTTCCTAGCCTTTGTGTGTGACGTCATCACAGAGGATACTTATACTTCTAAATCCTAACTTCCTCTATATTGTGACGTTAGCACAGAGGATAATTATACGCTTCTAAGCTTTCCTAGCCTCTATGTGTGACCTCATCACAGAGGATACTTAACCTCTGTATTTTTCCTTAGCATCTTTCTTTTTCGATGTAATCTATTAACACTTTTCAACATCTCTCATTTATTCCAAACTTATATCAGAAATGATTCACACTTAAACGTTAATCTTTCTCGCTCCTCAATTAATTGGATCATAACCAGAAATTCTAATCGTTCATAGAATCATATGAATACATATCTCATTCATTCATTTCCAAATGTATCTGTTTTACAAAGCTTTAAATTCCTTACAAGCCATAACTACATCAGTACTCATAGACAATACAATTTGTAAGGAGGCTAAAGCCTTAGCTATCAAAGTTCAGCCTTAACTATTACAAAAGACATCTGCAGACTTGTGCTGCCTTGCATCCTGACTTAATCACTCTTTTGAGCTTCACCTGAGTTTGATAGAAGTTGGAGGGGGTGAGCTTGAAGCTCGTGGGAACTTAGAACAAGCAGAAAACCTTTTTCACAGTTAAAACATACTTAGTTTCAAAACATGCATATATTCATCTTGTCATACAATTCATGAGCACATTAGAATGGTTCAGGTGGATCCAAAACAGAACGTACTACACATTTCCCCTAAGGGTCCTGTGTAGCCGTAAACAGAACGTACTAACGCAATTCGATTTTATGGTCTTGCGTAGCCGTGAACTTATAAGAGTCCTTGAAGAAGCTCCATGCCACTAGCGGGTAGGTGGAAGAAGCCTTTAGACAAGTGCACTGTCTTAACAGAAGGGACCACCACAAACCCATATAACACAGAATTTTCATATTCTTGAAAGCTTATTGCCCAAAATGGCAGTTCTTGAAATTATTGCTTTTCGGATCAAAAACTTGCTTTCAAAAAGTCTGCAACTTTTTGCAGAAAATCGTTTTGTATGCAAAACATGCAAAACATGCAACACATTTATGACATTTCGAGCCATACCAAAACAGAACATACAGACACACATTTATGCAGAAAAGCGAAATCATTGAAGAAAAATGTTTATAGCTTATTTCTTCATTATAAAACTGTAACCCACCTTAAGATCCTTTCTTGGTTCTGTATACGACTTATGGATGCCTTTCCTCTTGATTTCCTTGCCTCTCTTCAACCCCTCCTTGATTTCCTTCACAAAAGAACACAACTCCTATTTAACCAAGATATCCAGACTAAACCATAAAGCACAATCCTAAAATGACTTACTGTAATTCTTCACCAAGAAATGAGATTCTGAACTCCAAAGAAAGCTCCTTCCTCCATCTTTCTTTTTCCCTTCTTGCATGCACTTGGATTCTCTCTTTAAGCTTTACAAAAATTTCAACTTAGCTCACCACTCTCTTCTTTCCACTCTCATGCGAAGCCTCTCTTCTGCTGTTTTTCTTTCATTCACGCTACCACCTGCTAAGAAGACATATCCACCATGCCTTTCTCAAAAGTCCACTTTACCCTTGGTTCTTAAGCTATATACCGAAAATACCCTCAATTTTCTCTCATGCATTTATTCCATAAGTTATTATGCTTAAGTTAATGGAAAAAATTTCAGGGGGCCGACAAGGAGGGAACCTTAGTGGTAAAGTCCCTAATAAGGAACATATATACTTTAAAGATACAGAAACTCTCCTGTAATCTAAGATCTATAAATCCTATAGAACTTCCAAATAATTAGAACTTTCTCATTTTTTGAAAATTACACTACAACCAAACTGACATTTGGCCACGTTCCTTTTGGCTAGGAAATGAAAATCATCGCTAGAAATTAGGTTTTGATGATGATTTCCATATTTGTTGCCAAAAGTCCATTTTTTGTGATGTTTTAGCCAATCGTCACTAAATAAATGTATTTTGAAATGATTTATTTGATTCATCATGAAAGGAGTGACATTTTGCGATGATTTAAAAATTTCGTTGCCAAATGTCGAGCTTTTGGGGACGATCCTTATAATTGTCGTTAAAATTTGGCTTTTGGTGATGAATTTTTAAATCATCACGAAAAAATTTTTGAGGACTTAGAAATGTGTGATAGTATTATTAAAAGTAATAATGTTAAAAAGATAATTTTTTAATGCTAAGTGCTTAATAATTCTAAGGTTAATTATAATTGACATTTATAAGATTTTTCATTTTTTTTATTTGTCTTCTTTATAAATTTGTTTAAATAGGTAATGCATTCAAACTCTATAAATTTTTTTAAATGTATGGATTTATACACAAGTGATTCTTTAATGATGCATAATGTGCTTAGTACTACACCTTCGTTAATGCAAATTTTTTGTAAAAATATAATGGAGCATCTAAAAATTGTAAAAAGTTTTCTTAATTTTAAATGTATTATTGAAAGACACGTGATAATAATTTATATTTTTAGATATAAAAATATAAACATACCTAAAAATTTAATATTAATAGGATCAAAATATCATATATTTAAGTTGACTGCTATTCTTAATTATTAATATTTATTAACGATAAAATAATAAGACATACATGTAAATATTGAAATATGGTAAGAAATATAATATAATAATATATGGTAAATAATACAAAATTTTAATTAGAAGTTTAACAATTCCTACAGGCAAAGTAATAAATAAAGTTTCACACCTAATATTCCACTGAAAAGCAGAAGAAATAATGATTTTTTAAAGATTACAATTGATATTAGAATCAGTAGAAAGGGTAAAAGGGTTCCCAATGTCTGGATTCCCTAGAAGGCTCCTTACACATTCCAAGGCATCAATTGAAATGGTAAAAGATCTTCCCTCAAGTGTTAGTTTATTGACACCCTCTTCTAACAACTTCTTAGCTTTAACTAAATTTGTAGAAGATATATTGAACTATTTCTCATATGCAGTATAGATTACTGTATTAGATGAACTGCACATACTATGCATTTCACCTAATGAGCAAATAGTATAGAACAATCAAAGCTAAATCAAATGGTATAAGGAACCCAAATTTGAACACATACATACCCAATTGAATGACTCCATCATCGTCACAATGAACTAATATAGTTTTCGTAATTGATGATTGTTCTAAAACAACCGATTTCCTAATCTTGTACTGCCCATTAGAATATCACCACCGCCTCATTTACGTTCTCTTGAATTTTTAAGGAAGTTTTACACAGCATATAGTATATACGAACAAAAGTTCATATAATAGCATCTTAACATAAAATGAGATATAAATAATAAACAAAGATTGGTGTTCGGATAATATTAAAAACCTTGAAGACGAAGATTGACCACTGAAGGCAAGTAGTGATTAGACTTTGATAAGGAGATTTATCATGAGGGGTGAGCAAACTAAACGAAGGGAGAACAAACAGAGAATGAAGGGAGAGCAAATTGAACAAAGGGGGTGAAACTTCACAGTCAGGTGTTACAAAATAAATTTAGGTCGTTTTAATAAAATGATGTCGTTTACTTATGTGATTAAACAACGTCGTTTTATTAATCAGCATTTTTTTTGTTAATTACTACTGACATGTATTAATAATAAGAGTTTATAGACATGTTGCAAGTCACACTAGAACAATAATGGAGAAACTAAAGTTGAGCTAGAATTGAAAAAATTAAAAGTTTGAGCATATTATTGCCACTTTTAAAGTTTGGGTTATAATTGTAAAATTGACCAAAGTTTGCGATTTTTTTGTAATTAACCCAATTTTAATTTACTATCACGCCTTAAGTCATTATGTTTATGATAGACCTCCATTTAATGTTTAGTTTAATTACTCGAGCTCACTATCATACTAAGGCTAAGTTGACTCATACTATTTTTTATTGAATTAATTCGAATTAACTGATCAACATGCTATCGAACATTTATTTGGGACTGACATATTTTTATTTTATTTTTATAATGAGAATCAATCTTACTATTTTTGTTCTTAGGATGACCCGTAATCTAAGGAAACGAAAGAATCGGTTACATTTTTATAATATTTCATCTTTCTAATACACATATTAATTATCCCCTTTCGTTCTACTAATTTATAATTTTATATAATTTAATTTCTTTTATTTAATTTGAGCTAATTTATTTAAAGAATGAGGACGACTTTTTAGTTTTATTGAGTTTGAATCTATTTTCTATTATTTCCCTTTTCTACTTTCTTAAAAATAGGAGGGGTGTTTTTGTCTAAATTCTGAAGTAAGTAGGCTTCTAGATGCGAGATTTCTAAAGAGATCTATTCTGAGCTTTGGCTTGTAACATAAGTTTGAATTTCATATTTTTGTATATGAAAAAAAGTATAATATCTTCAGTTACCAAATGTTCACTACTGAATATGAAATTCACAATATCCAATATAATAAATTAATTAACATATTTCAAAAATAAGTTGAAGGTTGAATTATCCAATATCTTAACGTTTTTGTGTGTGTGTGTGTGTGTTTGTTTTTTGTGTGTGTGTGTGTGTGTGTGTGTGTGTGTGTGTGTGTGTCATTAATAACTAAAACAAATTTCAACAAAAGTAAATAGATCTTTGCTCCTCTCAATCTAAATGAATCTAAGATCTAACGCTAATAAGAAAACTATCTTAATCTACTAAGATCTTTGCTCTTCTCTTGGACCTCTCACTTATTACATGACAGAGTCATATATTAATTGAGACAAGAGGTAACAAAAAATATTTGAAAAATACTATTCCATTATCACTACATACTTTAAGCCTTATTGTTCATGCCTATACGACATTATATAGTCCTCCACAATACTAAGAAAAATGACATGTCATATATACAATTTAGAATAATTATATTAAATGTAACACACAATGGTGTCAATTATCATATACAATTCTCTTAAGATGGGTACCAATTAATTCGTTCAAGCTAATAGACTTGTACAAATATAAGTTTGGCCTAGATAATTCTTCAGACAATAAAATGGTACAAATATCATTCCAGTCTTGACTTATCTACCCTAGGCAATAAACTTATACATGTTTGGGATTTTTCCTAAATAATACATCTTGAGTAAAGGAATGACAAACTCCCTATTTCATGACTAGCTAATACGCCTTGACCAACCATTAACCACACATAATCACAGAATTATGTAAACCATAACATGCCCCTCATAGGACTCAAATCAGATAATAACATGAAATCACATACAAATTAGAATATATCAATAGTATTTCTTATATACCTATATCACATATCACATGCATAACTATGACTAATATCAATAATCATACAATTTTACATTCAATATATATGCTTAAATTTCATGAACCTATCAATATAATAAAAATCAAAATATCCACTATAAATCCCTACATGAGATTTTTATATCCTAATTTCAATGAATTCAATCATAAAATAGTGACAACTTATATATATTAACAATAAAAAAACACAATACCAATAAAGTATATATATTAAAAAGCCTAATTGATACATACTACATGATAAACTTATTAAACATACCTTAAATTCTCTTCATAAATCAAAGAATTATCTAAACACTTTTAAAAGTTGCTATAATTAATAATCTATTAGAAATATTGCATTTCCTCTTGTAATATGTTTCCTTTAGTGTTCTTTCACTCCTTGTTTCTCTTATTGTCTCCTATCACCTAAAAACATTACAAATGTCCACATTTCATGTTTAAAATTGAAATTTGTGGTTATAAAAATTTACGTCATTATAGGAGTTTAGCCAGTTGACGATTATATGTATTCACTTAAAAGTTATAAAAATACTCTTAAATTTCTATAATACCTCAAATCACCCTAATATGACATTTTTATCAAAATTTATGATCAAAATATTTAATGATAACAATGAAATGAGTACATAAACTTCTTCTATAAAAGTATCTCATTTAGGTTCATTAACAACTCCCAATGTCTCTATTAAATGTACATATTTCCCAATTTTTGACAAAGTTCTCTTATTTGATTCATTACTTGCTTCCAATGTCTCTTATCTAGTATAGATATTTCTTTTAATTGTTTTTAACTTTTTGAATAACCTTTTGATATTTTTATCAAAAGTTACGTTAATACACCAAATAATGCTTAAAGTTGACTATATATTAGACTAACAAAGTTCACTATATCATAAACAACCCCTCGTAACCCTATCAAGAGCTAAACATCGAGCACAAATCATTTTATAAACATCATACAATTTATCTAAACTTTGAATTTTAACAGTAATTGAAAGATAATAGCTAAAAACAAATTATGTTAAAAATATGCAATAAAATAAGTATTAAACAAATTGAGACCTTATAGTTACCCTGATCTTCAAAATTATGATAATTTTTTTACATTAATTGCATTTAATATAAATGAAACATGAATGCTCAGTGTTTAAATACTAATAAAACTTCCTTTTTCTTTTGATTATATGAATGTCAAATATAAAAAAGCTTTACAGATTCTATATCTACTACAATAAGATTTTATTATTTTTCAAAACTAAAGAATGTTTATACTTTAATTACCATATATATACTTTTGAATTATTTGTCAATAAATAAGTTTGCTTTTTATTATTATAAACTCTTAATTTACCAAAACTTTTCAAACTTTAATACTAATAATTAATTAAGTTTTATTTTAATTTTGTATTAAAATTTAAACTAAAAACACTAGAAAGAATATAAATTTTAATTAATGCAATGTTAACATTTTTATAAAGGTACCTAAGTTTTTAAAATAGAAAGTCTTTAATGCTCTTCCTAATAAAGAAGTCATATTTTCAATAATAAAAATTATATTTTAATTAACAGAATTTATGATTATATTTAAGGATATATTCTTTTAAACCTTAAAGCAAAATCTTACATATATATGATTCTTTTGTAAAAGGAAATTCACGAGCACAAGTCTTTATAAAACAAGTATTACATATAAGAAAAAAAAGAAGATGACAGTTACATATCTAAAAAGAAATTTAATGTTAGAATCTACAGTCACAAACACATAACAATAATGAATTTGCAGGGAGGAAAATTAAATAACATAATTTTTTACATGGTTCAGTAATGTGTTAATGTCCATGGTTGTATTAAGAATTTTACTCTCTTTTGTCAAGTAGTGTACAATGAAAGAATACCAACGCTCCTTATATATTGAGAACCTACAATAGAATATAGAGACAAAATTCTACTCAGAATATAATAAAATATGGAAATAAAATCCTATCCAGACTATAAGGAAACTAAATATTTCCATCAAGCTCCACATCCCAATAATCTTCCATTAGACACTGATGCTCAGACCAAGAAACCAACATCCTACCCATGCACTTCGAACAACTTTTGAGCACCTAACATGACAACACCTCCATCATCAATCATGAAGGTCAATTGAGGTCTTAGATAACCTTAATTTCTAGCAACACATTTAGAGAGCATATATGTTAGATTCTTTAAACCTAGAATCTTCTCCAAACATACCACTCCCTCTTTAACCAAATTGTGTGTGAAGTGATACTTATGCCGTATGTGTTTGGTCCTAGAATGGAATAGTGAATTCTTCACAATTTGTAAAGCACTCTAGCTTTAACTATATGGCATATAGTAGTGTTGCTTCTTGCTATCTCCTCTAAAACATTTTTCAACAAAACCTTCTCCTTTCCATTTTTATACATAGCCACATACTCTACGTTTATAGTTGATGCTTCTGGAGTTTATACATCTAACTCATAGTTGAACCATCTATAGTGAAGATATACCCTGAAGTACTCTTACTATTATCAAAATCCTTGCTAAGATCAACATCAATGAACCCTTCTAGTTTTATTTTACCATTGTCAAAATAAACTGCTCTAGCCAAAGTAGCCTTTAAGTGCTTCGATAGTTATTTTACAACTTCAAAATTAACTTTTCCTAGATATGACATAAGCATGCTTATAGCTCCCACTACATATGTTTTGTCTAGTTTAATACAAACCATAACATATTGGTCCTTTATAGTTTTAAGCAACTACTTTTTGGACAATTTAAGCGGACCTATCAACAGAGTGTTCTTGGGCTTAGCATTGTCAATACTGCTCTTGAGACAACTTCAACTTTCTAATTAAACTGTCTCTACAAATTCTCATACGAAGTGTCAACTTTGTCGCATCTAAACCATTCATCTCAAATCTTTCATATAACTTTCTTTTTAAATTATCAATCTCCTTTATGTTAGAATCTACAATCAATATATCATCTCTATATAAAAATAAAATATTATAATTATCATTAAACTTTTTAAAGTAACAATAGTGATCCATGTCACTTCTTTTAAACTCTTTATTACATATAATGGCATCAAACTTTTTATACCATGCTTACAGAGCTTGTTTCAACCTGTACAAACTCTTATTCAGCTTGTACACCAAATTTTCCTTCCCTAGAACCATGTAGCCCTCTAGTTGTTATATGTATATATCCTCCTATAAATCAACACATAAAAATGCCTTTTTCACATCCGTCTTCTCAAAATGCAAATCATTAGCTTTAATAATACTCAATAAAGTTATAATAGTAATTAGCCCTATAAAAACATAAAAATATCTCAATATAATCAATCTTGTTTTTTTGTGAGTAACCTTTAACCACTAATTTTTCTCTAAATCTCACACTACTATCCGATTCTTCTTTAATTCTATAGGCCAACTTATTAAGTAGTGCTTTCTTCCCTGTAGGTAATTCAAATAATTCCAAGGTGTTATTCTTTTTTAAGGAGCTCATCTCCTCATTCATAGCTTAATCCCACTTAATAGAATAACTTACTTGCATAGCATCTTCAAAGGATTCTAGCTCACCATCCTTAGTGTTAAGTCAAGAGGACTTCACGATGATTGATTTTGATGATAATCAAATAAAAATAATGTTAGAAATAAATGAACTAGTTTGATGATTGTGTTAAGTGTGCAGAAGTACAAAACATAGAAGGAAGCAAAACAAAGAAGAAATGGAGAACACAAAAGAAAGCAAAACATAGAAAGAAGCAAAATACAGAAGAAGTGGAGAACACAGAAGAAAGTAAAACACAGAAGGAAGCAGAACACAGACGAAGCACAGAACAGAGAAGAAGCAAAACATAGAAGAAAAAGAAGATACAGAAGAAGCAGAAGATACAGAAGAAGTAAAAACACAGAAGAAGAAGAAAACACAAAAGAAGCAAAACACAGAAGAAGAAAACACAGACAATACAAAGAAGAAGATAAGCTAGTACGTCAAACAGTTAGTTAGTGGGAGTTAGTTATAGAACTCAACTGAATAACAGTTCTACAAGATTCAAAAAACAGTTATAAAGAATCAAGAAGCAGTTGGAGACTTAGACTATAAATACTAGTCGTAGTCGAAGATTGAACAACTTTTTCGAAAACCTTTGAAAAATTATTGATCTTTGAGCCTTCAAGTGTATATTTAGAAAAGAAAAATTCTGTAGTGTGATACAAGAGAGCTAACCCTACTGTAACAAAAGCTCATAATATCTTTCTAGTGAGAGAAAGAAAAGGTTAAGAGCCTGGAGAGGCTAAGATAGCAGAAAGAATACTTGGTGTAAGAGACTTGAGGAGGCTCTAGAAGGGAAGAAAGAATACTTGTAAATTTGTTAAAGCATAGTGAAAACTCAGACGAACTCTGAGAACTGGACGTAGCCCACAGTTTGGGGTAGATCAGTATAAAAATCGCAGCGTCTATCTTCTATCTTTCAACTTATTCTATTTTTTCTTTTAACAACTATATAGAAGTTATTTGCGATTTAACTACATAACAATTGTCGTATAAATCTTGTGATATTCTTTTAACAAGTTAGAGAAGTTCTTATCAAGAAATATTAAAGATTTTGTATTCACAAAAGAATACACAATTCAACCCCCCTTCTTGTGTATATTGTATGTTTTACGTGAATTCTATATTAAAGTGTGACTTACTTCAATTGGTATCAGAGCTCGGTTTCCAAGAACCACCTTTACAAAGTGAAGACAAATATCAATGGATGAATCACATATTTTATAGCTAAAGGTGCCTCTGTCACACGACCTCCTACGTTCAATGGTGAAGATTATCACTATTGGAAGGACAGGATGCGGCTCTTCATAGAATCCGCACACATTGATCTTTGAGATATCATCGAGAATGTACCATACGTACTAATAGACGATGAAGGAAATGCCATTCTTTGTAACAGATGGTCAGCTGATCACAAAGCTAGATTTCAACTAAATTTAAAGGCCAAGTTCTTTTTGAGTTGTGCGTTAAGCAGAAGTGAATATGATAAAGTTTATGGATGCGAAACTGCGAAGGAGATATGGGACACTCTATCCATCACACATGAAGGCACAAACCAGGTGAAAGAGTCCAAGATTAGTATTCTTATACATCAATATGAGTTTTTTAAAATGAAAGAAGATGAGTCTATTGGTCAGATGTTTAAACGATTTCAAACTATCATTAATGGAATTAAAGCTTTTGGGAGAATCTACGATAATCAAGACCATGTCAGGAAGATTCTCAGAAGACTGCCGAAAAGATGGATACCTAAAGTTACTGCAATACAAGAAGCCAAGGACTTGAGCAAATTAAAGCTATACGAATTGCTTGGTTCTTTGAAGATACATGAAGTAGAGCTTGATGCTGAAGATAAACCTAAAAGAGACAAATCTATATCATTAAAGGCTGGTTAGAAAAATCACAAGACTCAGAGAAATAAAAGTTCTTCATCAAAAGCATTAAAGATAAAAAAAAGTCAAGAATGATGATACCAGTGAATCTGATCATGATTCAAGTGAAGTTGATGACGAATTATCTTTCATTTCAAGAAAGATCAGAAGGATGTGGAAAAAAAAGGAAATAAGAATCTTTCTTTTAAGAAAAATAGCAAAGAAGAAGTCAAGAATGATAAGACGTCTATCATTTGCTACGAGTGTAACAAACCAGGACACTACAAGTCTGAATGTCTGTTGCTTAGAAGAGAACCGAAGAAGCATAAAGGAAATAAAAAGAGTATCATGGCAACTTGGGAAGATTTGGATTCATTCGAATCTAATTCTGATTCAGAAGCATTAGAGCAAGCAAATATATGCTTGGTAGCTAAAAAAGAGGATGACGAGGAGGTAACTTCTAACTTTAATGAACTTCAAGATGCATATTTAGAATTGTTAGAAGATTCACATGTTATACTAAAGAAGTATAGATCCTTAAAAAGAAAGTTTGTCGAAAACTTGAGAAACACGGAAGTGTTAGAAAAAGAAAATGTCTGTCTTAAGGAACAAGTAGACGATATGAAAAAAAAAGTATCTATTGATAGATTAAGGAAATTAGTCAATTGAAACAAACGATTAATTCTCTTTCAGCGGATTTATCAATCTTTACTGAAAGTACGAAGAAAATGAATGATATGATTAGAAATTATTGACACCCTAATGATAAGAGTGGTTTAGGGTTTACTAAAAGCAATACTCGTTACAAAAAGAAGTTTTTTCCTTATAGAAAGAAATTTCACCAGTCTTCTTTTTATTCCATGAATAATTCTAAGACTAACCTTAAAGGACGTAAGAAAATTTGGATACCTAAAAAGAACATAATATCTACTGCAGATGTCCTTCCTTGGAAAAAGCATCCATCACCAATGATATTTGGACAGTGGATGCTCGCGACACATAACGGGAAGAAGGTCTATGTTCCTAGATCTTCAGGATAAGAAGGAAGGATCAATAACTTTTGGTGACAACCAGCAGGGCGAAATAGTTGGAATCGACAAAATCGATAAAGATTCCTTTGCATGTATTGATAATGTTCTGTTAGTTGAAGGTTTAAAACATAATTTGATTAGTTCCAGTCAATTATGTGACTCTGGTTTTGAAGTATCCTTTAATCAAAACTCTTGTGTAGTCAAAAACAAGGACATTTCCATATCCTTTTTTTTCCAAAAGAGGAAACAATCTTTATAAGTTTAACTTAGAAGATTTGCTTTCTTCTAAAAATATTGTAACTTCGTCTAGACCTCTAGAGTTGTTACATATAGATTTATTTGGTCCAACTAGGACATTAAGTCTTGGAGGAAAGAAGTATGGTCTCATAATTGTTGATGACTTCACTAGATTTTGTTGGATATGATTTTTTTCACATAAGGACGAAGCTTGTAAGTGTTTTAAAGTTCTTTCTAAAAAGTTACAAAATGAAAAAAGAATTTCTATTACTGGAATTAGAAGTGATCATGGTGGAGAATTCGAAAATTAAAAATTCAGAATATTTTGTGAAGAGAATGAAATTTTTCATAATTTCTCTGCTCTTAGAACTCCACAATAGAATGGAGTTGTAGAAAGAAAGAACAGGATAATTTAGGAAATGACAGGAGCCATGCTATGTAATATGAATCTTCCTAAGTATTTCTGGGCAAAAGCTGTAAATACAACTTATTATATTCAAAATAGAATACTTGTGAAACCGTGGTTGCATAAAACTCCATATGAGTTATGAAATGGAAGGAAGCTTAATATATCTTACTTTCATCCATTTGGTTGCAAGTGTACTATATTGAACACAAAAGAAATTTTAGATAAAATTGATTCTGAGGTCTATTCAGGAATTTTTCTAAGATATCCATTATCTTCTAAAGCTTATAGGGTTTGTAATCTTGCTTCTAAATCTGTTGAAGAATCTATTCATGTCAAGTTTGATGATGATTCTCAACCAGATAGAAGTAATGATACTGATAATGAAACCTTAGCAGTACCCTTAGTTGATAATGAAGATATGTCACCATTAGATGTTCCTCTAGAGAAAATAGAAGATGTTCCTGAAAGTTTTAGTCTGAAAAAAGATCAGAAATATAAATCTTCTCACCCAGAATATTTGATTATAGGAGAAACTTCAGACGGTGTGAGAACTAGGTCTAAATTCAGAAGAGAAGCAAATAAAGCTTTTATTTCTAAAATAGAGCCTAAGAAAATTGATGAAGCTCTTCAGGATGAAGCTTGGATTTTAGCCATGTAAGAAGAGCTCAACCAATTTACTAGTTCCCAAACCCTCCAAAAAGTCTATTATAGGAACTAGACGGGTTTTAAAGAATAAACTAGACGATTCAGGTAAATAATTCGTAACAAAGCTAGGTTAGTAGCTCAAGGCTATAATCAACAAGAAGGAATAGACTATAATGAAACTTATGCTCCTGTAGCTAGGTTAGAAGCTATTAGGATTTTGCTTGCATATGCTGTTTGTCATGATATAAAGCTATTTCAAATGGATGTGAAAAGTGCCTTTTTGAATGGTTTTATAGATGAAGAGGTTTATGCAAAGCAACCTCTTGGTTTCGAAGATCCTAAGAAACCAGATTATGTTTATAGACTTCATAAAGCTTTATATGGCTTGAAACAAGCTCCTCGAGCTTGGTATGATTCTCTAAGTTCCTTTTTGATTGAAAATGATTTTACTTGAGGAAATGTAGATAAGACTTTGTTTAGAAAATGTATTGAGAATAATTTCATCATAGTACAGATATATGTTGATGATATTATTTTTGGTGCAATGTCTAAAAAGCTATGTTCTAGTTTTGAAAAACTGATGAAAAGTGAATTTGAAATGAGCATGATGGCTGAATTAAAATTCTTTCTTGGTTTACAAGTTATGAAAACCGAAGAAAAGTTTTTTATTCACCAACAAAAGTATATTAAAGAACTGTTGGTTAAATATGGAATGGATAAAGTGAAACCTATGTCAACTCCTATGCATCCTTCAAACCCTTTATCTAAGGATGAAGCAGGTAAGAAGGTTGATCAAACGTTTTTTAGAGGAATTATTAGTTTTTTACTTTACCTTACAGTAAGTAGACCTGATATTTTGTTTAGTGTCTGTTTGTGTGCTAGATTTCAAGCAGATCCTAGAGAATCTCATTATATTGCTGTTAAAAGAATTTTGAGATATCTATCAGGTTCTACTGATCTTTGCTTAATTTATGAGAAAGGTAAAGATTTCAGGTTAATTGGCTACTGTGATGCTGATTACACTGGAGACATGATTGATAGGAAGAGTACAAGTGGAGGCTGTCATTTTCTTGGCCATAATTTAGTTTCATGGTCTTGTAAGAGGCAAAGCTCAATTGCTCTATCTACTGCAGAAGCTGAATATATGTCAGCTGTAAACTATTGTTCACAGACGTTATGGATTAAGTATCAGTTAGAAGATTATTCAATAAAAAAAGAACAAATTCCAATTTTCTGTGACAACACAAATGCTATCAACCTATCGAGGAATCCAATACAACACTCAAAGGTAAAGCATATCAACGTTAGGCATCATTTTCTGCGAGACTATGTACAGAGAGGAATCGTTAGTCTACAGTTTGTTGAGACAAATCATCAATGGGCAGATATCTTCACTAAGCCTTTAAATGAAGAAAGATTCAAAGAAATCAGAAGAAACTTGAATATGATAGTGTTGAGTGGCCAATCGTCTGACACCTCAAGACCAGATGATTTTACAGAAGGAAGATAAGAAGTCGTAAGTTTTTAAGAGCATAGTAACTGTAAGTTACAGACTGTAATTTTTTTTGAGAAGGTAGTATAAAGGGAAATCCTCTCAAAAGGTTTAGAACATCACCGACTCTAGAATACTCTTGAAATCCTCTGAAATTGACTTTTGTAGAGCTCTCAAATAAAAATGTTTCATTACTCTTGATATCAAGCCCTTTCGGTTTACATTTTCATCTTCAAAGACTAATATCATTACTTTGAGAAAGTTTCTACTGTCTAAAGATCATAATGGAGCAAGTTATGATTTATGGAAGACACGTTGATTTTGACTCCTTGAAGAAGTAGAGATGGATGTTGAATCAGAAGTTGATGCAGTAGGATGGAAAAACTTCTTTCAGGTTCGAGAAGCAGTCTATTTGAATGAAGTTTATGAGTTTTGGAAGAATGCGAATATAGTAGACGATACTGTAGTATCAACTATGGATAGATTATCGATTATTGTAACATTGGAGCTAATCAAGAAGGTCAGTGGATGTCCATGTGTGGAGCAGAGGTGTCTCATAACACTAGTTAGATGACTAAAAGCTGTGTAGAGAAGGCACATGTAAATCGACAACTATATGGAAGTAGTGACCCAAAGGACAAGAAGGCATTAAATCTTGTTCCGAAGGCTAGGGTTCTACATTATATACTTTTTCACTGTATTCTACTAAGAACAGGATCAAAGAATGTTGTGATGAAAATAGATGAACAATGCCTAAAAACAGGATCGAAGAACGTTGTGACGACAATAGATGAACAATGCCTGCTCTATCTACTCAATCATCAGGCTATAAATCTTCCACACCTGATGTTGAGGTATATGATGAAGATGAAGAGAGATTCTAATGCCTTACCATATGGCATATTATTAACAAGAATCTTTAGAGATTTTGGAATTCTTCTTGACAGAGGAAACAGGATGAAGATGAATATCAAAAGCATTATTAATGCATCGACTATATGTACAATGGGATTGAAAACTTAAGAAAAGGAGGATACAATTTCTATAGCGAAAGCAAGGACTGAGAGGAGCATGCTGTCAGACGCAGCGTGAGTGAAAATGTTACTCCCACAGAGAAGAAGAAACCTCAATCCTTAGGAAGAATATAGACAGAAGAAAAGAAGAATAAATTGTTAGAGGTAGCAACTAAAGCTGAGACGATTTTACAAAGAGAAGAAAGCCAGGTGCATCTATCTAAAAAACAAGTGTCGTTGAAAAGAAAAGGAGAGACACTTGATGTCGAGCAAATCAAAAAATCAAGAAGATCACCAAGGTTATTAACTCTCCATCAGCAAGAGTAGAGGAGAGGGAAAGGATTGATTCTTGGTGAACATTCTGAGAAGATGAAGAAAGCACCACAGACTACTAGGTATTTGGTCTCAATTTTGCGACAACAGTAACCAAAGTCAACAAAAGAGACAGAAATTAAGAGGAAGTTGGAGTTTAAAAAGAAGAAACCCCAACCACAACCACCTTTTAGACTGGTAGAAGAAAATAAGAAGTTGAAGACCAGTCAAAAAGAGAGTATTTCAACTAGTGGTCAACAAAAAGAAAAAACAGTTGAACACAGAGTGGTATCTCATAGTCCTATCAGAAAAAAGGACTTGAGAATGAAGGTGATCGAAGAGATGGTACCTGTTAGAAGCGGAAGCTCAATCATTATAAGAACACCTGTGAAAAGGTTAGTCAAGGTACAAGTTGAACCTATATTGGTCAATAATCGGTCTATACATCTTCTTAACCATGAAGAAAGAAGATTATATGGGATTCTGAGAGATGAAAAATTAGAACCATATCCTTTGAAGATGACTAAAGATATACTATCTACCCAGCTACAAGTAGAACATTAATCAAGATTGTACCAGATGTATAACCTAGAGCTTCAAACATTGTACGCAATATAGAAAAAGGGAAACAGAAGATGTACTCTGAAGGAGAAACAGGTGACTTTATAGATGTTCATATACAAGAAGTTATGAGAAACATAGATAAGGCATGCAATGCAGAGCAATCAAGAGGAATCTATGTTTCACGCCACATTTCAAAAGCATCACGAAGTCATTGTGGACGCTTCACAACAGATGTAACTTCTCAGGTAGTTGGAAGAGTTACCAAAGGACAGTTCAGAACTATCATGGTTGAAGGTTTTAGTTTCAATTTAGAAACTCTTGTGCACCTAATCATGCACCTTAGACCTTTGAGTTCTATATCTTCAATTAAAGATGCCCTTCACCTTCTTGGAAAACTAGTACCAAAACTAACAAAACCTGATAACCTTGATCTCCCTGAAGGAAAACAATTGTTCAAACCTTCTGTGATCAAAATCATTGAATTAGATGTTTTACCTTCAGAAACACATGTTGAAACAAACTTCTATCCATCAATTGCACATCAACGAGTTCCTACAGTTGGTATGGAAGAAGTTAGCCACTCTTAGTAGTGGAGTTAGGAAGCCTTAGTTAAGGAGATTGAAGAAATTCATACTAAGGTTGGTGATTTGAGTGACTCAGTTGGTGATCTACATGAAGAAGTAGCATATCTACGAGTGTAAATAAAAGAAGACCTCAAGTTGATCAGAACTAATATGCAACATATGTTTTCTAAAATTATGAAGCATCTGCAATACAATTTTTGATTAATAAAAAATAGAGGGAGAAGAAAAAAAGAAAGGGGGAGAAAAGTAGAAGGAAGAAGAAAGAAGAAAAGAATAAGGGGGAGAAGAGCATAAGCAAAAGCGGAAGAAAGAAAGGTAGAAGAAAGAAGAGAAGAACAAATATAAGAAAAGAAGATAGCATATATGTATATTGCTTGATGTCTTCTTATTCATTATCTGAATAAAAATAGTTCATTCACTTTTATCTTTCTATATTATGATTATTTGTTATCATCAAAAAGGGAGAGATTGTTAAGTTAAGAGGACTTCACAATGAATAATTTTGATGACAATCAAATAATAATAATGTTAGAAATAAATGAACTAGTTTGATGAGTGTGTTAAGTGTGCAGAAGTACAAAACACAGAAGGAAGCAGAACACAGAAGAAGTGAACATAAAAGAAAACAAAACACAGAAGGAAACAAAACGCAGAAGAAAGCAAAACACAGAAGGAAGCAAAAATAGAAGAAAGCAAAACACAGAAGAAGTGGAGAACACAGAAAAAAGCAAAACACAGAAGGAAGTAAAACACAGAAGGAAGCAGAACACAGAAGAAGCACAGAACATAGAAGAAGTAAAACATAGAAGAAACAGAAGATACAGAAGAATTAGAAGATACAGAAGAAGTAAACATATAGAAGAAGAAGAAAACACTGAAGAAGCAAAACACAGAAGAAGAAAACACAGATGATACAAAGAAGAAGATACACTAGTACGTCAAACAATTAGTTAGTTGGATTTAGTTATAGAACTCAACTGGATAACGGTTCTACAAGATTTAAGAAGCAGTTATCAAGAATCAAGAAGCAGTTGGAGACTTAGACTATAAATACTAGTCGTAGTCTAAGATTGAACAACTTTTTCGAAAACCTTTGAATAATTATTGATCTTTGAGCCTTCAAGTGTATACTTAGAAAAGAAAAATTCTATATTGCGATACAAAAGAGCTAACCCTACTGTAACAGAAGCTCACAGTATCTTTCTAGTGAGAGAAAGAAAAGGCTAAGAGCTTAGAGACGCTAAGATAGTAGAAAGAATACTTAGTGTAAGAGACCTGAAGAGGCTCTGGAACGGAAGAAAGAATACTTGTAAATTTGTTGAAGCATAGTGAAAACTCAGATGAACTCTGAGGACTGGACGTAGCCCATGGTTTGGGGTGAACTAGCATAAAAATCACAGCGTCTATCTTCTATCTTTCAACTTATTCTATTTTGTCTTTTAACAAGTATATAGAAGTTATTTATGATTTAACTACATAACAATTGTCATATAACTCTTATGGTGTTCTTTTAACAAGTTAGAGAATTTCTTATCAAGAAATATTAAAGATTTTGTATTCACGAAAAGAATACACAATTCAACCCCTCTTCTTGTGTATATTGTATATTGTATGTGAATTCTATATTAACGTGTGATTTACTTCACTTAGTTAGCAATAAAAAATTTTGAGAAAGAGAATACCGATTTGGCACTATACGCACCTTAATGGGCCTTCTCAATATCGGCTAAGCTGTAACTAACTCTGCCCTATCAGCATTATTTTTGGATTTTATGGGACCTTATTCCAATATCATCCTCTGTGATTTCCTACAACTCAACCCTTTCAGTCTTTACTCCCTCTTCATCACTCTTGCCTTTATACATAGTACTCTTGTGAAATTCACATTATACTATCTCAATATTTCTCTATTTTTATCATCCTAAAATTGGTGCCTAAACTCAAAAGAATGATATCCAATGAAAAATATTTCACAACCTTAGGATTAAGTTTATGTCTCTTATTAGAAGCATCATACGTGTATGCTAGATAAAAGTTCTCATACCTTTTTTCTCAACCACACCTTGTTTGGAATATTGAATCCTAAAGGGATTGAGGTCTTATGTTTATTAAGTATGCTGTTGTACTAACTGTATTTGCCTAGAAAATTTTTGGTAACTCCGCATTAATGCTCATGCCCTTTGCTTACTTATTCAACGTTCAATTCATCCCTTTAGCTAACCTATTATGTTTAACCTTTCCAAGAACCACCATAGTCAATTTGATTTTTTTGTCAACATAAATGTTTTGAAAATTTTTCTTGTCATATTCCCCTCCATTGTTAGAACTCAAGCATTTGATTTCAACCTCAACCTTCCACCTCTTAAATATTCAAAATACATCATATTTATTTTTCATAAAATAAACCCATACATTCCTAATGTGGTCATCAATAAAGGTAACATAGTATCTCCAATCGTCAAGATATGTAATGATTAAAGGTTCCTATATACTTATGTGTACTAGCTCCAACTTCTCTGCCTTCAATCTTGTTCCCACCTTTGAGGAACTAACTTTCTTCTACTTTTCATGGACATATCTCCTACAAAAATCTAGATTAATTGCTTTTAAACTTGAAAGATCCCCCTTTGAAGCTAGAATCTTCATCTCTTTCTTGCTCATATGCCTAAGTCTTATCATTCCATAGCTTTAAACTATTAGCATTAGTTACAATAACTACATTCAAACACTTTGTAGTAGCGTATAATGTCCCGATTTTCATTCCCATGCTGCAACCCTAGCACCTATAGTGACATTCAAAGAACTCTCTTTAAATGTTATCTTATACCTAGTATTATCCAGTTGACCCATTGAGATCAAAATTTTCTTCATTTTTGGAATGAACCTTTTATCTTGAAGCTCCCATCCCCCTACTAGCAGTCTTGATCAACACATCCCCCTTCCCCATAATTTTTAGCAGATTACCATCATCATTATAAACCTTCTTGAATTTTTCATATTTAAAATTCTTGAGCAATTCCTTATATGGAGAAGAATGAAAATTATGCTCTAGGTCCAAAAACCTAAGACTTAATGGGACTATCAACATTTAGAACCAAAGTATCCTCAATTTCCTCCCCTAAATTCACAAAATTATTATCCTCTTGCCATTGTTTTTTTCTTTAGCTTTAGAAAATCCCTCTTGAGATAACTTTATTACCATAGCTCCAACAGAGAACATCACTTCAATTTTTAACTTCCTCCTACCTTTAGATTTTGATCTGTCGTGTTTATTTTGACCCTGTTGCTTATTCCTTTCCCTTCCCTTAGTGCTTAAGGCATTTCCAGAGAATCTTAATTCCTTTATGAATACTCTCGTTGATAATTGTATCCTTGTAAGATCTCATTTCCATACAAAGGTTTAGAACCTTAGATTTCTGTAAATGAGAAATAGTAAGGAGAGATTAGAAAAATGCGTTTCATACTTATGCATAATATTAGCATACACATACGTAAATTTGATTGTTTTGCACACATTATAATGACTGTTCATGCACTCATTTGAAATTTTCTGGTTATAAATGATTCTAATGTGATTAATATGTGAATAGTGAATGTGTTGTATTGAAAATTGATTTAATGAACTATATTATTGATTTAGAAATGTTTATGAAAATTTGGGAAACTTATGACATTTAGGAGTATTTTTAGGCTAGAAAATGCCAAGTGGCAACACAATTGATAAATAGTAGTAGAAATAAATGTCAAATGGTAGTAGAAATTATTGATAAGTGATATTAAGATTTATTAACATGTGACATTGAATTTTGAGTGACAATGGATTAGAAATTGGAGACAAATGGACTGGTTATTAAAGAAGACCTATGGGAAACCATAAGGTGGTGACATATGACAGGTGACAAGTGTCACTTGCCTTTCCACACACCCATCCACAATATTTTCAAATGAAAGACCATCTTTAACGGTCTTTCACTTACGTTACATGCTTTCTTCTTCACATCTTCTTTGTTATTTTCTTCTTTCTTCTTCTCCATATTAGGACACTCATTTCTCACCTCTCAACGTTAAATCTTGCTCTTACCCTTCACTTACTACTTCCATTTTTGTCATCTTCTCCACCTTGTTACTAAAAGACCTAACCTTTCCACCTTGAATAATGATGATCGAATGATGCTTAGAAGCTAGGGCTAAGTAATGATTTGAGAAGAGTGGAGTTAAACAAGTAAGTGTATTATTATTAATCTTCATGCTTTGATAAATGAAGCATATATTATGATAGTTTAGTGGTAAATGATCATGATAAAGGAGTTGAGTATATGCTAGAACGTTAATGAATGTAGGACATGTTGATGTTATATTTTGTGGTTATGCTCAACAATAGATTATGGGTTTTGTTAAAGAGAAATATTTTGATGATAGTTAAAAGTTAGTAGACCATAAAATGACGATGATCATATGTTAAAACTTGAGTGAAGAAATGAGTGTATAGATGTCGTATTTTTGCACATATGCTAAATAATAATTCATAAGATGATATAGAGATATTTTTCATGAAAATGGTGGTTGGAGAGTGATCATATGTTGATGAAGAAATGAATAATTAGTGATGTTCTGTTTTCATATAAATGGTAACTAAAAGATCTTGTATTGTTTTATAGATTGATAGTTAAAAATGGTATTAGAGTGGGATTTAAAAGTTGACAAAAGAAAAGATGTGTATATAACCTAATTTGTGTATGGGATGAGTGCAGTAAATTGATAGATGAATATATATATGTTGTGTTCTATTTTTTAAAGTATGAAGACCATAAGTTGTAAGTTGTTATGGAGATGAACTAGAATGAGTTTAAAGCCAAAGAAAAGGCTAGTGTATTTTCTTGAAATAAGAAGAAGTAAAATGATAATTTAGAGACAAAGTAAAGTTGAAAATGAAGTTAAGTGTGTGCAGAAAATTGATGAATGCGTATATATTTATATAGATGTTTTGTTTTTGTGTTTATGATCAAACATAGATTATGATTTGTTCATGATTGATACTGAGATAGAAATGAGATGAGAATGAAGGGGAAACGAAGTAGAAATGATTAGTTGAGTATATGATGGTTTGGTTGTAACATATAAGAGTTAAAAAGCAGGAAAAATTGGAAGAGAATTGATGGGAGTTTCAGATTTACATAACCCAAGATTGTGGGAATGCATCCACGATTATGGGATTGCAAGAAAGGTTGGGAAATTTTTTGCTAAAAACTCCTACAATCATGGGATGGCCTCCACGATCATGGGAATGGCCTAAACGTGAAATATGCTTCTTTTATGTGATAATTGAAACAAAAAATGGTTAAGTACTTGCCTATAGTGCATCTAGGTTGGAATGAGACTTGAAATGAATTTAATTGATGAGGGATTAAGTGATTAAATCTATGAAATGTTTAGAGTGATAAATGAGGTTATAATATAGTGAATGAACTGTTGATATCAAAGTACCAAAATCTGAAAAGTTATGAGTATAATAAGAATAAAGGTGCTCATATGAATGCAAATGTGATTCAAAGAAGCTGAGAAATGTGTATTAAGTAAGAATGAATGAGAAATTGGATATTTTGTGATCTTATAATGCTAGAAAAAGGATTAGAGAGCATGTATGTGATAGATATATGATTGAATGATGGACTTAGAATAATCTTGTACAAATAAGGTGTAAACCTAAATTCAAATTTGAAATATATGAGTTTTGAAGTATGAATGATCTTGAGATTTGAATTAAGGAAATATAACTAGGATTGTCATTAAGAATGCATTATACATTGTGCATATATATATGTATATGAATAAATGTTTATGTGATTGCACAATTAGTAATGTATGTACAATGTGTATTCCATGAAGTTGATACATATGATTGAATGTTAGCGTCCAGACATTTCCAGATCGTGAAAGCAAATGCTAATCTGGAGCATACTGTGAGTCGACCTAGATGGTCTTTTATTGAATGATTATTCTATTTAAATTTCCTTACTGAATTGATACTAATATGAATGTGATTGTAATAATTCTGGAAATTAATGGTTCGAGGAGTTTGATAAATGAACATTGGAAGTGCTTCATTGAATGTGAATAAACAAGGAATAAGTGATTCTCAACATATTTGTTGAATGTAGGAATTAAGTCCTATGATTTGTGAAAGTGAATGTGTACAGTGAAATAAAATGACTGATTGAACTTATGTGATTTGATGCATTCCATTACATGAATGCATGATCAGATAAAGACAGTTGTGATCGGAGTAGCCATCAAAAAAGAGCTTAAAGCTCATAAGGTGATTAAGAGCCAAAGGCTCAATATGTATAATCAGCTCGATATCCCCAATAGATACGGGGCAATTATTAATAAGCCCGATATCTATAATGGATAGGGATAGGTACAGGCAATCAATCACAACAACTTAATAATTGAAAATGAGTCTCATGAGTATTGCATATACATTTGATATGTATATTTAAATGATTGAAATGTATTGTTTGAATAAGAGATGTGAAATAAGTGAATAAAGTGATATATGACGTTATATAATGAATTAGTGAAGTGATGTGCCTTATGTAATGATGTGAATTGTCTGTAAATTATTTGTGTTATGTGATATAAGTAAGCTATTGAAGATGGTCCGCTCACTGAGTTCGCAAAACTCATTAAAATTATAACGTTGTCTTTCAAGCTTAAACAAGATATCCAATTAGACAAATTAGAGTCTAGCCACTGCAATCGAATAAGAGGTAGAGGTCTGGATCAGTTTGCACCTACATGTGTCTATAGTCTTTTTATATTTTGAAATTGTATTTCGTAAATATTGTACAGTGTTTATGCGACTTGTAAAATGAATCACTTTATGATTGGAAGTATTTTATAATTGTAATGGGCCCAAATGATTACTAGATTTTTGATGATATGCTTATTGTTTGTAATATTTGCGACTAAGGATGTTTATGAATAAAATGAGTCATAAATGATTATTGGTTATTATGAAATGCGTGTGATGCGTTAAAAATTTGCAATGAGTATAATTGTCTGACTATTCTAGCATGCCACCCTCGTAGAGTAATTGTCTGACTATTCTAGCATGCCACCCTTGTAGAGTATGTTTTCGAATACTGTCGGCATGTTCGAGAATATACCCTATAAGAGTAGAGTGCTACAATCCTAAACATTAACTAATTTTGATTTTTCTTTGCCATATGAAGTATTAATTGCAGAAGTAAAAGTATCTCAAATGTCAGGTAGATAAGACAATAAAATTAATGCTTAAATTTATCATCAAAATTAATCTCGACATAAGTTAGTCGACTAATAATCATATTAAATTCACTAATATGATCAACAACATTAATACCATTAGCCATCTCAAGATTAAAAAAATTCCAAATATATGTTGTTTATCGCTAACGACTTTTTGTATGTATTTGTTAAGTCCTTTAACAATCTTGTGGTGATCTTCTCGTTTTTGACATTAAACGCAACATTCCTGGTCAACATCAACTGAACAAAACCTAACACTTGCCCTTTTAGTAGATCCCACTCAATAAGAATCTGAATTCTTCTCATTAATAATAAGGTGTAGACTTTTTTAGTACAGATAATCTTATTCTCATCTTCCAAAACCCAAAATCCTTCTTATTGAACTTTTCAATTTTTACCTTCTGGTCCTCTATTGTTGTATATCATATGATTTCCTAGCCTCATTTTGATATCAATTGTTATGATCAACAGCCACAAATACACAATAATAATAAATTTGCAGGAAAAAATTAAATGACACAATATTTTTATGTGGTTTAGCAATGTGCCATCGCCTTGCTCACATTGAGAATTTTATTCTCTCTTATCTATGGTGTATAAGGATTTTCTCTGAGAAATTATAATAGAATATGGAAACAAAATCCTGCCCAAATTAAAGAATCCTACCACATTAGGATACTAATTAACTTTCCTTATTTCCTATTTTTTCATTAGGCTGCACATCCCAATAATTAAAATATGAGGATGATAATTATCCACACATATAAATAAGAAAGACTATTATAAAATTTATTTAATAGTCTAAAATTTATATTTTATTTGTAATATATTTTGGTTAACTCTAATAATATTAGACCTCATGCATATTAAATCTATGACAAGGGATATATTACATATTTTAAATACAAAATTTGAAGATATAATATGACAACATCATAGTAGAAATTCCGATGACATTTAAAATTTAACTAATCAATGTTACATAATATAATAAATATATATATTAATAAAAATAGTATGTAAGGATGAATAATATAATTAAATATTTTAAAATTTTATATAATTTTAAAATTTGATGTAATGCATCGATCATAATTGTATTAATTGCGGGTGGTTGAAATGTTTTAATGAATTCCAAAAATATTTAAAATTAGAATGTATAAAAAGCCAAAAAAAAAGGTCGAAAGATTCACATATATAAATGATTTAAGATTACAATTATTACTTGAATCGAAGATTTTAAACCAACTTCTAAAACAAAGAGTGAATGTTCAGTCACTAAATGCAGAAAGCAAAAATCTGGAGAGAACCTGAAGGCTATGTTTGGTTAAGAGTTTTATAATGTGATGGAATGAAATGTAATATTATTCCATCATCTGAAAGAATATTTTACAATAGAATGAAATGGAATATGATGGAAAAGGAGAGTTTTATATTACATCTCATTCTATCCTAAACAATAAAAATGAAAAAACTCTGATTTAGGAAGTTTATATGAAAGAATGTAAAATCATAAACAACTTTACACTACGTTATATTATGAACCCTCAATTATAAACCATTGTATTCCATTAAAAGCTTTACGTTCAACCAAACATAGCAGAAGTCTTCATGCACTTTCTCGACAAATGAAGTTAATTTTACCGTGTCAACTGTTCCAGTAGAGACGGTGAAGTTGCATACGGATTTTTTTGTTTTCCCTAACTTTGTACACTTCCTAATTTTATACTCATCTCCGCCCAAGTTAAATCAAGAAAAGAAAAGGTATAATTGGCATCAAAAATGAAAAAGTAAATTTTGGTGAAAATCGCTTTTGATTATATTATCAATTTAAGGATAAAATAACTTTGTAAACAGGAGTTCATTCCAAGTATCCTGAAGACCAGGCATGCACCAATGTACACAATCCGCATAGCTAGCAGGGTTAGCTAGCTGCTCAGGAGTCAATGGATTCCACTGCTTCTTGTAAATTGACGTGTGAGCATCTTTGCGATAGCTTGAGAGTTGGGTGATATTCAGAAACGAAATTGGATACTTTGATTTGCCGAATACATCTCCGATTACTTGCATTATGCTTTTCCTGGAATCTGATCCCCAGTATGTAGCATTGTCAATCATTTTTGTTTGGTTGTAGCAATTCAGCCCCGGTTCCCCTCCCCAATCTATACCCCTGTAAAATTTCAGAGACAGGAATTTGAGTTAATTCACGGTCAGGGATTTGTACAAGAAAAAGAAGCGAGATTTTGCACATGGTATGTGTAGGTGACTAAGAATGTGTAAACTACACTCACTTGGCATGTGTAGGTGACATGCTGGTGAAGAAGACTCTAGTCTTCTTGGGGTCCATGTTTTTCCTCACCCATCTTAACATACTTTTCATTCCCATGCGATAAGCGTCCTCGGTCGTCACCTCCACAATGTCTTTGACTTCATCTTCAAAAGACCCTTGTCTGATCATTACAAACATATATATGTGTATGTGATCTCAGATAATACTCCTGTAAAAGGGTGTTTAAGTGAAAAAGAATAGAAAGTTACAGGATCTTCATCTTGAGTCCGGTCATCCACCACAAATAGGTGTTAAACACCAAGATGTTGGCCCCTTTCCAATGCCGTCCGTGCTTGTTGATCGAGCCTTTCCTTACAATTCTATCTGATACCCTATGTATAACGGCGTTATCTGAATTTGATTCAAGAAGAAATGGTGCCCAGTAGAACTCTATTGTGGCATTATACTCCTACAAGCATGAGATATAGGAAAATTTCGGCATGACGTGGTTAAGTGAAAGAAGGGAAATGGACGTGTTTTTTTAAGGCACTACGTAATTAGATGAAAGTAGAGCTGAAACTTATAGCATATGATCAGGGACCTTGGCAGTGAAGACAGTTAGTGAACCGAAGGTCTTCATCGATTTGGCGCCTTCAGGGATTAGTCCATGGAGAAGACAGATGAGGGAAACATATTGACCTCGGTTCAAGGAATCACCAACAAACATCATTCTCTTTCCTCGTAGGCTCTCAAGCATCAAAGAAGCATTGAAACTGCAACATTTGTAGCCAAAATTAATGATTTCCTATTTACGATTTTCAACCATGGATGACCTCATCCTGTCCCATTAACTTTTATATAAATCAAGGAAAAACGTAACAATCTTGCTGTGACTTGGTTTTAGTTAGTTATACGATCATGTCATGTCAGATCGTTTATCTAAATACATTTGACTAAGAAGGCGGCCACAAAAAAAACAAAAAGATTATGCAAATTAAATACCTTCGAGAAACATACAGCAGGATGTAATTAATATCTTACGATTAATTGATGTATGTAATAAATCAAGTTACATAAGAAACTTAGTAGTAATAATAATCAAACATTTACGTTACAAGAGAAGGATGACGTGTCTATCTAATCTCAATTGTTAAAAGATATGTTATACTTGACAATTTCTTAATAATTCAATTTAGGATTGATATTTGTTTAATATTAAATCAATCTTTATTCAACAACAATATTAAGTAAATCTGGAGCGTCTAATAGTATACAGTCTTACTCCTAACATTCAGTAGAAATCTAGATATTTAATAATACACAGTCTTACTCCTAACTAATAGATAGACTATTTCCAGATGACCGTTATTGTAATTTTATATTATATTATTTTAAAATTTCATAAGCTTATGTGAAATGAAATAATTGTTTATATTTGGAAAACTTAATAGATAATTATCACTGAAACCATAAACAAGCTTTTCACTTCTTCATTTCTTTTTTTTTTCCTCAATACTACTGATACTTAAGTAATCAAATTAGCTCAACTGTTTTCCTTCAATCGACACAACGCATATTGTGTGAAAACTTGATGAAAATGCTTCCGCTCATGTTCTTGATCTACATGATATTAACAAAGCTAAGTTTTAATTGTCCAATATATATATATCTATCAAATTTACAGTAATTAAACGGCTGTCTAGATACCAAATGGGTTCAAATTTATGGTAATTTCTAATATATGCATGGTCGGGACTACGGACAAACCTTGGAAGATCACAGCCATGGGGCTGCCATCTCCAGAACTGGTAATCCTTATCAGGCCTGCCATGCTCCTGACACGTCAATTGTGGCTGTATGTACGGACATTCCGATTCTTCGTAAAGCGGCCGGTTCAACTCGTCCCTCACCCACCTCCCACTGAACACGTCGCAGCCTACCGGTGTCCTCCCTATTGAAAATGGCAGGTTCTCCCACTTCCTCTCTAACCACCCCCAAAACAAAAGCCAACTCACTGAATCCTCAACACCATAAACTCACAAATCTTCAAAATATAGACAAAACTATGAAAGCATTGTGGGGTGTGTATATATGTAAGTATAAGAATGTTACTGCTAGAATATTTACAAAGTCCACTTACCTGTCCTTGTGAGGACTTTTTCGGCGTTGAGATCAAGGTCTCCAAGGAGGCACAAGAAGTCCTCCCAATATAGGATGGTAACGAAAACAACGAAAGCTAATAGAGTGAAGATATATGGAGAGAGACGAGCCTTTCTCACCAGAATTGAGGACGACGAGGCAGAGAGAGGTGGCTTCATGTCTTTCCTCGGACTGTGTCTACTGTTTCGCATAGGATTAAAAGTCGAAGAAGCTTATCGAGTTGTTTATTAAGCTGTTACGTGGGGTTTGGAATACATATAGGTGTTACTTAGGTTGGTGGCAAATCCGATGATCACATGAAAGCAAGAGAGAAAGAAAATCCTCAGTTTGATTTTGTGATGTATATAAGTAGACTAATTATGTGTTTGTGAGTCGAATACAGTACACTTAAGTTTATTTAATGGCAGGTTAGAATTACTTACATTATCATCTCCTCCACATTTACAAAGTCCCAACTTATTGGATACATTGAGAGAGATTTAAATTTTCAACTTTTAAAGTCAAACGCCTTCATCATCAGTGCAATGGAATAATTTTTATTTTGGGGCTTAGTTGATTTTCTCTGAAATTTACACTTTCAACACATACACTTATGGCAAACATTGAGACAATTCAGTGACATATGAAGCCAAAAGGTCTCCTTTTCTACGTAGTTCAAAATTAAACAACTAATATACGAATTAATAATTGGCTATTCAGTTTCTATCTTCAAGTAAAGGATTTATCAGTCAACATTCTGAACAATATACATCGAGAAAATCGAAGCCAATGATTATCTTGGACATGACATATGTCGTAATTAACTGTTTGCTTAATTATTTTTCGTTAATTTGAGTTTGTCAATAATCAATATGCTGGTAGACATTGAGCAAATGGACTTTACGCAACAAACTCAATTCTTTAAGGAGAAGTTGGATTAAGGACAAACATATAGCTGTCTCATTATCACGATTCGGTGGTAACATTTTTCCAATACTATTTATTCCATAATTTACAAGTCTCATTTCTTTTATATATGATCTCTTTCTCTCTGTTTTTTTTTTTTTTTCCTTAAAATGTTGCAACACAAGTGATGAGTAACTGTAGTGGGTACTGCTGCATGATTGAGGAGGAAGCCATTATGAGACTTAACTTACAAGTGAAGGGTACGTGCAATGAAAAGGTAGCGCATCATTATCTCCACTTTTTTAATATAAAATTTTAGCCTTTTATACATGATAATACATCCACGTCAATCGCAATTTTTAGAGAAGGTGAAGAACCTGCCACTTGTTTTATAAAAGGTTTAGGTGAAAATTTGGTGATGTTTCGGCTTCAAGTGGTTGTTGTCTTTCTTTTATACACTCCCCCAACAAATCCTTGAGTGGAACAGCTGGGATATGGTTGACTTTCTTTGTGATGGATTATCGATTGTCCAACTCAACACAAGGATTGTAAATTTTTGTTATGTAGGAGTTTTGGCTGTCTCAATAAATTTTATAAAGAAAAGTTCCTTCCCAAGTCTATAATTATTCATGATCGATGGTGCCATTTTTCAAGTAAAGTAAGCAATGATACTAAGTTCTGTAGTAAAAAATGATGCAATTCGATCTTTTATAGTCTTGAATTCCCAAGTCTTACGCCTGGGATAAAGATTGCTTACAATCTGGTGCAGAGTGAAATATGTTGTCACTCGCCATCAATTCGCATTCAAAAGCCTGCTTGAGATTCCTGTTGAATATGACAATAACATTACATCAGAATTGCGGTAGAAACCTTTCAAATCACAGTTGGTAAATTTGGTTCATTTCGTCTTATGCGTACTCTAATTCTAAAATAAGTCTCCCTAAAATCTTTTTAATAATTTGAGCCATAAAAAAGGAGATTATAATAAAAAAAGACCTAGTATACTAAAACTTATAAATGTAACTTATATTGAATATGAACCTTTATTTCATCAAATAATTTATTAAGAATACATAATTTATAAGTTATTACCAATCATTAACGATTTATTGAATATGCATACAAAAAATAGTGACGGGGGTTTTATTTGCATAGAAGTTTCACAGTCCTCTTAATTCAACATTGGAAGCATAAGGACGGAGGCTGTTTATGCATCTCTATCAACTTGACTTTCTTAACCAGCTATCAACTGTTAACCTTTTCTTCTCGTGAACAACCAATGACTTCCGGGACTTGTTATCAAAGCAACATACGACTTGAAATTCTTCCCCAGCTAGCAAGCCCGCGGTGTTCCGTTCCTAGCTGCAGATTCTGGGATCAAAATAAGAGGAAAAAATTAAGAGCTGCTATTCGAGCTTGAAATGCAAGTACTGTTGAGATGTTGCGTTGTGTTCTAGGCTCAACCTTAAATTAGTCAAATCTCATTTCTTTATTTACATGTTTTACACTATATATTGATTAAGAAAACACTCTAAGCGTCCATTAACGAGTAACATAGCCCGCATTGGCACATGGCATGCTGCATGTCCTCTCCCGACTTTTCAATTCGCACATGTTTGTTAGTCGTGAAAGTGTTTTCAGATTGTATTGCCTACGAGTAAGAAGAACAAGGAAAATGGGATAACACAAACTTGCCAAAAGATGGTATCTTCATGAAGATTCAAGAATGTGAAAGTGGGAAAAGCATGCACAAGAATATAAAATGCTAAATGCCAGTTGCAAAACGAAAAAGAGACTGCAAAATTATCACTATCTGAAGATATCACAATGAACAGAGTGTGATCGTAGACCATAGAACTGGAGAAAAAATGTGGAAAAAAATGTTATACTTGTCATCCTAAAGCATAGCTCTTCAAAGAATTTCTAAATTCCTAGTCTACCTTGATAAGACAAACAGGCCATACTACCAGCTACTTTCCACAGAGAGAACCAACTTCCCTTGCCTCGAAACATCAATTCTCGGAATTCTGATATTCCAGTGTTAGTTTATGCCCTTATAGTTAATTTATTTTGGTTGTAATTTTATTTGTATGACATTATTATTATTCAATAAAAGACATTCTTTATCTTTGTGTTTTTGTTAATTATTTAATTATTAATCATAAAGATAAAATCTATGGAATAATTATTATGCAATTAGAAATTATAATACGATTATAATTATGAGATTTGAATTGCAGTTTTATATTATTCCTAAAATGTTCCTAGTCGTAGTTTCATCAAGACGGGGTATTGATGAAACGGTTAGACTAGCACATGTTTGTTTCTTTCTTATGAAGAAAGTAATTGATCTCATAGATTAAAGTGTGAAGACACTTAAACAAACATGTGGGTGCTTATTAGAGAATAAGTTTACTGAATTGACCCGATTATGAGAATCTCGAATGGAACATTACTTGTGTATCTGTGGATTATCTTATATAATTAATCCTCAGACTTGAGATTACCAAGGTATCTAATATGAGAATTACTGTGTTTTGATATTATTTATGAATCGTCCTAGGATAATTCAGTCGGTAGTTATTGGATACAGTATGAACCATATGTAGATAGTTGAGTAAACCAATATAGGATTTGTTACTTTAAAGTAATTAGAGAGAATATTCTGCTGTTCTTGATTAGTAATGGTTTATGAATTTCTATGGCCAGAGTGAATTGACATTTGAAAAGGTGTTTTCAAATTTTAATTATAAATCAATCACTAATTAGTGAAAACGAACATGATTGGATGATAAGAGTAGACACTGTATCTATACTCTGTCCAATTCGAATATTGTATGATGAAAGGATTAAATTATACATTATAGCCATGCATGGACAAGTTAAGTCAATCACTATGACATTCCTGATAATTAGGTAATCATGACATGTTGCTAGACGTCAATCATAATTTATGATTATGAATTGTTTAATTGGAGAATTAAAGATAAAT
>JANZXR010000172.1:12753078-12774460 GCA_027575705.1 Erythroxylum echinodendron
AGCTGCTACTGTCTTGGAGTTATTGAACCCTTGACAGTTCCAAGTTAATAATCTGATATCCATTAAGAAATTATAACATTTTGGGTTTTAAGACTTACCTGGAACCATTCGGGGGTTCGTCACCCTCCATATTGGAGGTTAAAGTGTTTCCCAGCTGAGTTGATTCTGTCCAGACCTCCTCGATGGAATCCATTGTGGGGGTCTGTTGCTGGGACTTGGTTGTCGAGCTTTTGATTATGATTGTTTTTTTCTTTTGATGTGAAAGCTTTTGAAATTTACCATCTTAACAGGAAATTTCCTTAGGCTTCCTAATAACTCTATCATCACAGTGGTGAACCTGAGGATAGAGTGGATGTGGTACTATAATAGCTTGGTGAGGTGATTGGTCCACATGGGATCTTGAAGTCTTGTTTTGATTTCAAGTGTAGCTGAGTAAGATTGGGTATCTGGATTGAGGATGTTCTGACATGTGGAGCTGGCTGCCTGATTTTCTGCTTATTTTTGTACTTATTGAGGAGAGTGGAGGTTGACTGTCGGTGCAGATGAGGATGGCTTTTTAACCCATACTGCTTCTTTTGGTGATGAATTATTCTTCCTTTTTCCTTTGTTTGCAGTTGTGCCTGTTTTGGTGTGATTATCTTTGATATTGGTGGCCTAGAAAGTATGGACCTTAGTTAATTTCATAATTATTAGGTTAGGTTGGTTAGGACCTTCCAAGGCTTCCTGATTATAGAGAACATTGAAACGGGAGTCTGAGGCAAATGTATTTTCAATCTGGGGTTCATTTTTGGAAGGTAAATTTTCCTTTTCACTCGAAATGTTTAGTGGTTTGAAAGAGTCCTGATTTTTCTACTAAGATATTTTCCTACCCTTTTTTTGAGCCACTAACCAGGGACCGGGTTTGGAAAAGTCTTCAATATGGAAAGAGTTTTGAAAAGACTGATTTTGATTCCTTTGATCATGCTGTAAAATATAGGAAGATTGATTTTGCGTGATCTGTGCTTACTGTTGATTAGGAAGCTGAGGAGATTGTGCTTGACTTCGAAAGTGACCGTTGGAGTGGATGCTCGTTCCGGCTATCAAAATTTCCTATTGAACCACTAGAATCTGGATGTTAACGGTCTCTTTCGATTTTGAAGAATCCATATTGGTTAACTGTTCCAAATCCAGTGGCTTGACATGATTACAATCTTCCAAAGAGTGACCATAACGCACACATTAGTAGCAGATTGGTTGTAGATCCTCATATTGAACTGGAAAGGTTTTCCCATCCACTGTTACAAAAAGTGTAAGTGGCTTCCTTAGATCTAAACATATGGCGATTCTTGCAAACAAACCCCTCTTCTCCGATAATGTATGATCATCAACCTTAATATAATTACCGATGGGGCTAAATATTTCTTTTAATAAGTCTTCATGATAATATTAAGTCGGCAAACCAGGGATCAGAATCTATGATGCCACCGATTCAATATGGTCATCCCGAGTATCGAAATCTTTGTGCCATGGGAAGACTCTAATGTAGTGTCCTAGAATGGTCCACGGGCCTTGGAGCAGGGCTTTGTGATAGCCCTCATGATTAGTCAATTTTAATAGAAAGAAACAGTCGGTGATATCGATGAGTTTAATGCTCCCTTTCGGACGCCATAATGACATAATTCTGTTATAAAGGATTTTATAGCCAATATGTCTCCCTAGCGGACGTATGATCAATGTAGTAGCTAAGTTTTCATCTATTTGCTTGTGAATAGATTCGGCGAATGTGATTGTAGGACCAATACCATTGTGTGAGTGTTGAACATCACCAGGTTGAAGCTTTATTTGTTTGCGTGTGTGAAACTGATTTTGCAGAAGGTTATTTCTAAATGATAAACCTTGCCTTGGTGGTATGTTTGTTGTTCTTTCAAAATGCGTGACTGAATGAGAAGGAATTTTTGCCTGAGAGTCTTGTGCAGATTGACCTTCAAATGAAACATTGTCTTCAGATGCCATTCCCTGATGCTGCGGCATTGTAACTCGTTTGTTCTTTACTTTTTTTGTTACCAGGCTCTCCTCTAAGGGAGAGAAAGCATTGGGTATCCATCTCCATGTCCATCTCGGTATTCATGTAGTCGCTCAAGAAAAATTACTTTAAAAACCACGAAATCTTTACTGAATTGAAGGGATCCATAACAAATAGATGTTTATGTTATGAAATTCGGGTTAATTTCCATCAATAATGAAAATTTCACCTTAAGCACTATTGCCTAGGTGAATAGAATGGGAATAATTGTATTAAAAAATGACACTAGGTAAATTCCTAGGAAAAACTGGAGAGGTCACAAACGGTCTCAGTTAAAACCTAATATCTTAGACAGAATTTTCCTAAAAATGTAATTTAATAGTACAATAATTCACTACAACTATACCTGACAATAGCTATTAAACAAACAAATAAAGAACACTAGAATTTAACGAGGTTCAATTAATTATGCCTACTTCCTCAGACACTACTAAATTGATATTTCATTATTTTAAAAAAATAATACAAATGAAATATTACAAAAGGAGATAAAGAGTTTTTGCCTTAAAAAAAAATAGGCAATTTTTGGGATGATTTAACTAAGGAGGGGAGGCTCCTTTTATGTTTTTACAAAACTCCACCATTCCCACACATTTTCGATGTGGGATTATAGAATGAGCCAAAATATTTTACCAATCAACGAATCTCCACCTTGGTGAATTTTACTTTTTCAAATATCTCACAAAACTCATCTTTAGTAGTGTCTTCAAATGCGCTTCAAAGCACCCATCTTCAATTTTAGCAATATTGATCAAGTCCAAACAATGTTGGAACTTGACCGCAGTCACCACCTTTGTCAACATATCAGTAGGATTCTCAATAGTCTTAATCTTCTGAATGTTACTTCACCTTCTTCCAGAATCTCTTGTTCAAAGTGATAACGGACATCGATATGCTTCGTCCATGTATGATAAACTTGGTTCTTTGCTAAATGAATGACATTTTGACTATCACAATATATTTTGACATACTTCTGTCCAATTCCCAATTCATCAAGCAATTCTTGAAGCCAAATTGCCTCCTTCACAGCCTCTATAGCTGTCATATACTCTACCTTCGTAGTCAACAAAGCAACTGTTGATTATAAGGTAGGCCTCCAACTAACTGGTGCCTTTGCAAGAGTAAACACATAGCCAGTAGTTAATAACGTTTATCTAAATCATCGACATAATCAAAATCCCAATATCTAACTATATACTGAACGTCTTGCTTATCCTGTTGAAATACCAAACCAACATCTATGATGTTCAAATGTACCGTAGAATCCATTTTGCATATTGCTTATGCTTCTTGCCTGGATCATGCATATACCTACTCACAACCCCAATTGTCTATGAAATGTTGGTCCTGGTAAACACCATAGCATACATCAAGCTACCAACCACATTTGCATATGGTACTTTAGTCATATGGTCTCGTTCTACATATTTCTTTACAGATAGGGATGCATTGAGCTTTACATAAGGAGCAGTAGAGTACTAACAGGTTTTGACTTTTAATTCAATCCAAAACGTTGTAGTACCTTTTTCAAATATTGTTTTTGAGACAAACACAGTCTCCCCAACTTTCTGTTTCTACTTATCTCCATGCCAAGAATTTCTTAGCTTTACCCAGATCCTTCATTTCAAACTCCTGATTCAACTAAATCTTCAATCGTTCAATTTCTCTATGATTCTTGGAAGCTATCAACATATCATTAACATATAGGAGAAGATAGATGTAGGATCCATCTTGTAGCTTGTGAAAATATACATAGTGATCATATTTGCTTCTTATGTAATTTTGCCCTATGATAAACTTGTCAAATCTTTTTTACCACTACCTCGAAGATTGCTTCAATCCGTACAATGATTTTTCAAGCTTTCACATCATATTTTCTTTTCTAACAACTTAAAAACCTTCAAACTGAGTCATATAGATTTCCTCCTTTAAGTCTCCATGTAAAAACTAAGTTTTTATATCCAATTGAACTAGTTCCATATCAAATTGTGCTTCCAAAGCCAACAAAATTCGAATGGAGGAATGTTTTACATTTGGAGAGAAAACTTCATTGTAATCAATTCCCTTCATCTGACCATAGCCTTTGGCCACTAGCCTTGCTTTGTAGCTAACATTATTCTTATCAGGAAATCCATCTTTCTTTGTATATATCCATTTGCATCCAATTGCCTTCTTTCCTTTTGGGTTACTAGCTAGCTTCTACATTTGATTCTTATAAAGGGAATGTATTTCTTCATTCATGGCTATCCTCCACTTATCTTCTTTTGAACTTTGGACTGCTTCTTTATAAGTGGTAGGAATGTCATCAATTGTATTGGAGATGTATAAGCCATAATATTAACATAACGTATAGGTGCTTCAATGTTCCTTTTTGGCTTTCTTAATGTAATTGGTAATTGTTGCTGTGGAGGTTCTTAGGTTGGAACCTCTTCTTCATCTGGCTCCTCTTCTACCATAGGAGTTTCTACATCTGCTTCATCATTTGCTGGGATAACAATTCTTCCTTCAAACTCCCCCTGCTTTGATGTACCATCCATCTGTTTAACATTTTCAGTTGTCACTTTCCTTAACATAGTAGATTCGTCAAATTTAACATCCTTGCTAAAAATTATTTTCTTTAACTCTGGGCACCAAAGATGATATCCTTTCATCCTAGAGGTGATCCCTATGAAAATTTCTTTCTTTGTATGTGGATCTAACTTTGACTCCATAATTTGATAGTACGTAGTGGAACCAAACACATGTAAAAAATCATAATTTGTAGCAACTTTTTCAAACCATTTTTCCAAAGGTGTTTTACTAGCAATACCAGTTGATGGAAGGCGATTGATTAGATGGAAAGCATATGTAAAAGCCTCAGCACAAAATTCTCTGCCCAACCTAGCATTAGACAATATACACTAAAATTTCTCTAGTACTGTCTGGTTCATACGTTTTGCCACACCATTTTTTTATAATGTATCCCTGACTATCAAGTGTCTGATAATACCTTTATCTTCGTTGAATTTTAAAAATGAATGAATCTTGTACTCCCCACCATTATCTGTACGAAGACGTTTGCTTGATCCTTCTGATTGTTTGAGTTTCCACCATCTTCTTCCATTTAAGGAAAACTCTCAACATTTTATCCTTGGTCTTCATAGTATACACCTACAACCTTCGGAAAAAAATTATTAACAAAGGTCACAAAATAAAGTTTTTCTCCCAAATAAGCTACTTTGGAAGGTCCCCACACATTAGAGTAAACATAATCCAAAATACCCTTCGTATCATGGATTGTAGTGTTGAATTTCACTTTTGTCTGCTTCCCTTTAACATAATGTTCACAGATCTAATTTGTAGGCCCAAACTCCTTTTATCAATTATTGATTTACTAATATCTTCAAAGATTTTTCACCTGCATGTCCTAAGTGCATATGCCACAACTTAGCTGCTTCTAGCTCTTGATCATCATTAGAAGCTACTACTTCCAATAACTGCGTTACCTTGGTAATAATACAGATTATTGTTCCTTCAAATTCCATTCATTACCACAAATGCACCAAAGATGACTTTCACTACTCCATTTATTGCATTTATAGTGTAACCCTTTCATTTTTGGACTCCCATAAAAATGATATTTTTTGTCAAACTTGGCATGTATCTAACATTTGTCAGAGTCCTGGTTGTTTTTTTTTCCTTAAGGAAATTGAACTAATCCCATTCATTATGTAAGGATTTTCATTTGCTATGTAAACAACTCCACCTTCTAGCTCTCTAAAATCGGAGAACTAATCTTGATTGGGACACATGTGATGGCTATAGCCTGAATCGACCAGCCATGGACTAGAAGGGCTTATTGAGGATGTAACAACCAATGAAAGATTTGAGTCTGTATCTTCACCCTTAATAACATTCAAATTTGCAGTAGCCTTTTCCTTATCAGGTTTATTTTTATTCTTTAACTTGGGATAATCCTTTTTCCAGTGTCCTTTTTCCCAATAAAAGGCACATTCATCTTTGCCCCATTTGAGCTTTAACTTGGATCTCCCTTTCTTTCCTTTAGTCTGGCTTTGTAAACGACCTTTAATTACCAAAGCTTCTGCTGCTCCACTTGTACGTTCTTCCTTTGTCTTCCTTCTCAATTCATGATTGTACAAAGTAGTTGTAACTTCACTAAGATACACATCAACCTTCCTATAAAGTAAAGTAGTTTTAAGAAACTCAAACTCATCAGGAAGGGATCCCAACAACATCAAAGCTAAATCTTCATCTTTAGATATCAAATCCAAATTCATCAAATCAGTAACTAACTGATTAAAACTGGTGATGTGATCATTTACAATGTTACCTGGAACATAAGAGAAATGAAATAGTCTTTTCTTCATATGAAGCTTATTCTGACTGCTTTTCTTCAAGAATTTCTCTTCCAACACATTCCAATATTTAGATGTGGAAGTTTCTTTTGAGAAAGCATACTTTTGCTCTCTGGAAAGTCATGATTGAATTGTACTATATGCCACATAATTTATAGTCTTCCAATCTTTCTCCTCAACATCATCTGGTTTCTTTTCTTTAATAGAAATTTCAAAACCTTGTTGAAAAAGAGTGTTTTGAACCTCACTTGTCCATATGCTGAAATGACTCGTATTATAAAAAAATCTCCACCGTAAATCTTGCATTTTTCATAGCATTCCTTGATAGGATAGACGACGTAGAAGCTGTTGACGTAGTTGGTGCGGTCATATATTTGATTTTTGTCATCTTTATTATAATTTCTATTCAATAGCTATTGATGCAGAATGCCAATAGCCTGAGGAAAAGTCTTTTTTGAAGTGAAAAATCAGACCACGTTGCAATCACAGAGCATACTAAGAAAAAATCTTAGCTCTGATACCAATTATGGATATGGTAGTAGAATCCCATGGTTGCCTCCCTACAAAGAAGAGCAAGGAGACTCCTGGTGATCCCAGACCAATGGAGTAGAAGGGCTCTTAGTGACACTATATACTCGAGCTGCTAAGAAAAAGGCTTTTACTCAAAGAGGAGTCTAAGCCTAATGTGGAAGTTTATACTTGAGGGGGAGATTATTGGGATGTCAAGTGTGAGTATAAATCTCACATTAGAAAGAGATGAAACTAGTGAAGGACATATAAGTGGAAAGGACCAATAAACCTAATGCCTTAAGGTTTTGGGTTGAACCATGATGTCAAATCCCACAAATATGTTTCATCACTAGGCCTATGATGTAAATCTCCCGTAAAAATGGACTCCCCAAATCCAGCAAGTGGTATCAGAGCCAATGGTTTGACAAAGGATGAGTATGGAGATGGTAGTTGAATCATGTAGTTGCCTCCCCACAAAAAAAGAGCAAAGAGACTGATGGTGAGCCTAGACCAGTAGAGTAGAAGGGCTCTTGGTAATGCCATATACTTGTGCTACGAAGAAAAAAGCTTTCACTCAAGGGGGAGTCCAAGCCCAATGTGGAAGTTCACACTTGAGGACGAGATTGTTGGGATGGCAAGTGTGAGTATGAATCCTACATTGAAAAAAGATGGAACTAGTAAAGGATATATGAGTGGAAAAGACCTATAAACCTAATGTCTTAAGGTTTTGGGTTAAAGCCCATAAGTATGTTCCATCACTAGATCCATAATAAAGATCTCCCATGAAAGTAGCTCCCTAGATGCAATAGTTTATGTGATCTATAAATAAAGTGACTCACATCAGCATTAAGAAACTGAACCAATGTCATCGTCTCCCGCGAACATAAATGAATGTGGGACAACTAGAAAGATGCTTTGATAATGTAGCCCATTAGACAAAAGTGTTTAAACTCTAGCATGTCAAACCAACAAGCCTAAAAGACGAAAATGTGGAACTCACTAACTTTTAAAACATCATAAACAAAATTTAGTACCATAAAGTAAAAAAGATCAACATTAGGCAAAAATACAACATCCATTTGAATCAAGTTCCATATTAAGATGAATTGCATATACTCATATAATGACAGCTCTCTAATTTCTCCAATGATAATGCCACCTGTGAAATATGAATAGAGTCATGAGGCAAACCTAGTTCAAGGTAAAAGTCCTCAGTTGAACTCCATTTGAATCACAAAGCACCAAAATAGAGATTGAACATATAGTATCCCACTTTCTCGTGTAAAGGGTTAGAATCATAGAGTAACTGTACATGAAAGATATTATTAGGAAATTAGGAATTGCATTTCATGCTCATGCATAATATAGCATACATACATGTGAACTTGATATTTTGCACATATTACAAGGACTGTTCATTCACTTAATTGACACTTTCCAAGTACAATTGATTTTTTTGGGTACAATGGTGGATTATATGTCTTGAAAATTGATTTGGTAAGTATAAATATTGATTTAGAATTTTTGGTTAAATTTTGGAAAATTTCTAAAATTTTGAGCATATCTGGGACTAGAAAAAATGCCAAGTGGTAAGACAATTGATAAATAGTAATAAAAATGAGTGTTGAATGGTAGTAGAAATATTGATATGTGGTATTAGGATTTAATGACAAAGGTCATAGAAAATTGGGAGACAATTAGATTAGAAATTAGAGACAAATTGACTAGTTAATAAAGGGACCAAGTAGGGACCATGAGAGGAGGACATGTGGTAAGTGACAAGTGTCAAGCCACTTGTCACACACCTCACCCTCGTTCCACTCATCCTTACATGACAACCTTAATTTGTCTCTCATTTTAACTAAACACTCTCATCTCTTCGTTAATCTTTCTTCTTCATCTTCTTCAATCTTCTTCATCTACGAAACTCTTCTACCTCTCAACGTTGAAACTTGCTCTCATCCTTCACTTGCTACTTCAATTTTTATTGTATTCTTCATTTTGTCACTAAAGACATAACCCACTCCACATCCATGTTGATAATTGTATGATGTTTGGAAGCTAGGGTTAAGTGTAATTTGAAGATCTTGAAGTTAAACAAGTAAGTGTAAAGTATTATTCTTCATGGTTTGTTAAATAGCAACTTTTATGATGATAGTTAGCGTTTTTGATCATAAAATGGTTTTTGATCATAAAATGGTGAAGAGTATATGCTGAAATGTGGATGAGAAACATGGGTATGTTCATGTCTTGTTTTTACATACATGATGATTAATAATTCATAAGATGTTGTAGAAATGTTTTTGAGACAAACTGATTATGAAAATGGTATAGAAAGATACGGAAATTTTGATTAGTAAATGGATGTTTTCTTGTTATGTTTCGATGTATAATAACATGGATTTATTTGGTTGTTATAGAGATGATTTAAAATGAGTTTGTAGTTAAAGAAAAGGATTAGTGTAATGTCTTAAAATGAGAAGAACTAAAGTGATAGTTTAGAAATGAAAAGAAGGTGATAATGGAGTTGAACATGTGCTGAAATGTTGATGATAAATGTGTATATTTGGATGTTTTGTTTTTGTGTATAAGATCAACCATAAATTATGATTTGTTTATGATTGATATTAAGCTAAAATAGAGGTGAGAATGAAGAGGATGTGATGAGGAATTAAGCTAGAAATGATAAAGTAAGCATAAGATATGTTAGATGTAACTTGTAGGAGTTGAAAAAGCTGGAAAGTAGGAAGAAGATTGCTCGAATTTTCAGATGTAAGCACGATCGCAGGAATGACTTTTACATGAATTATGCTTCTTTTATGTGTTATTTGAGAGAACAAATAGTTAGGTACTTTCCTATGATGCATTTAGGCTTGAATTAAGCTCGAAATGAACTTAGTTGATGATGAATTTAGTGATTAAAAAATTGATATTTTTAGGGTGATAATTGAGGATATAACTTAAGAATGAATTGTTATGTATCAAGTATTCAAATCTGGAAATTTAGAGAGGTTATGGGAATGAAAGTGATCCTATAAACGCTAATATGATTCAAAGAAGATGAATGATGTGTATTAAGTAAAGATGAATGAGAATTGAGATGTTATGTGGTCTTATAATGCTAGAATAACCTTAGTGAATGATTGAATGATAAACTTAGAATAATCTTATACAAATGAGATGCAAACCTAAGTTCAAATTAGATATATATGAGTTTTGAAGTATGCATGATCATGAGATATGAATTAAGGAAATATACCCTGAATAGTCAATTTAAGCATGCATTATACATAACATATATACATATGTGTATGATTGAGTATTGATATGATTGCGCAAATTAGTAATGTGTAAATATGTATGTGTTGCATGATATAGAAGTGCAATTAGAGCGACCACATCCAGACATTGTCAGGACATCAAGGCAATAGCTATCTGGAGCATACTGTAAATAACCTAGATGTTCTCACTAAGATTGTTTATCCTTGCTTAAATGTCAAATGTTGAATTATTATTGATATGAATGTGTTGATTCTGGACATTAATTGTCTGAGGTGTTTAATGCATGAAAATCACATTGGAAGTGTTCGTTGTATGTGAATTTAACAGAAATAAGTGTACTCAGCATATTTGTTGAATGCCGGATATAGGTTCGATGAGATGTGAAAGTGAATGTGCATACTGAAACAAAGTGACTTATTGAACATATGTGATGTGATACATTTATTACATAATATGCATGATAAGATAAAGGTAGTTGTGACTAGAGTCACTAGTGAAAAAGAGCTTAAAGCTTAGAATGTAGTAAGAGCCTCTAACTCACTATGTATAATGAGCCCAGTATCTCCAACGGATATGAAACAGTTATTAATGAGCCCGGTATCTACAACGGATACGAGATAGTGAAAAAGGCACTCGGTCACAACAATGTAAAAAATTGAAAGTGATTCTTATATACATTGCATATATATTTGATACGTAAGTTCAAATGATCGAAATGAATTGTTTGACTTGTTCTGACCGAAAAATGTGAAACAAGTGAACAAAGTGTTATTTAATGCTACATGATGAATTAGTGAAGTGATGTGCCATATATGTTAATATTTATCTGCAAATTGAATGTGAATTGTGAACTATTCTGTGTTTGGTATGATTGAGTCATCAAGGATAGTTAACTCACTGAGTTCGCAAAACTCATCAAAATTGCAACGTGACTTTTCAGGTATGAGAGACGAGTCTTAGTTACTAAGACGCTCTATAAGATAAATAGTTCTTGTGTTTTTGGATAGAAAAATGGCTTAAAGGTCGGTCAACTGAGAGTGAAGTGATAGATAGAGTTTTTGTATAGTTCCTTATTTACGTAGGATATTTTATAAACAGAGTTGTAAATTCTGATAAGCTTTCGATATTACATACATATATTTATATATATATATGTATGTATGTATGTATGTATGTAATGCTACAATGTACATTATGTTTTATAAAATGAAAATGAGGAATTAAGTTTTAGACATTGAGTATTCGTGTTTTAATTATGATGCTATGATAAGCGATGTGATTGCTCTAGTGCACTGCTTCCACTAGGCATGTGTGCAAATGTCTGATAGATGTATGTGAACGTGTCAGATGGGAGTGGGGTGCTATAGAAAAATTCCATGTAAGGGCCTTCCTTGCATCCTAACAGCTACTTCCTTACTAGGATTTTTATTTTCTAAAGTGATAGTTAATAAAAAGATGACATCAATACTTAAAATGAATTAAAAATAGGAAAATCGAATAACATACTACTAAAGAACAATAAATGCCTGTATCATCATAGAATAATTACATCTAGCAATCTACCATTCAAATAAGGATGTGAATAACACCATTTAGCAAATATAAGAATAAGAAACAAAATTTTCTTACCAATGACATTAATGGCTATGCTTAATGCATATTCAATTGTTTTGCAAACATCATAATTTGCAAATATAACATCAATCTTATCTACTTTGTAAGGAAAGTTAGAGTATCCACTAACTATTCTAAAGACAGATCTTAGTCAAATTAATGAATGAATAGACTAAAGATGCAAAATCCTGAGGGAACCTTCTTTGTCATCCTCCAAAATTTGTGAACTATGTTCTTTAACTACATCATTTTATAGATTGCTTTCCACTTAAATCTCTTGAATAGCAACCTCCAATTCCATCCCCTTTCCTGAAGTTTCTTTTTAATTGATCATATCAGGGCTAATTTTATTTTGAACATCAGTCTTAATGGTGGCAAAAGGTTAAGAACTTTTCACTCAATTACATAAACAAGTCTCACAGGATGTTTATATACAAAAGTGAGAAGGATACAACATCTAATAAAATATTATGTCAACTACACATTCAAGTACACAACAAAAATCTGTTATACAATAAAAAGACATCTTGTGCTAGCTACATTTTTTATTGTACTACTAGACGTTAGATAAAAACAAGGCTTCAATGGGCAGACACGATCGATTGCACCGTAGATAAAGAAAACTTTCCCATAATCTTAACAACCCAGTACTACGTTAACTAAAGTGCAGGGAGAGATTTTAGTCACACTCAAACAAATCTCCATCTTGATTCAAATGCCCAAAAAAAAAAAACAAGAATGACTCCTTACTCAAACAACCTGAATGTCTTAAACATGACCATATATCTGCTAAGTTAAAACAAAACAAACTTAGTCATCAGAAGCGATTTAGTCAACATATTAGTGGGATTACCTTTAGTATGAATTTTCTTCACAACAACTTTACTTGTACCAACCGTATCTCGAATAAAATGATGCTTCATATCTATGTATTTAGTTTACAAGTGGTGCTCGTTACTCCTAGATAAATGCTCCTTAACATCTTTAATAGCTAAAATATATTCTACTTTGGTAGTAGATAAGTCAACGATATGTTGTAAAGATAAGTACCAATAATAACTAAACCATACAAAGTAAAAATATAAGCTAATAAGGACCTCCTCCAATCAAAATCACCAAAATCAGCGTCCATATACCCAATCACACCACCAGGATTAGCTCAACTCTTATCAAAAACTAAACCAACATTACTGGTCCCTTTCACATACCTTAGAATCCACTTACCACCTTCCCATTACTCCTTACCAAGATTGCATATGAAGCGGTTCAAAACTTGATAAAATGTTATCTTGATTTATTATTTGATATTATCCCCTTTGTCTTGGATTTACTTTAGTTCTTAAAAATTAAAATTAATGTTTATTTTGTTTTGGGATATAAAAAGTGAAGATTGCATCAAATTGGAACATTATTGATCATGATCACGAATTTTGGATAAAGTGAAGAGATTGATACAGTTGATAAGACTCATCACTTAAAGAGTTAAATTTTAATTAGGAAACTTCCTTATATCCTTGTCATGTAAGAATTTCAATTTGAATTTGTTTTAGATAGACATCTTTTCAAGGTAGAATTAGATTAGGATTAGATCAGGAAAATCCTCTAAAAGGGACGTTCCTCACAACAGAAAGACTAGTTCTCTTCTTACTTTTCTCTTAATTCTTTATCTTCTTCTATTTTTAGTTTTAGAGCAAAAATCATGTCTGACTAAACTCAATTATTCTAATTTAAGGAGATTCAAGTCTCTAGTTGTAACCTTGTGAGGTTTTGTTCTTAATTTTTATTCATGTTTTTATTCAAGTATTTTTATTTTGAGTTTTTATATTTAATGATTGCTTACAATTGATTAGTCTGATAATTTAATTTAATATTGATTATTGTATCGCTATCCATGAATTCAATGATTGGTAATTGTCAAGAAAGATTAGTATAAGTAGCAAATAAGTTACTTATGAAATTGCATATTTAACTTATAATAAATAAGAAAAATAAGTTAAATAATTGTAGTTATTTCAATTATTTAATTTACGGTTTAGTCTTTTTTACTAAGCTTATTACCATCATTTGTTTGATATGGAATGTTATCACACCTAATCAATGGATGGTAAGTTTTGGTTTGGATGGTAGGTTTGAACAAATTAATTTAGAAAATTTTGAGACTTATCACGGCTATCCTAATATGTTTTGGACTAACTGCTTGAATTGTTACACTTAGATGAGATTTTTCCTTTGAATTAGAGTTGCATATTCTTGAATTTATCCTTTTTACATTTAGTTAATTTATTTTGATTTCTTGCTAATTTTAGTTAATCAATTAATTAATCTAACCCCCCTCCCCTCCCATTTTATTTTATTACTTGAAATTAAGAAAGTAGTGTTTATTTCTCTTGGGGGCTTCGATAACCTGATCACAACACTTACGCATAGGCTAAATCAGGTCAAATACATACTATAGCATATATGAGACTCCCAACTGCACTATTATAAAGAACAATGGATATACGAGATTTACCTTCATTTGTCTTAGGACATTAACGAGGTAATAAATGGAGGTGAGCGACTAATGGAATGGTGATAGGCTCACAATCAAGGTTTTAAAAATCAGACCGGACTAGCAAGTCTGACCAAAAAAAGTCTGAATCGGTCAGTGATCTGGTTTGGTTTTAACAAAAAACCTATCAGTTTGAAAATCGATCGGTTTTCATCAAATCAGTTACACCAGTTCGATCGCCCCTCTTCTCTCCCTCCTCTTCTCTCACTTTCTCACACAAAAACAGCACTCGTGCTTCTTTTCTTGATTTGTGGAAGAAAAGGAAAAGCCTAACACATGGAACTTCTGGGCAAGTTAAGACAAACCCTGGAGGAGGGAGAAAAGGCTGCCATTGGGGAAATAATCATACCCAAGCAAGCATTCCTCTTTAGCCTATAAATAAGCTCTGAGTGGGACCAAGTTTGGATGTCTTAACCTTCCCAGAAGTTCCATGGTCTCCTAAACTCGTCGACCCTCAGATATCTTAAATCCTTGAGCCTCTTAATAGTGGCGATGTAACCAAACTCCATCACGGCTTTGTAGGTGCTTCCTATTGTACCTTTACCTGGTGTCTCAGTTGATGCTTTCTGCAGATCTCAAGGTTGTAACTCATCTGATGATCCTTGCACCTAGGAACACCATAGTTCCTAGACCCTCACTCTCCTATGAAAAAACTCCCTATTTTCCTCTAGTAATACTGCTTATGCCACTGTTCCCTCAACTCCCTTGTTGCTAGCTTCCCTCTGATCTTTCAATTCCTTCTATTGCACCACTCCTACTAACATTTGACCCTTTGCTTTTTCTTTCCTTTGTTTCACTCCCTTGTTTCTTCCCACTTTTCTTTGCACACAAACAACACAGCATAACCAAGCATATCAATATAATCAAGGAAGCTTTTTAGTCAATCGAGGGATAAAATCAAGATTTTAAAAACAATTTTGATTTTTATTGTAAGTTTTATATTAGAGTCATATTTATTTATGACTATTTTATAATATAATAATAGTTATTAGTGTATTTTTTATTTCAATAAAATATTTTATTTTTACTTACTCTTACAAGTTTTATTTTTTATTTATTATATACTGATTTTATAGCAGTTCATTACCAGTTAAACCTTCCTTAAACCTTTCCTTCGACCAATTCAATGTCCGGTCCGATTTTTAAAGCATTGCTCACAATGACTCGCATTGAACCTATCTAGCATCTTCAGAATATAACTCTTTTATGACAAGTGTAACTTCCTTGCCTAACGAGCCCTAGTTATCTCCATTCCTAGAATATTCCTTGTAGGACCTAAGTCCTTCATATCAAATTTTCTATTTAACTAGCCTTCAACTTGTTCACAAAATCAATGTTTGGTGAAACAATCAACATGTCATGAACATATAGAAGTAAATAGATAACTGACTCATCATGAATTTGCTAAAAGTAAACATAGTAGTCATAATTGCTCCTAGAATAGCCTTACTCAATCATAAAAGCATCAAAACGTCTATACAATTGTTTAGGTGATAACTCCAAACCATATGATGCTCTTTTCCAGGAACAAGAAAACTGTTGAGCTGCTAAATATAAATTTCTTCATCAAGATTATCATAAAGATAGTTTTAACATCTAATTGTTTTGACTCATGGTCATACAAAGTAACCAAAGATAAGATAATTCGAATAGATGTGTGGCAAACGACAAGAGATAAAGCTTCAATAAAATTAACACCCACTCTCTGGTCAAAACCATGAACTATGTATCTTGCCTTATACCTTTTATTTTCAACCCTAGGGATGCATTCCTTGACTTTGTAAATCCACTTGTTGCTAATGACTCTCTTACCCTTAAGTAATTTAACTAAATCACATGTTTCATTCTTGTTATGACTCTTAACCTCTTCTTGCATTAAAGCCAACCACTTATCAAAATCTGCAGTAGAGATGGCTTCGAATTAGCTCTTAAGTTCATCATTATTATTAGTCCCATATGCAACTATCAAGGTGCATGTAACTACATCACAATTATAATAAGAAAGTTTGGTAGGCATTTTTGACTGTCTGCGAACACGATCTCTTGCTATGGATGGTTGAGATGAGGTTGAGGTTGCTGCGGTGTACTTATTTAAGTTGTCTCTTCCACTTGATCTTTGTTAGACTATGAGGTGGAAGATAATTGAGTATCACCATCAAGTGATTGAGTACAATTTCAAACTCCATCTTTTCCCTAGTACCCTCTGAATAAACTATAATAGAAGACAACACAAAAGCATCTTTTCCAGAAGATAGCAAAGCATTTTCACTAAAGGTTACATCTCTACTAAGTACAACTTTACGAACATTAAGGTTAGGGCATCATAAGTGATAACCTTTAACACTAGAACCATAGCCTAAAAAAATGCACCATTTTTCATGAGAAGATAACTTTCCTTCATTAATATGAACATATGTAGGACAACAAAAAATTTTAAATTAGAATAATCAATAAATTTACCAGTCCATTCGTCCTCTAGAATTTTGCTATCAAGTGATATATGAGATGAATGATTCACTAAATATGCTACAATAGAAATAACTTCAGCCTATAGATTATGTCAGTGCCATAACCAAGTAGTGGAGAACATACATCGAGCTTTTTCTAGTAGTGTATAGTTCATCCTTTCTGCAACGCCATTCTACTGCGGCTACCAACTAAAGTCTTATATCTAGCAATGCCCTCTTGCCTACAAAAAACTTAAAAATTATTTTCACAAAATTCAAAACCAACATTAGTATGAAACCTTTTCACCCTTTTTCCAGTTTAGTTCTCTATCAAGATTTTCCACTCATTAAAAATGGCGAAAGCTTCATTCTTATGTTTCAAGAAACAAAGCCAAACTTTATGTTAAAAATCATCAATTATGGTCATGAGACATCTTTTCCCTCCCAATGAGGGAACCTTAGAGGGAACCAAAGGTCAAAATGAATGTAATTAAGTGTGTCCTTGATCTTATGAAGACCTACAAAAAAACTTTCTTTTTCTTCCAAAAACACAATGTTCACAAAAATCAATATTAAGAGTGTTTTAGCCATCTAACAAACCATGCTTGCTTAAAATTAACATGCCTTTGTTACCCATATGACCTAAACACATGTGCCAAAGTTTTTTTATATCAGACTGAAGAGTAGAGGATACAACTGTTGTCAAGCCTGTAATGTTAGAACCTTGCAAAATAAATAGACTACCACAATGAGTACCTTTTAGTAATATAAGAGCTCCTTGAATTACCTTTAAAACTCCAGTTTGCACGATGAACTTACAACCAAGAGATTTAAGTATACCAAGCAAGATAAGATATCTTTTTAAATCAGGAATGTGTCTAACTTTGGTCAAGGTATGAATGACACCATCATGTGTGTTAATCTTGATTATCCCTTTGTCGATAACCCTGCATTGAGAATTATTACCTATGAAAACAAAACCACCATCATATGTCTCGTAGGTTGAAACCAGTCCTTATAAGGATTCATATTAAACATACATTCCATTATCCACTCATTCTTCGACCTATTCTAATGTCAGTAGCTAAAAGAACATCACCCTGAAAATCTATGTTAAAAAGACTTTTCTTGTTGCTTACCTTTGGCTTCTTTTTCTCTCATTTTATTTTTCAACTTATAGCACTCAGAAATCTCATGCCCTTGCTTCTTACAATAACGACAAGTTTTACTTAAATTTTTGCCTATAGATTTTGACTTGTCTTTCTTCTCATTATTACTGTTGTTTTCCTTCTCATGGGTCCTTCCCATAATAATCAAACCTTCACTTTAAGGCACTGATGAGATTTCAGTGTCAAATTTTTCCTTAGATAATAAGTTTGTTTTAACATCCTCAAAGCACAAGGTATCACGATTGCCATATAATATGATTTCTTTAAAATGCCTATATGAAAGGGGAAGTGGGCAAACAAGCAAAACAATTTTATCTTCATCAATATTCACATCAAGATTTTCATGATTAATCAAGATAAATTTGAACTCATCTAGGTGAGATTGGACAAAGATACCTTCTTGCATTCAGATGGTGAATAAACTGTAGCACCCCGCTCTCATAGGGCATATTCCCGAAGATACCGTCGGTATTAGAGAAAACGCTCTACGAGGGTGGAGCGCTAGAATGATCAGTCAAACTCAATACAAATTTTTTTCACATCACACGCAACAAATACGTTTTAAACAATTAAAAAAGAATAACATGTTCAAATTAAGGCCCATATCATTTATACACATATCGAGAATAGTCATTACACTTTACAATTCATATAAACATTATAAAATATTTGCATAATACATTCTTTAATACAAAAATTATAATATCCCATTATCCCATGTGAAGGGTTAAGACCATAGAATACGGTACATGAGAGATTATTGAGAGATTAGAAAGTGCAGTTCATGCTCATGCATAATATGACATGCACATACACGTGATTATTGAATTTTGCATATGAAAATAATTTTACATGCATTCGTTGACATTCCAGGTATAATTGTTATAAATATGAATTTTGATCTAAATTGTGGTTTATATGTATTGAAAATTGACTTGTTGTGTATAGGTATTGATTTTGAAATTTTGGTGAAATTTAGAAAATCCCTGAATGTTTGGGTAAATTTTGAACTAGGAAAAATGTCAAGTGACAGGACAATTGATAAATAGCAGTAGAATCTTACCTTTCCTTGATACCCTCATCTTGTTGTCTTCTTCTTGTCTCAAAAACCTAACGTAATACACCCTAGAAAGTTGATGATCGTGAGCATGGAGGATTAGGGTTCCTTGGTGTTTTTGAAGAAGCCTAAGAGTAAAGCAAGTAAGTTATGCTTTAATCTTCATGGGTAGTGTTAAATAGAACATGTATGATGAGAAATTTGATGATTGATCATGGGTTTTCATATATGTGTTTTAACGTTGGTGTTGTGTAAAAATAAAGAGATCATGCTCTAATTGGTAGTGAGTTAATGTTATTCATGAAATGAGAAGAAGTAGGATGATAGTTTGAGACACAGTAGAGTGATAATGAAGTTAAATATGTGCTTGAATGTGCTAGATAAATTGCTTTCACTAAACATGCAGCTGTGTTTTGTCTATATCTTGATCTATAGGTTTCCAAATGGGACGATTTTTAATGTAGCTTAAGCTAGAGATATATGGCTACAATTATCCTGAAGGAAGTGAATTTTAATTATGTATTTAAGGGTTTGAATTTTAGCTTGAATCTGGGAATTGTGAGTTGTCGTGGTATAAGAACATGTTGTAGTATTTTAGGTATAACTTTCATAATAATGAACCAAATTGCATGATTTTTATGTTATTAGAAACTTAAGACATAGATTAACATTTGTTTAGAAGGCAGTGTTGTCTAAATACCTCATCTTCTAGGTCAAAATGACCATAGGAAACTGACTAAAAAAGTTGTCCTGCTGAAAACTGGAAAACTGCAGGATAATTAGGATAAAAGTTTTTGTCACGATCGTGGCAGGGAAGGCCACGATCATGGACAGGGATTTTACATGCTAATGTATTGATTATACAATGGTTGGACCTATTAAGGATGGGGTATATGCCTATGATGCTTTTAGAATTAATTGAGGCTTAAATGGAACATAATTTTGATGTTGGAATAGTTAGTTAAATGTGTGATGAGTTGTGATTGATCTTGATATTACATTTTAAGGAAAATGATGTTTAATGTCAATGCATATCATGTGGAATGTTTAGAGTGTTAAATGAGGACATAACATAAGGAATGAATTGTTTGATGTTTTGTGAATGAGATATGTTATGGAAAGAGATAGGATTTTATGGAATTAAGTTGAAATGGATGAACCAAATGTGTTGAATTTTATGGAGTTAATGTAATCAATATGGTAGATGTTTTGGTACTAAATGAGGTCGTATTAGAGAATGAGAATTTGGGAAAATTTGGTGTGAAATGGATGTGAATATATATATGTTGAATTCGAGAGAAATAAGGAAGATAAGGCAAAGAACAATCGTGGCCCTCACCCCACGATCACGTTCGTGGCCCTTCTCCACGATCATGGCTTGGCTAGAACGAGTTTCTGTTATAATCATGGCAGGGACACCACAATCGTCGCCAGACTTGGAGGTAAAGAGTTGTCCTCTGATTGTTATATGATTAAATCAATAATAAGGTGTTCCCACATGAGGTATATAGACTTGAATGAACCTAGTAGACGATGAATGAAGTGATTAAAATGAGTGAAGAATATTAGAGATTAAAGAATGATTAAAAGGTGTTATTAGTTGATTTTTAAGATGTGTATTAAGAAAATATACCTAGGAATTTTTCATTGAACATGCATTGTACATGACATATATACATGTGATTATGATAGAGTATTCATATGAATCCGCAAAGTAGTAATGGCAAATGTATATGTTTGCATATTATAGAAGACCACATTAAGTGACCACTTCCAAACGTTGCCGGGACTTCTAGGCAATAAACTAATGGGAGTAAACAGTGAGTAACCTAAGATGGTCTCACATTGAATTATCGTTTGTTTACATTTTTTATTGAATTATTGTGTGAATGTGATTGTGTTTATTCCAGACAATTGATTGTCCGAGGAGTTCTATATTCGGGATTGTATTAGAAATGCTACTTGAATGTGAATATGACTGACTATTTGTTCTCAACTTTAATGTTGAATGCCAGAATAAAAGTCTAATGATGAATGTGAATAAGAAAGAGTGTGAATGTGATTGAATGAGTGTAATCATTGAATATGAATGATGCATTTCATTACATGACTACATGAAACATAAAGGCAATTATGATCGTAGTTGCCAATGAAAAAGAGCTTAAAGTTCAGACTATGGTAAAAGCCAAAGGCTCACTAAGTAAAATGAGCCTTATATCCCCAATGGATAAGGGACAGTATTAATGAGCCCGGTATCTACAATAGATACGGGACAATGAAAATGGTACTCGATCACAACAATGAAATAAATGAACGTGAAACACATGAACATTGC
>JANZXR010000172.1:12776861-12793228 GCA_027575705.1 Erythroxylum echinodendron
TTATTATTATTATTATTATTATTATTATTATTATTATTATTATTATTATTATTATTATTATTATTATTATTATACAACATTTGCTACTATAAATATTCAATCTAAACTAGACACCACTCACCTTAATTCCAGTACTATTTTTAACCACTACCTTTATGACTCTCAATTCTCACATTGTAGAATCCATATTCCCATATGATCGGTCCAATTAAGTAGTCGTTGGAACAAACTCTTCCCATTTTCTCTACTAGTTCATTCACTAAATCTAATTATTCATATCCTTCTTATGTTCATGATATTTTGATTATTCCTAATCTTACCACAAATTTGCTATTGTTACCAAATTTGTTTATAATAATTCATGTCTTACTGAATTTAATCATTTTAGTTAGATTGTGAATGACCTTTAAACCAAGATACCGCTCCTAACGAGTTTCGTACATAATAACCTTTGTCCTTTGAAGATACTATCACAATTTCGCAATTATGTCTCTCTCACTGCCATCACTACTTCCTTGGATCTATGACATCAACTACTTAGTCATCTGTGTCGCTTTAAGTTATCTAGTTTATCTTCCATTTTACTAGTTAAATCCAATGTCATTAATTCTAGTACTTCTTGTCTTAAAGGAAAAAATGTTCATCTTTCATTTCTATCATCCTCTTTTCTCTCTATAAAACCTTTACAACTCACTTATTGTGATATTTGGGGACCTTCGTCGACTCTTTCCTTATTTGGGTATCAGTACTTTATTATCTTCACTGATGATTTTAGTCGTTTCACCTGCAATTTTCTTTTGATTTAAAAGTCACATGCTCTTTTCTATTTTCAAACTTTTAAAACAACCACTGAAAACCTTTTCTCCACTGCTATAAAAATTTTCAATGCCATGGAGCTCTTGAACTCATCAACAACATCTTCGCTTAATATCTTACCATCCATAACATCCCTTATTGTATCTTATTTCCTTATACTCCTCAACAAAATGGCCTTGCCTAATGTAAAATTCACAACATCACTAAAATAGGCCTTGCTCTTCTTTTGCATGCCTCTTTACCTAAATCCTTTTGGGTTGAACCTTTTTACATTGTTGCTTATCTCATCAACCTTTTAACTACATATGTTCTTAATTATCAATCTCCTCATGAAACACTTTTTCACACCAACCAATTCTCTCTCACCTTCTGTTAGACCCCGTTTCTGGAGTCTAACTCATACTCTGATACCAAACCTATTGGACCCCATTTCTGGAGTCTAACTCGAGAATCAGGAAATGTGTGCGTAGCACTCAGGTTCTTGTAACATCCCAAACATCTATAATTAAGCATTTAATAAACGACAATCCATTCTTATGTTCATATCCTCAATCGTCACCCTAAACATATCACTTCATTTATCTCTTATTTCGACAACAAACTAAGTACATTTCAAGCTCCATTCAAGCCTAAATAAATCATAGGAAAGCATTGGTAAGCCCAAAATATATACATACACATGATTCGGGACAAAAAGCATAAGTTTCACTAGGGATGTTAGATTAAGACCATTCAAGTATGGTCTGATACCATACCTGTTAGACCCTGTTTCTGAAGTCTAACTCATGCTCTAATACCAAACCTGTTAAAACCCGATTCTAGAGTCTAACTCATGCTCTAATACTATAAGATGTTATACCCTGTTTCCAGAGTCTAACTCGAGAATCATGAAATGTGTGCACAGCACTCTGTAGGGTTCTTATAACATCCATAATTGAGCATTTAATAAATGACAATCCATTCTTATGTTGATATCCTCAATTGTCACCCTAAACATATCACTCCATTTATCTATTATTACCACAACAAACTAAGTACATTTCAAGCTCCATTCAAGCCTAAATGAATCATGGGAAAGCATTGGTAAGTCCACAATATATACATATACATGATTTTGGACAAAAAACATAACTTTCACTAAGGACTTTAGATTAAGACCATTCAAGTACAGTTTCGAAGAGGACTTCAAGTTCTGCAACTTCTATGAAGACTTAAACAGAGATTTTGCCATCTAGAGGGTCAAAAATTTTCACATTTTTATAACTGTCTTGAGAATATCCACTTAGCAGACATATGTCCCTCCAAACGGACATAAACTAAGATGAAATGCTGGTATACCCAAGAAGGTCCACCTAGCATACATGAAGTCCGCGCAACGGACATTTACAGGTCAAATTCCAGATTTTTAACTCTTACAAGTTACTTATGACCCCTCTTATGCATATATATCAATTCTAACTTATTTTCCTCATCATTTTTACCTCCATTCCAATTCAATATTATTTACAACCAAATCATAATCTATGACTGATCATCAACCCAAAAACATAACATTTAACTTATGCACATTCATCATAAATTATTGATCACACAAATACAGCATCAACCATGTCAATAACTTCTTCAATAATTCAGCACACATTCAACTCCCTTTATTACCTTCATTTCATCTCTAACTTATCACACTAATTCTTCCCAATTCAAGACACCAAATTACTCTTTTTCTATTAATTCAAGGAAAGAAAAAGGCTATAATGTATCCAACATACACCCTGTGTAGCATCACTAACTTGTTAATAGCATATCTTTCAATTTCGATCTCCAAAAATTACACACTTTATATCATTGGAAAGCTAAAAGGATAAAATACAACTTCCAAGAAGACAAATTTGCTTAAACCAACATAGATTAATGCTATTTTTTTCCCTAAAGTCAAAACACAGAGTTTACTCCTATGAATGCTTGAAAATGCAAAGTGAAAACTTGGAAAATTATGAACAAAACATGAGTATGTTTCATTAACATCGAAAGAAAAGAGTTTTACAAAGTTTTAACAGGCATTTCACCCAAATACATCATTGGTCTCGTAATCCAAAAAAATAAAATATACGTATGATTGATACTTGAAATGCGACTAAAGCCTTGAATATTCCTACACCAACTTAAAAACAAAAATATGCAAATTCAGAGTGATGCCTTGACTGTCGATCACCTGATCTATTGCTCGTCACCTAGAGATGGGGAGGAATAGGAGGTGAGCTAGAAGCTCGTGGGTAATAAGTTTATAGCGAAGAACAAGCAAAACCATTGGAAATATTCATTGTCATAGCAAATTGCATTGAAACCATAAAACACGTATTTCTCAAATTCTCAAGCTTGTCAAACAATTCATAAACAACATAAGTCATGTATTTCTCAAATTTGTCAAACAATCATAAACACATAACACATAAGCAAACATAGTGGTTTGGGTAGGTCTACGAATAGAACGAGCTAACACATTCTCATGAAATGGTCCTATGTAGTCGTAAACAAAATGAACTAACACAATCCCACATAATGGTTTTTGCATAGTCATAAACATGAGGGAGTCTCTGAAGGAGCTCCATGCCACTTGCGTGCTAGCGAGAGAAGCCTTTAGTCAAAATGTACTTCACATACAAAATGGACCAAACCAAACCCGCATAATATGTATTTCATAACTTGTAAACTTGTTGCCCAAAATGGCACATTTCGAAAACATGATTTCCATAAGCATGATATTTTTCAAATACAATTTCCATCATCATTTCATAAATAATCATTAAGATTCATAGACCAAACATATAGCAAATACTTCAATCATTCAAGAAGCAATAAATGTAACATTTATAAAGCAATTGAAATCATTTAACTTTATTGATTTGGAAAATTTCTCATGGCTCATTAACTCAACTATAAACATGTAACCCACCTTGAATTCCTTGCTTAGAAACTTGCTAACAAAAATACCCCTCCTCTTGCTTCTCTTGCCTTACTTGATTTTCTTTAACATTGGCAAAATTCCAATTCAATAGAAATCCAAATTGAGATCCCAAAAAGAATATTAACTACAAATGGATTCTAGAATACTTAAACTAATGTCTTTCCTAAGCTTCATGAATCAAAACTCTTCCAAAAATCCAAAGGATTAAAAATGGGCTTACCTTGAATCTTCACCAAACAAGGAGATGTTTGGCTTAAATAGAAGCTCTTCTCTTCCTCTTTCTTTTTCTCTTCTTGAACAACCTCAAAATCACTCTTGAAGACTAAGAAAAGATGAAACCTAGCTTTTTCTTCTTTCTTCTCTCTAATGGCCGAAACTCTCTCCTTTCTTTCTCTCTTTCATGATTTTCTCTCCTTCTTTCCTTCATTCATGTTTTTCTCCTTCTAATAACCGAGACAACACTTTTCCTCTTCCCATTTCCCAAATACTACTATAAGTATAAATACTACCATTGTTTTGATCCTCACACCTCTAAACTTTATATCTCTTAACATATGTGTTTTATTGAACATGTTTTCTACTATTTCACCATCTCTTCTCATTCTTCTCTTTCCCCTTCTCCTCCCTCTGTTCTCTCCATATCTTTACCTTTTATCCTAACTCACCCTACTTCTCCACCCTTACCTCACTACACTAAAATAAGGAGTTTTTAGACACTTATGCCTAGACACATTTAATAAGTGTCTTAAATAATTTAAAAATTGATAGAATATTTGGAAATTTATTTAAGACAACAAAATTTGTCTAAAAAATATACTAAATAATTGTCACTAATAAACTAAATTGGTAGAATTTTTAGACATTTATTTTAGACAGCAAAATTTGTCTAAAATTGAATACTTTAAATATTTTACAAAATTATTTTAATTTTATATTTTATTTAATCTTTAATTATTATCACTAAAATTATTTAATCTAAAATTTATTGATTTAAATATTTTTAAAAGATTAATTTAGGTTTAATAATCTTTAATTATTAAACTTAAATATACGATGATTTTAGAAAAAGAAAACAATTTGCTTTTCATTTTCATGAACATACAGACTTGTAAAGCAGTCTTTGATTTGTGCTCTAATAGCTAGATGATTAATACTCAATTTTGGAGAATATGTACGTATCTTTATAACCCAATCCATAGTCATTGAAAAAGCCCAAAACTAAAGCACATATTTACACAAACACAGTGCAGTCCTAAATCTCGATCCAAAATTGACATTTTCTGAATTTCCGAGTGAGGTAAGCGAGAGAGAGCAAGAGTGAGAAAGATGGGAACACCAGAGAGTTCTTTAGGACGAGGGATGAGTGGAGGAAGCATCCGATGATGACGAATCAGTTCCGCCACGCCACTCCAGGTCTTAGCATCGCTCTCGTTGCCGTCGGTATCTATCTTGTCAGTGAACAAGTCTATAATAAGTTTTAGGCTCCTTCCTCTTCTTCTCACCATCACCACCCCGATTCTCACTAATTCCATTGCCCATCCGTCTATTTGATCAAAGGTCAGTTATTGCTTTGTGCTTTTCTAGTTCGCGTCCGTGTAGAGAGGTTACAATAAAGCTTGCTTTAGATTGCTTTGAATTTGGATTTACGGTTTGAAGCATCTTAGGGTTTTGAACTAATTCAAGTGCCTTGACATTTTAGCTTTGCATGATATGGCAATTGAGAAGGCTATTTACGCAGATCCAATGTGTTCACCTTTTGTCCATCAGTTGAATGAATTACAATTCACCTCTTTATGGATTTGTTGCCTGTAGGTTGAAATTTGGTGGCAACTCAATGCTTGGACACATATTTTTAATTTCCTTCATTCAATAAACTTTTACTGGACTTTGAGGACTGTCATTTTAGTGTTTTTGTCATCTTTATATATTTTAATTTCCAGGTTGTTGGTACTCCACTCATCGCTACTCTAGCTTGTGTGATATTTTCTTTTTTTATTATTTTTCTGGTGATTATACATAGCGAAGAGAATTGGCTACGAGACTGTTGTATCTGATGAGGTATATCAACTGTGTAGGTCTATAATTTCTATGGTGGTGGTGGAGGAGGAGGAGCGCAGGGAATGAGAACGTACTGCAATGTGCAGTGGAGTTTTAATGGAGGGAGTGATTTTCTCGTAGAGCCGAATACACCACCTATTGGTTCCCATCAGTCAAGCCACATGAGGAATGGGAAGGACTATCCTGGTGAGTTCAGTCCTGGGCTCTAGACTTGCATTCTTTCGACACGGAGTTGCTTCCTCAGGTGGGTGTTTGTTGGTGCTTGTGATCTTTATTGTTTTGATGCATCCAATAAGTTGATAATGTGTTTGCCACAGAATTAAAAGCCAGTTCTGTGGCAAAGATTAAAGTTGTGATATGTTAAATTTTATCTCATAAATTTTGCATTAGCTGTTTAATTCTTTCTCGATTTTAAGCATAATGCATTAGATACGAGGCATCAGCATTAACAGCTTATGAAAATTTGATATAGCCACCAAGCATCGTGTGTAGGTAATCTGACCAGAGGCTCAGCCCCTTGTAGATATGCATTATAAGTTATCTTGTGGCTTGCTAATAGTTCTTTTATTCAGGGTACGCAAGCGGCCAATGAATAAGAAAGAGCTCGCAAAAAATGAGGAGGATATAGTAGAGAAATTTTCTAATTCTCTGACAGTTCATGAAACTAAACTAAAGGTAAATGTTACTGGTGAATTTTTTACATCTTTTAGCTCAATTTTACAATAAATCTTGAAAATGGAGGTTTTACTCAGTAATATCTTCTACTGTATTGTTTCTGCTCAATTTTTGCTTTCAGCATTTTTGTTCAATCATCTTCATTTATCCATCTTGCTTTAGCATACAATAGTAGCATATGATCATGTCCTGGTTACCCTGTTTGTTAGTTTTGTGCTGTTTATTGATATTTAGTAGATCTATCTACGGAATAGAATTTCTATGAAAATGGTGGCTATTTTTTTGTAGGTTGACTTAACATAATATGTTGAGAAGCATGAATTGTATTTGATGTAGTTCTAAATGAGGAGGTCTGCAACGATGAAGTGAGTATATATCATTATGATTTACTCTGGAAGCTAAGATTTTAAATTTCTGTTTTGATTTATCATATGATTGATTCTTTGGATCTTTTAGGTGTATCATGAGACAGTGGAGCCCATAGTTCCAATAATTTTCCAACGTACCAAAGCAACTTGCTTTGCATATAGTCAAACTGGTACACTACTTCTCCCAGAATCGTCAATACATCCTTGAATACTCTTTATCTTTTGAATTGGTTTGATTGGATAATTATTTTCATTCTAGAAGTTTGTCTTGATTTCTTAAAGCAATGAGTTGTGGACAATATATTCTTAGTTGATGTTGTAAGCCTGAATTTCTTCCTTCCATGTTTTTCTGTCTTGATAATTCATGTGCTGTTTTCTTAGATTTTGCACCATGGATATTCTTTTGATCAATAGCTTGTTACTACTAGCTCTCGTTTTCTTGTTATGTGCTTTGAATGGTTATGGAGTTCTATTTTCTATGCATTAATCAGGCTGTTGCTTTGTGGTCCTGCTTTGCCTTGAACCATTTATTCGCTGCCTACATAAATAAATGTCTGGATAACCAAGCATGATTTTTAATGTCTTCCAGTTACGCTATTATTTTTGTATAACCAGCTTATATATTTTTCCATTTTGGAAGTGGAAAAACTTATACTATGAAGCCATTACCTATCAAAGAATCTCGAGATATATTGAGATTGATGCAACCATATTTATAGGAATCAAGGATTTCAGCTATTCATAAGCTTCTTTGAAATCTATGGAGGAAAACTTTTTGATCTTCTTAGTGATCGGAAGTAAGTCAGCGTAGTTTTATTTTTCATAGCTATATTGCACTTTAATTTACTGAATGTTAATTTCTTGTACTGCAGAAAACTTTGCATGAGAGGGGATGGTAAACAACAAGTTTGTATTGTGGGTTTGCAAGAATATAGGGTATTAGATATAAAGATGATTAAGGACTTGATCGAGAAAGGAAATGCCACAAGAAGTACTGGCACAACAGGAGCAAATGAACATAATCGCTGGGGGTAGTAATCATTCGTTGAGGATATTCACATACAAGGAATTGCATGCAACAACTAATGGTTTCAGTGAGGACAACCAGCTTGGAGAAGGAGGTGTTGGAAGTGTCTATTGGGGTAAAACTTCAGATGGTCTACAGGTAGTAGACTAATTACCTTAATCATCTTACATCTCATTTATATAGTCTAAACAAAATTTGTCGTTTCATTTTACGCAATGCAAATTGCTGTTAAGAAATTGAAAGCAATGAATGCGAAAGCTGAAATGGAATTTGCTGTAGAAGTTGAAGTTCTTGGAAGAGTTAGGCACAAGAATCTGCTAGGACTCGGGGGCTATTGCGTTAGGACTGATCAACGTCTTATTGTATATGATTACATGCCTAATCTCAGCTTGCTATCCTATCTCCATGGTCAATTTGCTTCAGAGGTTCAATTAGACTGGAAAAAGAGCATGAAGATTGCAATTGGGCTGGCAGAAGGCCTACTGTAAGCTTCAACTAGCTGTAAAATTAGCAGTTTTCATATACATAATTGTTAGGATTATCAATAGGCAATACAAGAATATGAATTTGATCCAACATTTTACAGACGTCAATATGAGCGTGTTCCCTTTGTTTCATTTGCTTTTGTTATAAATTCGACTTGGCAATCATAGCATCATACAACTGACAAATATTTATTAATATTTATTATAATAATGAGAATAATCTTTAAAAAGGTGCAAAAAGCAAATTGTAAGTTTATTTTTTTACTAAAAAATGGTAGAATTTTTTGACCTAAAAAATATCTAAAAATGAAAAATATTGACAGAAGAAAGCATCTAAAAGTTTACACAAAGCATCTAAAATAGTATTTATGTGTCTAAGAAAATCATTGAAAGTATATGTTTTCGATGCATTTATATGTAAATAGATTTTTGACGTTTAGATGCGTAAAAAATTGATGTTTTTTCGACTCTTCGATACGTAAAAAATTTATATTTTTTCGACGTATCTATGTGTCTAAGAAAACTGTCGAAAATAGTTTTTGTGACATTTGTTTTTTTACGCTTTATAAAGCATATGAAATTATTTTTCCGAAACAAAAAAGCGTCTAAAAATTTCACTTTTTGTGCCATTAAACTCTATATTTTGTTGTAGTTCCTATTAATCCTCCACCAATTTACCTCTCATCTTATGGTCACTTGCACACGTGATCACACCTAACGTGTCTCATTCTTTTGATAATTATGTCACCTATTCCACACTTATTACAAATTCTAATCCCATACATTTCAATTATGCTAACAAATTTTCACACTGGCATCAAATCATGTTTGATAAGTTCACTGTTCTCCATCATAATCATACTTGGAATCTAATTCCTCCTCCACCAAATGCTAATATTGTTGGTTGTAAATGGTTCTTTCGTATCAGGCAAAATCCTGATGGCTTCATTTAACATCATAAATAGCTACAGGTTATCATCAAACTTCTAGCGTTGACTACACTAATACCTTTAGTTCTGTTGTTATACCTACCACTATTCAAATTGTTCTCATTCTTACTCTATATCATAATTGGCGTATTCGTCAACTTGATGTCAACAATTCCTTTTTTCATGATCATATCCAAGAACAACTTTTTATACCTCAATCTTCTAGGTTCATAGATCCCCACTATCCTCATCATGTCTATGATCTCCATAAAGTTTTATATAGCTTGAAACAAGTTCCTAAAACCTGGTTTTATAGGTTAAGTTAGAAACTTCTTAATCTTGGTTTTATCACATCCAAATCTGACTGTTTCCTATTTATTCATAGCGTCACACAATCTTTGTCTTATGTAGATGATATCTTGGTTACAAGTTCTTCACCATTGTTCATTACATCTCTCACCAATGATCTCAACACCACCTTCACCATCAAAGATTTAGGACTCCTTCATCACTTTCTCGGTATTGAGGTTATTCTTATGCCTACTGTCTTCTACTTACTTAGCATACTTACATCAAAGATCTCTTTCTTCAAACTAGTCTCCATAATTCTAAACTTGCGCCCTCACAATTACCCATACTCTTCCTTTATCTAAAAATCATTGTCATCCCCTTCTTGATGCTATTAAGTACCATAGTACTACTTAGTGCTCTACAATATCTTTCTGACATCTAGTTTGCTGCCAATAAAGTTTCTCAATTCTTACAATATCCTACCAATGTCTACTAAACTGCATTTAAATAGATTCTTCGTTATCTTTGCACGACCTCTTCTTGTGACATTCACTTTACTAATTCCTCTTCTCTTAATCTCCATGCTTACTATGATGCTGATTAGGTTGGTTGTCATAATGATCATCATTCTACATCTAGCTACTACATCTTTCTCAGATCTAATATCATCTCTTGGAGTGCTAAGAAACAACCAACAATTGCTCGGTTTAGTACTGAAGCAAAATATTGTAATATTGCTCTTTCAACTATAAAACTTTGTTGGATCACTTCACTTCTTGGCAAAATCAGTTTCTCTCAAATCAAACCTATTTTTTGATATGATAACCTTGGTGTTACTTTTTTTGCTTATGATCCAGTCTCTTATGCTTTCACAAAATACATTGAGATCAACATTCACTTTGTTTAAGATCTAGTAGCAAACAATCACTCTAAATTTGACATATCTCATTTACTGACCAAATTGCTAATGTTCTGAAAAAAGTTCTCTCTTTGACCAAGCTCCAATATCTTTTAGACACTGTCTTATTTGTTATTTGTTATTGATAACATCAATTACTATAGATAACTCTTATCTTTAATATATAGATAGCTCTTATATGTAATATGTTTTAAATCCTTTTTGTTCATAGTCTCCCTTATCTCATGTGTATATAAAGGCTTTAAGACCTCTCTAAATATTATCATAAATTCAACATAATTATTTACTTTATCGCCAATCAACATTAATATTGTGAGATTTGAAACCCATCAAAGACAGCATCCACAAATCCCCTCTTAAAAAGGAAAAAAATGTTTAAAAGAGAAACTATATTTTCATAAATTTAAGTTCCACATTCTTAATGCGGTGACACTTTGAAAATAAACAAAGAAAAAGAGTTATTTATATGTGAAAAAGGATGCGTTTGGCTTCCTTACATATAAATCACTCCTAAAATAAAAATAATTACAAAGTTTTATACACGGGTATACAAATTTATTAACCTAAGAATCTACTTCGAAAGAAATGTCGTTGACTCCTACACTTTAAGGTTTTGCGTTACCAACTTGAACTAAAATCTCAACAAATCAAAACTGGTTAATCACGATTACTTAATGGCACTGCGAGAGAAGCCATTTGGGAAGCAGACATGAAGAAAAAAGGAAAAAGAGTACCCATCTTCGCCAACTATGTCGTGAAGGTAATTAGGAAGCTTCACACCATAATATAAACTTATTTCGCAGACTCCATTGACCCACAAAATCTACACAACAAAAAGTAGCAATATCGTAATAAAACATTTCAGCAAGTTTTTTCCTAGCATTTTATGCATTTAATTTCCTTCTATTTTCTCAGCAGTTCATTGCGAGTCAAATGGTAAGATACTCAGAAGCTCAAGTTTATGAGACTAAATTTCTGTTCCGTTCTCTAATCAATCATGTTACTTGCTCTTGGAGCTGAGAAATCAACATAAAATGGTTGGGTTGGCCCATGTTAGGTGGATTTTAGGAAAGTTGTCAACAAATGATGGCCTAAAATTATTTTTGAAAATTAACAAACGGCATAAAGTTAATATTTTAAAATCAAACTAATAAAATAACAATTTTAAAGTTTTAAAGTTTCAATCGATATTAAACTATTATAAATTTGACTAACAATTGAATAAAATTAAAAATTTTAAAAGAAATTGATAAGTGAAAATTAATTGATTTATAAAAACTTATTTATTTATAAAAATTAATCAATTAATTAATAAATTGATCAAATTTTAAAAATAAGAATTATTAAAATATAAAAGAGGATTGTGCATAATTGCAAACATGAATTTGAGAATAATGCTCAATTGCAATGTGCCAGTGAAGTTTGGATACCAGTATTTGGTGAATGGAAGACATTAAAAAAAAGATGGCTATATAAATAATTTGTAATTATTTTTAAGCATAATTGTCTTTTTACCTCTTAATTTTTTAATTGTTAGAGCAAAAAATTTCTTATAAGAATATTTTCAAAAACAAAAAACTGAGTTCAATCTATTAACCCAATTAACTAATTATCAAATATAATTATCAACAATTTACAAATAGTTAAAATCGCTACTAAAAAAGTAGGTCATTTAAAGGCCACGGATTGTTTCTTGTTGATTTTAGGAACAGAAGCACGGTGTCGTTTTATATCAGACTCGAACAGTTAAACTTATTTCTAAGGCGGAAATCTTACTATTGTACTTCGCGGGGCGCCAGGTCTGCGAAACCCTTAATGGAATCGATCGAAACACTGAACACGAATACGGCGTTGACGAACAGGCGCTTCTCCGACTTGGAACCACCTCTCACTGAACCGGTACTCCAGGCCTTAAGTGAAGGAGGGTTCGAGCACTGCACTCCGGTTCAGGCCGCAACTATTCCTTTACTATGCAGCTACAAGGATGTCGCAGTCGACGCAGCCACCGGCTCTGGGAAAACCCTAGCTTTCGTGGTGCCTCTCGTCGAGATTCTTCGTCGATCCTGTTCTGCACCTAAGCCCCATCAGGTTCATTATATTCTTTTTCTGTTTGTTATAATCTTTATAGCTTCTCTTTATCCTTTGTTTGATAAGCTTAGTCGGTATTTGTGTTTACGTCATGTCGTTACTGTGTTTTTTTTTTTTTGGTTTAATAGGTGATGGGGCTAATAATATCTCCTACAAGGGAGCTCTCTACACAAATATGCAACGTTGCTCGGACTTTCTTTGCAACTCTTGAAAATTACAAGTCAATGCTTCTTGTTGGCGGTGTTGATGTAAAAACTGATGTGAAGAAAATACAGGAAGAGGGAGCTAATCTGTTGATTGGCACTCCGGGAAGACTCTGGGACATCATGGAGCGCGTGGACGTGTTGGACTTTCGAAACTTTGAGGTATTGACGATTTTAATTCAATATGTTGGTTGTTTTGTTTGGTTAGCTTATAAAAGGAGAATTTGTTGGAAATTCACAAGTTGAGTAATCCAACTCAGTGTTTTAAGATTTTAGGTAGAAATATGTTCTGTCGTATTTTGGGTGAGATAAAATGTTCTGGTTATATATAGACTCACTTAGAACCAGTTCATATTCTGTCCAGGCCCTTTCAAAACCCTTCAAAATTGACACATATTTTCATCCTATGTAGCACGGACACGGCAAAATGGAGCCGTGTCCGCGTCTTGGACACATGTCCGACACGGACACCCACTCGACACACGGTGGACACATGTCTGTACGTGTCGGAATTAAAAAATAATTTTTGTCGGCTCGAACACGGCTGGAGATTTGGTTGATAAAATGACATCAAAAGTTGGAGCCAATTATGAAAACGCATTTAATTGCTAGACCCTACCACTACCATAGTATGCCAGTTTACCCCAAAAACACGTGTATACAGTAACTAACTCTGTTTTATCTATGCAATAAGGAAGGCCGCCACCGCCAACTTGGAGAGGGTAAAATAATTAGCAAAGACAAGACGAACACAGACGGAAACAACCAGGGTCTTAGTGAATGGTTTTGCTGGCCAACTGTTTTTTGAAGAAGTGAATCAAAAGAAGAAAACCATCAAATTGCTTAATGAAATATATGCTCCATGTTTTTTGAGAGGGGCTTATAAAGTACCAAATATGTATGAACTATCAAGATGTTAGAAGTCTTGAAACACATCAATCAATATATATAATATTATGAATTCTGAATTTTTTTCTTAATTATAAATATATATATATATATATATATATATATATGTCCACCAAATTTTAGAAGTTGATGTGTCCATGTATCCGTGCTTCTTAGTTTTCATCTTAATATGGTCAAAATTTTAATATGTTTGATAATACTTATGCCCTAGATTGCAGGTTTTTGATAATTGTGATATTTGGTTGGACAGGTACTGATCCTAGATGAAGCTGATAGGCTTTTGGATATGGGGTTTCAAAAACAGATTACTTCTATCATATCTCGCTTGCCTAAACTTCGTAGAACTGGTCTTTTCTCGGCAACTCAAACAGAAGCTGTTGAAGAATTGTCCAAAGCTGGACTGAGGAATCCTGTTAGGGTTGAAGTGCGTGCAGAAACTAAATCAAAGAATGACTCAGCATCTACACAAGTAGCATCTTCAAAAACGCCATCTGGCCTTCACCTCGAGGTATATTCTGAAGAGTCTCTTAGTAACCTTATGTGTGTCACTGTCATGCAATTGGTAGAATTTCATTTGGCTTCTATAAAGGTGTGCTGTCTCAAAGTTGGGTACTTTTCAATTGTAGGATGATGCTCTTTTTGCTGGTTATAAAGCATGTTTCTTGCATTTTTGAGGAGTTACCTCTCGTATGTTTGTATCATTTTAGATCCTTTCTTGCTTTCATTCATAGTTATGCATTCCATTTTATTAGATATATACACATCCTTTTGTCAAGGGGAAATTATTAAATGTGAATGTCACATATATTGCTGTTGCACTCTTTTATGAGCTTTTTAAACTGTATCTTTTGCACTCCACTGAGATGAATCCCTTTGCCAATAAATTTTCTGCAGTATTTGGAGTGTGAAGCAGATAAAAAGCCATCACAGCTTGTGGATATCCTTATAAAGAACAAGTCTAAAAAGTTTATAGTGTAAGTTATTTTGTTCTTTTTCAAGGAAGGTTAAATAATTTAACAGGAACGGGGTACAGAAATTTTGTTACTTCAATAATTTCTCTAAATTTGCAGATACTTTATGACTTGTGCTTGTGTTGACTACTGGGGCGTTGTTCTCCCACATCTTCCTGTTTTGAACGGCTTGTCTTTGATCCCTCTTCATGGGAAGATGAAGCAGGTAATTGATGTATATACATCTGGTTGATTTGGAGCATAAGAAGCAATAAGTGTATTCTGATATCTAGATATGCTTGTTCCTGACAGACTGTGAGGGAGAAAGCGCTGGCTACATTTACATCTATTGCTAGTGGTGTCCTTTTATGTACTGATGTTGCAGCACGTGGACTTGATATCCCAGGAGTTGACTGTGTAGTGCAATATGATCCCCCTCAAGATCCGAATGTTTTTATTCACAGAGTGGGCCGAACTGCACGGTTGGGTAAACAAGGAAGTGCAATTGTTTTTCTGTTGCCAAAGGAGGAAGAATATGTTGAATTTCTGCGCATTAGAAGAGTTCCTCTTCAACAGAGGAAACGTGCAGATGATGCTCCTGATGTTGTTCCTCAGATACGGTCTGCTGCCAAGAAGGACCGTGATGTCATGGAGAAAGGACTCAGGGCATTTGTTTCATTTGTTCGTGCTTACAAAGAGCACCATTGTTCGTATATTTTCAGGTGGAAAGAACTTGAAATTGGGAAGTTGGGAATGGGATATGGCTTGTTGCAGCTCCCGGCAATGCCTGAGGTAAAGCACCACTCTCTTTCGACCGAAGGTTTTGTTCCAGTTGAAGACATCAATTTGGAGGATATCAAATATAAGGATAAATCTCGTGAGAAACAAAGGAAGAAGAATTTGCAAGCAAAGAAAGAAGCACAACACCAGCAACAACAACAACTCAAGAAGACCTTTGTATCTGCACCTGCAAAAAAGAAGAAAACGGCCAAACAGAGACGAGCTGCCCAAACAATTGAAGATGAAGAAGACATGGCTCGTGAATATCGTTTACTGAAAAAGCTAAAGAAGGGTACCATTGATGAAAATGAATATGCTAAGTTAACAGGAACTGAAGAGTTGCTTTAAGCTGGTCATTCCTCAAATACTTTGCCGCTCGATCATCTTCTGGCAGCAGGTACGTGAATCTCTAGCATTTACGATTAACATTATCAAGAAGTCACTTCACAAGTGGAGGAACCAGTCTGAACGAGATTTTTGGGGTAAAGTGGAGGTCGAAGCAGCATTGCCTGTTAAAGTGTTCATTTTTAATTGGACCGGTTAAGGTGTTCGCATGCTGTAAAATTACGCAATTTTTGTTACAGTTAGGGATGTCAACGGGTCGGCCGGGTTGAAAATTTGCCTCGGGCCATTTCGGCCCACTGCTCGGGCGGGCCGCAGAGGGCCGACTAGTGGCCCGGCCCATGCGGGCCGAAACGGCCCGTGGGCCGTTTCTGGCCCACTAAAGGGCTGCCTGCGAAGAGGCTCGTGGCCAGGGTGGGCGGGTCGTTTTGGCCCGAAATTTTAAAATAAATATTTTTAAAAATAAATTTGAAAATTTGCTGTTTTATTTTTTAAAATTAATAAATTATAAACTTTTTATTTTATTTTTCATATTTACAACATATGTATATTATGTATATAT
>JANZXR010000172.1:12795890-12815806 GCA_027575705.1 Erythroxylum echinodendron
ATATCATTAAATTCACTTATTAGAAATCTGTATCTCTTGGGAACATGACGTATCCTACCTGACCTACAAACTTATTATGTGTCTATGAAATCCAAAATGGATTCCATGTATGAAAACCAAGTATGGAATTTGGTTGACCCACTCAAAAGGATAAAACGCATAAGATGCAAATGGGTTTCAAGAAGCAAACTGACAAAGAGGGTAATGTAGTTACCTATAAAGCTAGGCTTGTAGCTAAAGGTTATCATCAAAGGCAAGGTGTTGACTATGACGAAACGTTTAGCCCAGTAGCTATGCTTAAATCCATAAGGATACTCCTAGCCATTGTCTCTCATTATGATTATAAAATATGGAAAATGGATGTAAAGACGGCTTTCCTTAATGGAAACTGAACTGAGGATGTATATATGACACAACCTGATGGTTGCATATCCATGAATGGAGAAAAGGTATGCAAGATTCAGAAATCCATTTATGGATTGAAGCAAGCATCTAGGAGTTGGAAAATCTGATTTGATAAAAGAGTTTAGTTTCTCACAAAATTCAGATGAGTCGTGTTTGTATAAGAAAGTTAGTGGGAGTACAATCGTGTTCCTTATACTGTATGTAAATGACATATTGCTAATAGGAAACAGTGGGAGTGCAATCGTGTTCGTTATACTGTATGTAAATGACATATTGCTAATAGGAAACAGTGTATCATCTTTGCAATCAATAAAAATTTGGTCAGCTAAGAACTTCTCTATGAAAGACCTTGGATAAGCAACTTATATTTTAGGGATAAGGATCTATAGAGGTATATCTAAGAGGTTGCCTGATCTTTCTCAATCTACATACATAGATTTAAGAGGTTACTTGGTCTTTATCAATCTACATACATAGATAAGATACTAAAGAGGTTTAGTATGGATCAGTCTAAGAGAGGTTATCTTCCTATGGTATATAGGATTACACTCTCTAAATCTATGTGTCTAAAGACACAAGATGAAAGGTTTCGCATGACTTTGATTCCTTACGCTTCAGATATAGGATTAATCATGTGCGCTATGTTATGTATTAGACTCGATGTATCGTAAGCTCTAAATGTTACAAGCAAATATTAGTCAGACCCTAGTGAGAGTTATTGGGTGGCTGTCAAGAATATCCTTAAGTACTTGAGAAGAACTAAAGATGTATTCTTGGTATATGGAGAAGGTGATTTATGGTAAGCAGGTATACTGATGCCAGCTTCCAATCTGATAGGGATGACTCGAGATCCTAGTCTAGATATGTATTCACACTAAATGGTGGTGCAGTTAGCTGGAAAAGTTCCAAATAAGAGACGACTATTGATTCAACAATAGAGGTGGAGTACATTGCAGCTTTAGAAACGACAAAGCAAGTGGTTCGGATCAAGAAGTTCATCATAGAACTTAGTGTGGTTCTCAGCATCACTGAGCTAGTGTAGTTGTATTGTGATAACAATAGGGCTATAGTGCAGGTGAAGGAACCAAGGTTTTATTAGAAGTCCAAATTAGTGTGGTTCTCAGCATCACTGAGCTAGTGTAGTTGTATTGTGATAACAATAGGGCTATAGTGCAGGTGAAGGAACCAAGGTTTTATTAGAAGTCCAAACATGTACTCAGGTGCTACCATTTGATTAGAGAGATCATTAGAAGAAATGATGTCAAGATGGAGAAAGTTCCCACCGACCAGAATATAGCTGATCCGTTGACTAAGCCTATTTCCTAAAAGAGTTTTGTGTCGTATGTAAATCCCTATGGTATTAGATATCAAGGCAATTGGTTTTAGTGCAAATAGGAGTTTGTTAGAAAAGTGCTCTAAAGGCACCATTAGCACTTATTGTACAAATCATTTTACGATTAATAAAGGAATTTTCATTATTTTGATGTTCATACGTTTATGGATTTAATGTTGATCTTAAGTAGATTTAATGAAGTCCTTGATACAAAAACATATCATGGAGGAAATCATGATGAGATCATGATAATGAGATTCCTAGCATGTGTAATTTTGTTAGTACCTAAACTTTCCCTAGTCATAGGATTAATGAGATGGGATATCTTTAATCTGGATAGACTAGCACATGTTATACTCCTTAATTAGATCAAGCAGTAGACCTCATAAGCTGTAGACATGAGTTGTTTAGAGTTAACATGTGGATGCTTACTAAGGGGTAGTAGGTACATTGGATTGACCTACTATGAGACAATCATATGGATATTCTATTCCAGTGTCAATGATAGTCTCATCATAGCAATGGTGTAAGTATCTTTTAATTTGGGGTGCTCAAGGATATCTCAGATATTGATCCTGTGTTTTGACTCCACTTATCATTGCCTTTCAGGGGTTACTCATAGGATGGTGATTAGGTATACCTTAAGGTATTCAGAGGTAATTGACTAGCCAATAAAGGATTTACCACTCCTGATATAAGGAGATCATACCCACGACCTCTTTTCGTGGTCATTACTCGGGAGTCTCTGGCCAGAGCAGATATGTGTCATGAAAAGAGTCTTCGATGATACATAGATTAATGAGATTCTCAGGACAAGATCTAATATCACTTAGACTAGATGTGACATAATCAGTCTAGTAGGAGTTGACACTTTGACCATATTCTAAACCAAGTAGGGTATAGATGGTAAAAGGAAAATTTGCATGGCAATATTGCATATGAAAGGGTTCATAGTCAAATCACTGCCTTTCCAGTCAATTGGGGGTCATGACGTGTTACTAGATACCGCTTTTGATTTACTTGAATTAAGTGTTAATTCAAGTGGCCAACATAACTAGGAACCTAATGGGTCACACACATAGGAGATCTGAAGGATAAGTAAAATGGTCTGGAATGGTGATTCAAGATATGAGAGAGTGTTTCGGGGTTGCATCGCAATGTGATCATGGTAGAAAATGTTGCATGGAATGGATTAGAAACAAGTGTTATTGTCTTCCGTTAATGTATGCTATTTACAGTCATTAACTTCCCATAATTTCCATTAATGCATGCTATTTATGACCATTAACTTCCCATAAGTTTCCATTAGTGATGGGGGTTATGGAAGGCCAAATAGTGTAAAAAAATTGAGATGATTTTTGTGCATCTAGTGTAAGAAACAAAAAAAGAAAAAGATAGGTATTTTTTCTTACACACATACTTTTTCTCTCTAACTCTCCAAGAGTTCTTGTCTTTGTTAGCACAAAGAAAGAATTCTGGCCATGTCTTAGTGAGGTTTCATCCTTCTATCTTTATGTGGACTTTCATTAGAGACAGTCTGCATTGATCGTTGTCATTTATGACAACCTAGTATAGAGAAGATTAAATAACGAAGGAGATCGTCAAAAAGGTATGTAAATAACTTACATTTCATTTTTTTGTTTTTCTATATCTATACACATGAGTAGATCTAGTTTTTGAGGTTCCGTTTTATTTCTGATATGTATATTTGATATATATTATATATGAGATGCATGATCAAAACCTAACAGTAATGTGTAAAATGTATGTCTGTGTGCATGACTAAAGAAGCACAAGTTGATCGTCAACATCCAGACATTGCCGAATCATCAAGGTAATAACTTTTCTGGAGCGTGCTAAGAGTTAACCCAGATGTTTGTTACTATGATTGAATTTTTTTGGTTAACTTTTAATTAATAAACTGTTACTTATCTTATTGCTATGATTCTGAACATTATTATTCCAAGGAGTTCAATACTTAGGACTGTATATTGAAGTGTTTTCAAATTGTATGTTTAATATAGAATATGTCCTCAACTAAATGTCGAATGCCGGACTCAGATCTGAAGAATGTGATAAATGACATGAGCACATTAAATGAAAAGTATTGATAGCTTATTGAGTGAATTGATACATGTACATGACATGTATTATCAGATAAAGGAGTTGTGACCGGAGTGACCATTGTGAAAAAGGAGCTTTAAGTTTAGGAATTGTACACAAAGAGCCACAAGCTCATTTAATAATGATCCTAGTATCCACAACAAATATAAGATAGTAAATGAAATGAGGTCAGTATCCACAACGGATACGGGACAATAAATAGGCAGTCGATCACAACAACGTAAAATAAAAATGGAGTCACATGTGCATTTGCATATATATAACTTTATATGTATCATACGAATGATTGAGATGAATTAATGGATTGTTCTAAAATAGTATTATGAAATGTTTGTATACATGTTGTACTTGTACTTGTTGAAATATAACAAAATGTGATGTGGGGTTTGATACTTGATGATGTGTTAAATACTTGTTGAAATATATCAAAATGTTAGTTATATACTTGACATTTGTGCTCTGACTGGAGGTAGCACATCGATGATGGTTCACTCGTTGAGTTCGCAAACTCATCAAGATTGCAACGTTGATTTTCAGGTATAAGAGAGTTCTAGCTTCTAAGGCAACCAAGTAGAATTATAGTGCTGCAATTTTAAGAACAAGAATGGCTCAAAGGTCTAGTTAACTGATATATGAGGAGTCTAGTTAGGATGTGTTTGTTTAGCTTCTCATTTCATATTAAACATTTTATATGGAGTCATAAACTCTCAATTGTTATGTAATGTAAATACATGGATATGAATAGTAAAGTTATAATGTAAGTAAGTTTTTTGTGAACAAAATAAGGAGATTTGATCATTTTGAATACTTATGTTATGTATGATGCCATAATAAGTTAATGAGACTATTCTATCATGCCAATCTTGTAGGATAGGTTCTCAAATATCCTCTAGATATTTGGGTATACGCTTTTTAGAATTGGTATGTTACACATGGCCCCCTGACCCTACCAAATTTCACATTTTAAGTTGATCACATGTTTTTCTTACAATTGGTGTTTTAAATGCTTTGACATTTAATATCTTCCTTTGATTATGAATGGTGAATAGTATGGCCCATATCTGTTTTACATTTTGGATATGGCCTGTGTGTCATTATGTACTTGTGTAATTTAAATACAGCCTGCGTGTCATCATGTTTTGATGTAATAATTAGATTATTACTATTTTCAATTGTAATATTATATCTTTCAAGTTAATTGAAGAATAGAATTCACTGGAGTGAAGGTACGAGGATGGCAATCCATTTGCTACAGGACATTTATAAAGGAGATTATATCTTCATAGTTTAGGGGCCATACGATATCACATTATTATTTTCTATTCATGCTTTTACTTATAATTTCATTAATGCATGTAAATGGCAATTTCATAGTCAACTTAATCCCTCAACAATATTAAGTAATAATTGATGCCTTTCCAATTCTACACTTGCAAAGACCTGAATCGTTGAGTAGTGGGCTTACTAAAGCAAAGTGCTCTTGATTATTCAAGTACATTAGGATGGGCAACGGTTACCTATAAGTGAGGATTGATTTACTTAATGGGGTTACCAAAATGGTTTTGAACGTTAAGGCATGTAGTTGTGCTGAGTGTAATTTATGCAAAACAATCTACTCATTTTATGGTCGAAAATTGCAAGTGTACGAGTCGTGACTTATAGTTAAAAAGCAAATATCAATCCCACAGGAATTAATGCCCAGACAACACTTAATTCAGATCAAATTTTGTTCAAGAAATAAATTTGTGTAATGGAAATAATCTAGAAAATTAAATTAAAAATGAAATACTAACAAAAAGCAATAGATAATACTAAAGTGTAGAAAATTAGAATTCAAGAATCTAAACACTAGAGATCACATTCTCCCTACTTTGTCTCCCTCCTATTTTATTCAACGAATTGCATCTCACCTAAGATTTTTGAATATATTAGCTACCCTCTTTTAAGGTGTAATTAATTGTCCCTAATTAAATTAAATTATGTCAATTGAACGATCTCTCAACCTACCCAATTACTCCACCAATTTAACTAGTTATTAAACTATCCTATGGGTGATCAATTGAATTAGCTGAGATCTATCCTCTAGCTAATCAATCAACGTGATGATTGTATATCTATAGGTTGCCAACTCTCGTTGTACAATCCTACACAAATAACCTTAATCACTCTCTCCATTTATTGCGAGATAGAAATAAAATCAACAGTCATCAAAGACAAGTTTCATTCAATTTAATAAAATAGGAGTTTAACAAAAATAGTTCAAAAGCAATCCTTATAAACAAATCAGCCAATCATGTTCTCTATAACATCACCAACAATCAAATATTCCATTCTACAAAGATTAGAAGAGATAAAATTGATAGAAAATTAAATAAGAAAACTCCTTCTCTTCTTTGCCAAAATCTAGAATTCTTGATGTTGATGTGCTATTTTCCCAATCTTGCTGTTAATCCTTGAATCTTCACCTTCCTCAAGACTCAAAACTTATATTCTTCACTTAAGGAGGCTATTTTCTATAGAAAGTTTCGTCTCTACTTCTACATGGAGGCTTAATTATGTTTTATAGTCTAGAAATCTTAAGTTTAATTGAGTCCCACATAATGTCTCAGATTATAGTTTCCACGATTGTGGGATTTTGCAACAGAAAGTCTCCTCTTCTCCTCTCCTCTTTGATCTTTAGCTCAATCTCCAAGTTACTTAATCTTCCTTCCTACATAAAAATAATCAATTCTTACCCTAAATTAACATCAAACATAAAAGAAAAACAATGAAAATCAAACTAAATGAAAGCATACAAAATGAATCCTAAACTACAACAATAATCAACAATTATGCAAGAAACACATGCTAATTACTTAGAAAAACATAAACTATTGCACAACTATCAACATCCTACACTTAAATCTTTGCTTGTCCTCAAGCAAAATAAATATAACCAATTAATTCTATCACTCCATTTTCATATAGATCAAAGCATACAATCTCTCAAATTTAAGCCAACTCAAATATTAAGTTATTAGACATATCATGACTACTTTTTCATTGGTGTACATAAAAAACTCAACAATTGGCACCATCACTCAAAGATAAGTATAGATGTAAAATGAATCTTTCTCACAGTTTTCACTCATTTCTCTTAAATGTTCAATGGTTATTGTTTCGCTCAAACTTCTTATAGGAAACTACACTACCATAGGCTTGCTAATGCACCAATTCTCCTCTACAATGATTACATGAGGTGGGTAAAGAGGGAAAAAGGTCAACACAAGCATTTGTAAAGTAAAAAGTAGATAAAAGGGGATAACAAAAGATAACTCCGAGATATACAAATGTAACTAATATTTTGCACTTATTGATACTACTCAATTATTCTTCCTTTTTCTTTTCTTTTATTTTTCTTTTCAACATTTTTTTCAAGTTTTTTTCTTTTTCTTAATACATGGAAGAACTAAGAATAAAATAGCAAACTATATACAATGTAATCCACAGGCAGAAATATCCTCAAATTATCTCGGTAAAAATTTTCACAACGATCCTAACTAATGTATTAGTTAATACTCTACTAAGCTTGTGAATGGGTATGTTAATGGGGTTTAAGTTTTTTAAATTTTGGTTGTTTTCAAGAAATAAAAGGTTAAGGCTCAACAGGGGTGGCAAGGGATAATGCAAAGGATCGGCCATTTAAGCCAACGGTTAACACAAAAAGGGCCTTAATCATCTTTATTAAGCATGCATCTAGTAACTCAAAACGATTCAAAGCAAGTTCTGAAGGTAATAAGATAAGGAAGTATAACTCAATAACAAATATGGAATGACTATGGACGGAGTTATATGGGCTCAATCCTCATATTGGCTTAAATAAAAACTCATTATACATCTATACACTACCTCATTGCTCAAATGTCAATTTATGAATAAGCTTATATAACTAACTACTTGTCATCACTCTATATGGTTCACTTCTACTCAAGTAGCCTAATACGAGTTCAAGCACGTATTCAATTTAATTCCAGCTAACATGACAAATTCTCATAGCAATATCCATCAGACTGATTCAAATGTGGTTCCATTGCTGACATAAAGCACATGATATACCTAAAAATGCATCATATTTAACATAATGCAAACAATGCAATTGAGAAAGTCAACGTCACCTCCCCACACTTAAAGATCACATTATCTTCAATGTGATAAGTCGACAACCAAATAAGAGAAAATGAAATCAAACCAAACAAAAGAAATTGAAACAAACAAATAACATCAAACCAAACAAAAAAATGACAGCAAATTAAACAAAAAGAATGACATGAAACCAAACAAAAATAATAACAAATCAAACAAAAGAAAATGAAATGAAATGAAACCAAACAAAAGAAATAACAAAATTTAAAAGTAAAGGGTAAGAAAAGCTTATGAAGATGATGGTGGTGATAGTGATGGTGATGGAGAAGGAGCTTTAAAATTGTTCCTCTGATAGAATTTGAGGAACCTCTTCTTCAAGCTATACTGCTCCTTGTGGACTTAACGCATTTGGATGCCGAGCTTGTTGATTTAGGATGTCATTCGCTATTGGTTGGAGGCCATTTGGTCGAGGATTTGTTGAAATCAATTGACCTCCATTAGCGCACTTGATTCCTCCTCCTCTACTTCTTCTTCTAGCATCGGGAGTGCTCGGGATGTGGAGGGTTAGGAAGTGACTGTGTCTGTGGCCTTCCTACTCTTCACTACAGTACATGTATGACGATTTCAGAGTTCTATAGAATGGAACTCCAAATTCTCAGAGCGCCTCAAATAAGATATATCAAACATATTGCATTGAGTTATGTGAACATTTTCCACATTAAAATTATAAAACAATCCCAAAGCAGAAGCAATATGAAACATCCCAAAATAAAAGCTCTTTTTATTCACAACACTCACTATTGATCGAAAAATATTATAAGGTGTATTGATTTTAATTTTGTGATCCTTGCACCACAAAAAGAAAAGTTCTTTGGTCGAGAATTTGTTACTTTCAATTTTATTAAACATAGTTAAACACATAAATTTGTGCAAAAGTAAATGCTTAGCACTACAGGTTAATGAATTTGGTGCATTGCGAGAATCAAAATGTTTTTCACTCATTAGAGTTTTCCAATAATTATCAACATCAAAGTCAACGTAATCATCCAGAATTTTTGTATTCAACAAATTGAAAATTTCATGCTTGACATTATAATCAAGTTTCAGAACATTTCCAGCTAACCTAAACCAGAAAACATCCATTTTAGGGTTATAGTGGAATGTAGTGAAAAACTCTATAGTCATTGTAGGGTAAATAGGCACGTCACATCAAATGAACCTATTCCAACCTACATTCACAACTAGTTGCTCAATTTTTCACCTCACTCCTATGGTTTCTAACAATTCAAATTCAAAATAAAGAGGAGTGACTAATTCTCTATCCCTAAGGTCTTGGAAATGCATACCTTCTTCTTTCGAATAAATTAGGAATTGAACACGATAAGTTGCCGCTAAATTGGGCTTACCTTCACTGAATGCTTGAATGCATATTTCATCAGTCGATTTCTGAGCCATCATCTTCTTTGGTGCCATTGTAAGAAGAAAACCTGAAAAAATGAGAGAAAGAGAGGTGAATTCATATTTTAGAGAGAGAAAAAAAATCTTACCCAAAGCCTTAGTGTTTTAAAATGATTAATGCATAAGAAGAGTAGTAAAGGATTGTAAGATTATTAAAAAGAGATGCAGAAAATACCAAGAATCTAGATGAAAATGAAGAATTTGAGAGGGAGGGTGAAGAGTTTTCATGGGTTAGAAAGAGAAGGTGTGAAAATTTTAAGAGTGAATGAAAGAAGAAAAGAGGGAGGGAAATTTAAATTTTCCCTCGGATGGAATTCCCATGATCGTGGGGATCATGGGAATTCCCATAATTCCTACAATCATAGGATTACTCTCCAAAAGCTTTCTGGAGAGATTTCCTAAGATCTTGAGAATTCCAGTAACTTTCTGGAGAGCTTTCTCACGATCGTGGAAATCACTCCAATTCCCATAATCGTAAGATTAGGTGATTCTTCCACTTCTAAACCTTCTTCCAAGCTTAGCATGTATTCTCCATGATCCCACAACCTACAAACACATCAAATTAATATTATTTACAAGAATTTCAAAAAGAAAACAAGTTAAAATTCAAACAAATCCTAAATTAACATCAATTAAACTCAAATCAAATTTAAACATAACTGAACGAATTTAACAAATAATTAGGCAAAAACAATCAAAAGAAAATAGAATTCTATGGATTGCCTCCCATGCAGTGCTTTTGTTAACGTCGGTTGCTCAAATTTCCTTTTTGCTCATGGTGGCTCAAATAAAAAGTGTAGTAATAATGCAAAAACTGATCTTAAGCTCTACACTTAATCTACCCTAGTATGTTTTCCACCTTCCTCATGATTTTCCTTCCTTTATGTTCTCCTACGCAATCGTTTCTTTCTAAACTCACTCTCAGGGTCCTCAATATCTTCCCATCTGCCTTAGGTTTCAGGTTCCTTGATATCCGTTGGGGGTAAAGGAGAATAATAGTCTTTCTTGGACTTCTTGAAAGTTAATTGCTCCTTCTAACTCTCAATGTTAATTCTTCCCAATCCACGTCAATGATCGAATAAGAAATAGCCAAAAAAATCACCTAAGAACCATCGGAGCTTTCTTGTCTTCTCCAATATCCAATATGTAGAAATCTGTAGGGAAGATAAATCTATCAATCTGTATCTACACATTTTTTATGATCCCCTTTGGCTGATGCACTATTTTGTCTACTGTTTTCACCAATATCTTAGTAGCCTCTGGCTCTCCTAAACCTAACTTTTGACTAAAAGTGTAGGGCATCATATTGATATTAACTCCTAAATCTACAAATGCCCTAGCTATGCTAACTTCATTTATACAGCAAAGAATGAAAAAGTCCTCTGGGTCTTCTTTCTTTTGTGTCATGGCAAGATTGCCTCCTATTGTGTGCTCCTTTGTCTCTTTCTTGACCAGTTCTTTTACTATGAGCTTTGTTTGGAGCTGATTCATTATGTCCTTAATTTTACTTGACTCAACCTCCTGACAATTATTCCTTTCTTTGTTTGAACTTTATTTCCTCTAAGCAAAGATGGGATACGGAATCCCAAGTTGAGGCTCCTTAATTAGCTCACTTGCTAACTCGCTTAGAATGACTTCCAAAATTGTTTCTACTTCTTTCTTGGATCCGTTTTCCTTCTCAAGTTCACTTTCCCTTTCCTCATTTTACGTGATGGCCATGATCCTTTCCTTCTTCTTGACTTCAGTGTTGCTTAGTAGGTTACCTATATTTTTGGAAGATAAAGCATTAGCGAGTTGACCTACCAAAACCTCCAAATTGTGGATGAATGATGTATGGTTCTTCACAATCTGGTCGAATTTCGCTTCCATCCTCTTCTAACTTTCCTCCTAACTGGCAAACATCCTCCTCTAATTCTCCTCTTGAGCTACCAGTTTGGACCTCATGACTTCCATCATCTTGTCCATCTTGCTGTCCATCGATCCAATTCGATCTTACTGAAATCCTAGAGGTCCTTGTGTTTTTGCTTTTCCACCCACATTATTATTACTCCAAGAAAAATTCGGATTGTTTCTCCACCCTTGATTATAATTATTAGAATAAGGATTATTACCTCATTGCAGCTGGCCCAGGTAACTTACCTGTTTGGTACCATTGACTCCCAACATAAAATACTCGGTTTAGCCATGGTTATTCTGTCCACGAACTCATCACTTGCATCGCCTTAGCTATAGAGGTAGATGCTCCTTGCATGTTATTCAGTTGATTTATAAGAGTTGTAATTTGAGCCTAAAAAATAGTAACAGAGTCAATGGTATCGTACCTTTTTGTTCTTTCTACCCCTGTTTGCTCCTCTTGCTAGACCATATGTAGCTGTTGATTGCCAAGTCCTCCAAAAGATCATTACCTGCTACCATAGTCTTCCTCATCAATGAACCTCCAGCTGCTGCATCTATAGTTACTCTCATGCTTGGATTCACCCCATTATAGATTGTTTATAGCAGGAACTCCCTTAAAAGGTTATGATGGGGATAACTTCTTTGCAATTACTTAAATCTCTCTCAAGCTTCATAGAGAGATTCCCCATCGTTCTGCTGGAAATTTGTGATCTCCTTGATTATCCTCATTGTCTTGGTAAATGGAAAGTACTTTGTGAGGAATGCTTGGGTAAGCTGCTCGTAAGTAGTAATCTATCCCAAATTTAGTGAGTTGTACCACGCCTTCACTCGATCTTTCAAGTGAAAAAAAAACAACCTCAGCTTTACCACATTGTCAAACACTCTGTTGAATTAGAAACTATCGTAGATCTCTAAAAAATTGACGATGAGAGCAATCAGATCCTCGTTAGATAGCCCGTAAAACTACACACTATTCTGCAAAATGTTAAGGAGTGTCAGCTTTATCTCAAAATTATTCACTTGAACCACCGTCCTCGCAGCTCATTGATGACTAAATCTTAGTCTCATGAAATCCATCAATGTCCTTTCCCGTCCTACTTGTTCTCCTTCTTTAGCCATATCTTTTTATGAGAAATTTAGATGTTTTTCCCTTCCTAACTCTCTTTCGTGTCTTTTGATATTAGGAAACTTGTCTTCACTAACTTCTTTTCTCTTCGCGTGCTCCTTGTGTTCATGCAGCTGCAATTACACAAAGAAAAGTATCAAAAATCTTAAATCAAAGTAATCTAAATTAAACAATATGTTAAACGATCAATCCCCAGCAACGGTGCCAAAAACTTGTTTAGTGTAATTTATGCAGAAATAATATACCCGTTTTACACTCAAAAACCACAAATGTATAGGTCCTTACTTGTAATTAAAAATCAAATATCAATCCCACAAGGATTGATGCCCTGAAACCACTTATCATATTAAACTTTGTTTAAGAAACAAAGTTGTGTAATTGAAATAATCTAGAAAATTAAATTAAAACTGAAAGACTAACAAAAAGCAATAGACAATACCACAGTGCAGAAATTTAGAATTTAAGAATCTAAAGACTAGAGATTACTTTCTTCCTATTTTGTCTCCCTCCTATTTTATTAAACGAATTATGTCTCCCCTAAGATTTTCGAATTTATTAACTACCCTCTCTTAAAGTGTAACTAATTATCCCTAATCAAATTAAATGAAATCAATTCAATGATCTCTCAACCAACCTAATCACTCCACCAATTTAACTAGATATTAAACTATCCTATAGGCGATCAATTGAATTACCCGATATCTCTTTTCTAACTAATCAATCAACGTGATGATTATATGTCTATAGGTGATTATATGTCTATAGGTTGCCAACGCTTATTGTACATTTCTACACAAATAACCTTACTCAATCTCTCAATTTATTGCAAGATAGAAATAAAATCAACAATCATCAAAGACAACTTTCATTCAAAATAAGAGTTTAACAAAAATAGTTCAAAAGCAATCCCTAAAAACAAATCAGCCAATCTTGGTCTCTATAACATCACCAACACTCAAATATTCCATTCTAAAAAGATTAGAAGAGATAAAATTGACAAAAAATTAAATAAGAAAACTCTTTCTCTTCTTTTCCAAAATCTAGAATTCTTGAAGTTGATGTCCTATTTTCACAATCTTGATGTTAATCCTTGAATCTTCACCTTCCTCAAGACTCAAAACTTGTATTCTTCACTCAAAGAGGTTCTTTTCTACAGAGGGTTTCGTCTCTTCTTCTCCATGGAGGCTTAATTATGTTTTTTAGTCTAGAAACCCTAAGTTTAATTGAGTCCTGCATAATGTCTCGGATTATAGTTCTCATGATTGTGGGAATTGGCATGATTCCTACGATCGTGGGATTTTCAATAGAAAATCTCCTATTCTCTTCTCCGCTTTGATCTCTAGCTCAATCTCTAAGTTACTCGATCTTCCTTCCTATGTAAAAACAATCAATTCTTACCCTAAATTAACATCAAAAATAAAAGAACAACAATGAAAATTAGAATTCATGAATCTAAAGACTGGAGATCACTTTCTCCATATTTTGTCTCCCTCCTATTTTATTAAACGAATTATGTCTCACCTAAGATTTTTTAATGTATTAACTACCCTATCTTAAGGTGTAACTAATTATCTCTAATCAAATTAAATGAAGTCAATTGAACGATCTCTCAACCTACCTAATCACTTTACTAATTTTATTAAACTATCCTATGGGTTATCAATTGAATTAGCCGAGATCTCTCTTCTAACTAATCGCTCAATGTGATGATTGTAAATCTATAGGTTACCAACTCTTGTTGTACATTCACAAATAACCTTACTCACTCTCTCGATTTATTGCAAGATAGAAATAAAATCAATAATCATTAAAGACAACTTTCATTCAATTTAATAAAATAGGAGTTTAATAAAAATAGTTTAGAATCAATCCCTAAAAATAAATCAGCCAATCATGGTCTCTATAACATCATCAACACTCAAATATTCGATTCTATAAAGATTAGAAGAGATAAGTTGACAAAAAATTAAATAAGAAAACTCCTTCTCTTCTTTGCCAAAATCTGGAATTCTTGAACTTGATGTGTTATTTTCCCAATCTTGATGTTAATCCTTGAATCTTCACCTTCCTCAAGAATCAAAAGTTCTATTCTTCACTCAAGAAGGCTCTTTTCTACAGAGGGTTTTGTCTCTCCTTCTCTATGGAGGTTTAATTATGTTTTATAGTCCATAAACCCTAAGTTTAATTGAGTCCTGTATAATGTCTCAGATTATAGTTCATATGATTGTGGGAATTGGTATGATTTCCACGATTGTGTGATTTTGCAACAGAAAGTATCCTCTTCTCTTCTCCTCTTTGATCTCTAGCTCAATCTCCAAGTTGCTCAATCTTCCTTCCTTCTTAAAAATAATCAATTCTTACCCTAAATTAACATCAAACATAAAAGAACAACAATGAAAATCAAACTAAATGAAAACATACAAAATGAAACCTAAACTACAACAATAATCAACAATTATACAAGAAACACATGCTAATTACTTTGAAAAGTATAAACTACTGCACAACTATCAAGTTGGAAGCAGGGACACAATATGTCAACCAACAAGCAAGAGTTATATATGATATAACTACAAAATAGGTGCTTGCCTAAATAACTAGGATTCAAATGATGAGCCAAAGCTCACTTAGGTCTTAGTGAAATATGATCTTGGTCCACTATACTCATTTTCAAGGGACATTTACTACATGGGTGTAGTGAGAATTTCTTAATTGTTAATAATTGGGTTTTATTAATGAACATGTTGCTAGTAGTGTGCCCTAGGCCAATGGTGATATGTGACTTGTGTACTGACATTCTAACTTATTATTTATATATTATGAGGTATTCTTTTATATATGAATGTATATTGTTTATGTAATGTGATTTACATTCCATGAATAGTATTAGGCTTATGTTATCAAGTATGTGACTTGATAGTAAAACCATAAGCATTATAATACTAATATAAACTGTCCTTGTTCGATTATTATTGGTGGAACAATAATGAATTAAGGCTAGTATATGTTTTGATTGATGATCACGTTTTACTGATCATGGATATGAGTTATTAAATCATATACATAGATATATGATAGAGAACATATATTGGATCAACCCACTAAGAGAACACTGAATGGTTTCATTTCATTAGTGATTCTCATTGTGGTTTGAATTTAGTCTTTTAACCTGAAGTCATCATAGTTCCCTACATGAGGAATTCAGTGTTTTAAAATTAGACTAAGTTATCTTTAATTGGATAACATGTAGTATTATGTTAGACATTAAATGAATCATGCGGAGGGATGTGAATGACATAGATAGGATTTGTACCTCTCTTAAATGAGAGAGATATCTGAAGTAAATCATATGTTAGTACAGACTTTAAGTTCATGTAACTAGATATAAAAGAAGGGGGTTTTGAATGGTGTATCCTCCTTTTTGATATAAAGTCTCTAAAAGAAAACTTTTCTTTCTTATTAGAAGAATATCACAACTTATTATGTAAATAAATCGTAAATTATTTCTCTAAGAGTTTTAACAACAAAGTAAACTAAAGTTAAAGAATAGAGAATAGACGATGCGATTTTTATATTGGTTCAGCCCAAACCGTGGGCTACATCTACTCCTCAGAGTTTGTCTGAGTGTTCCACTATTCTTCAAACGTTTACAAGTATTCTTTCCTTCCAAAGCCTCTTCAGGTCTCTTACAAAGTATTCTTTCACTATCTTAGCCTCTCCAGGCTATCCGCCTTTTCTTCCTCTCACTAGAAAAAGATTGTGAGCTTTTGTTACAGTAATGTGAGCTTTATTCTAATTAAGCACAGTAAAATTTTTCTCTCAGATTATCTAGTCTTTTTCTCGATCTATTTTCATCTTCGACTGTGACTACTATTTATAATGTTCGTCTCTAACTACTTCTTTGTTCTTGATAACAGCTTCCTGATTCTTGATAACTGCTTTTAGATAAATGCTTCTTTAGTTGAGTTCTGTAACTACCTCTGACTAAATAACTGTCTGACATGTTAGTGTATCTTCGTGGTATCGTCTATGTCTTCTTTGCTTCTATTTTTCCTTCGCATTTGTGTCTGCATCTGCGTCTGCGTCTGCATGGTCTTTGCGTTTACGTTTATATTATCTTTGCATCTGTATTGTCTTTGTGTCTGCGTCTGCATAGTCTTTGTGTCTGTGTCTGCATCTGCATCTGCGTCTGTGTCTGCATAGTCTTTGCGTCTACGCACTTAACACACTTGTCAAAGACTTTATTTTGTTTCTAACATTATTATTATTTGATTGTCATCAAAATTAGTTATCGTAAAGTCCTCTTGACTTAACAATCTCCCCCTTTTTGATGATAACAAATAATATGAATTTTTATTCACTTGATGAACAACAAAAGAATAAGACGACAACACATAAGAAATAAGAAGACAACAATAAGAAATACATATATATACATGTTATCTTTATCTTTTCTTCTGTTTTTCTTCTCTTCTTCTGTCTCCCCCTTTGTCTTTTCTCTTCTCTTCTATTTTCTTTTCTCTTCTCTTCTCTCCCTATTTTTTATCACTCAAAAATGTTACCTCAGATACTTCATTATTTCAGAAAACATATGATGCATCTCTGTTCTGATCATCTTGACTAAGTCTTGTAGATTGTCAATCTTAGTATTAATTTCTTTAATCTGCTTAGCTAAGACTTCCTGACTCCAGTACTCAGAAGATCTTGCTTCCTCCGTTCTAATAGTTTTGTCTTTTTGGATTGGACTTGATGGATTGGTCATTTAATGTTTCTGATGGTCAGACATCGAGTTCTATTATTTTCAAGGTAGGAGTTTTGAAGAATTGTTTTTCTTTTAAGAGATTAAGGTCATCAATTCTAGGTAGTTTAGGAATGGTTTTGCCAATCAGATGAAGGACATCTTTAAGCGAGGGTATGAAACTTAAAGGTCGACAGTGCAGAAGCAGTTGCGCAAAAGTCTCTAAGTTACATACATACCTCCAACCTTTGTGGATCGATACTGTCCTTCAGTCACCTTGCCAACTACCTGGGAACTATCATTTGTGGTAAAGCATCCACAGTTACTTCCTAATGCTTTCGAGATGTGATGGGAAACATAGACTCCTCTTGATTATACTGCAAGACATACGCCATCTATGTTCGCACTGCTTTATGAATCTGTTCTTCTGTTACGTCACCTGTTGTTTTGTCAGGGTACATCTTCTGTTTCCCTTTTCAACATTGCATACAATGTGTGAAGCTCTTGGTTATAAGTCAGGTACAATTTTGATCAAGATTCTACTTGTAGCTGGGTAGAAGTACACCAATTTTTGGTTATCTTCTGTGGATTAGTTTCTGACTTCTCTTCCTTCAGAATTCCATATAATCTCCTTTCTTCATGATTAAGAAGATGCATAAACCGATTATTGATCAAAATGGATTCTGTTTGTACCTTGACCAACCTTTTCACAAGTTCTCTAATTATTATTGAGCTTCTGCTTCTTACAGGTACCTCTTCTATAATCACTTTTGTTTTCAAGTCCTCTTTTCTAATAGGACTAAGAGATTCTTCTCTATCCTCAACAGATTTTTCTTTTCATTGACTCCTAGTTGAAGTGGTTTCTTTTTGACTGGTTTTCAACTTTTTACTTTCTCTACCCAGTCCAAGAGGTGGTTGGAGTTGAGTTCGCTTTCTTTCAAACTCCAATTTCTTCTTTATTCTGGTCTCCTTGTTTGGCTCCATCAGCACTTGTTGCAGAATTGAGACTAGAGATCTTGTGGCTTGTGGTGTTCTTTCTATCTGATGAGATTGTACATTAAGAGTCATTCGGCTTCCTCTCTTCTGTTCTTCTTGTCGGAGAGTTAATATTCTTAGTGATCTCTTTGATTTTTTGACTTTCTCAAAGTTAAGTGCCTCTGCCTTTCTTTTTACTGACACTTGTTTTCCAGATAGACTCACCTAGATTTCTTCTATTTGCCTTATCGTCTTAGCTTCAGCTGCTACTTTAGACAATTTCTTCATTTCTTCTATAGCCATTCTCTAGGAAGATTGAGGTTTCCTTTTCTCTTTAGGAGTAGTATTCCCACTTATGCTACGCCTAAGTGTATGCTCCCCCTCAATTCTTACTTTTGGTGTAGAAGTTGTACTCAATCTCATTTTACCTATGGCTGCAGCATTAATAACACTCTTAATGTTTATCTTCACCCTGTTTCCTCTGTCCAGGAAAATTCCAAAATCTTTAAAGATTCTTGTTAGCAGCATGCCATACGGATAAGCATTAGAGTCCTTCTCCATCTTCATCATGTACCTGAGAATCAGGTATGGAAGATTGATAGGCTTACGGTGAAGAAGATAGAACAGGCATTGCTCATCAATCGTCGTCACAACGTTCCTTGATCTTGTTCTTGATAAAATGTGGTGAAATAATATATAATGTAGAACCCTAGCCTTCGGAACAAGGTTTGACGCCTTCTTGTCCTTCGGGTCACTACACCCATAGAGCTGTCGATTTACTAGTGCCTTTTTTAGATGATTTTGAATCATCCATCTAGGGTTGTAAGACACCTCTTCTCCAACACATAGACATCCACTAGCCTTCTTGATTAGCTACAGTGTGACAATAGCCAACAGTCTATCCACTAATGATACCACTATATCAGCTACCACATTTGCATTCTTCCAGAAATCATACACATCATTCAGATAAACCGATTCATAAACCTAAAAGAAGTTTCTCCATCCAGCTGCCTCAACTTCGGGTTCAATGTCCATCTGATTCTCCTTTAAGGATTTGAAGTCAACATGCTTTCCATAAATCATTGCTTGGTCTATCGTAATCTTTAGAGAGTAGAAACTTCTCAAGGTAAAGAGATTAGAATCTGAAGATGAGAGTGTAACTGAAAAGTCTCAAAATGAACAGTTGTTTTTTAGTGTTCTGTAAAAATCGATTTCAGAGGATTTCAAGAGCTTTCTAGAGTAGGTGTAGTTCTGAACCGTCTGAGTAGAATTCCTTTATATTTCCCTCCAAAAATAATTACCATCTGTAACTTGTAGTTAATTTCTTTTGAAGAGTTAAAACTTTTTATCTTCCTTTTGTGAGAATCGTCTGGGTTATAACATGTCAGACGATTAGTCTCTAAAGAAGACCATATTTAAGTTTCGTTTGAATTCTTTGAATTCTTTGAATCTTTCTTCATTCAAAAGCTTAGTAAAGATATCTGCCCATTGAAGACTTGTCTCAACAAATTAAAGATTGACGATTCCTCTCTGTACATAGTCTCGTAGAAAATGATGTCTCACTTCGATATGCTTCACCCTTAAATGTTGTATTGGATTCTTTGATAAGTTGATAGCACTTGTATTGTCACAGAAGAATGGGATTTATTCTTCTTTTATTGAATAGTCTTCTAACTGATACTTAATCCATAATGTCTGTGAACAACAACTTGCAGCAGACATATATTCAGCTTCTG